>JAWNOE010000105.1:6827500-7215000 GCA_035046095.1 Drosophila pseudotakahashii
AATGGCCAGCATGCCGCAATGCCAATCGATTAAGTTGCATTAGTCCGGGATTCTGAATGCTGAATTCGGGGCTCAGGATCGAGGGTCCTTCGTTGCGAGTTCACAGTTCACAGTTCACGAGTTTGGCTCGTTTTCGGTGCCCTGGTGGCACTCGGTTGATTGTCAAATTACATTATCATCCTCCTGGAGGAGCGTCTGTGTTTTGACAGCTGTTTTTGGCTATTGACATTCGCTTCTTGACAAAACACACACATGTGCTTGCCCGGGAATCGGGAGCCGGCAACCGGACCCTCCAAGTCCCCTCTGACCCCCGGAATCAACACCAGAAACTCAGAAAAATATGTGGGCAATTCGGGATTTGATTAGCTTAAATATCTTTCACTTACAAAATGATTTTTCAATTATTTAAGGGATAAAAAGAGTTGCAGATATTCGATAAACTCATTTTTTGGAAAACCTATTTATACAATAATAAGTACAAAAATAAATTAAAATTTAGAAAATATATTAATGTTTTTATATTAATGTTTTCTACATTTTTAACTTATATTTGTACTTACCAATTGTAAAAATAGATTTTTCAAAATATAAAATATAAAAATAAAATAAAATATATTAAAATAGATCGTTGGATTATAATTAATAATTGACATTTGCCAATTCTTTAAAATGTATCCGATGTAAAAACTAAATCTATTCCGTTGATGCTTTCAAAATAATTGATGGGAAAATATTTAAATAGAAAGTCTTTTATGTATTTTGAATTGTATTTAATTTTTAATTTTGATATAATATATATAATTTTAGTATCAATACTGTAATCGAAAAAGTAATCGAAATTTTATAGAAAATCGTAGAATAATAAATGAACCAAATATTTTATGAAAAACATTATTAAGCCACTAAAGATATCTATCGATGTTTTCTTAATATCGCTCATAACTAATTTGATGACCAAGTGAATATTATTATTTAATAAACCTAAATTTTTCCCAGTGTCTGCTCTTCACATTGCGGAGTGACGATATTTAGGAGCAGGCAAATGGTCTGCGTTTTTATGCCCAGGCATCAAAGTTAATTTGGCCCAAAAGTCCAGGGCTTCGGGATTTTGGGTCTGAAACTCTTTGAAGAACTTGAGGCTTACGCCCACAACTATTGGCCACTCGGGAAAAGTTTAGCAGGATTTTCGGCAGCCCTGCAAGTGAAAAAGTTGACTTCTCTCGGGGAAAAGTTTACCATTTACCTGGGCAACAAAATCAACTGCAAAGGAGTATGTGACCCCCCTTTTCTCCTTCCCCCCCCCCCCTTTCCCCTTCCCACTCAGCGAAAGTTCAATAATAAAAATCACTTTTATTGCTCAATATATTCTAATTACGATAATTTCCACGTAAACGCAACAAAACTTGACTAATTTCAGTGGCAAGGAGCAAGGACCCTTCCTCCCATTTGGGCCGTTCTTAATTCATGAAGTGTCCCTGATAAAGTGTAATTATTCCATGAATATCGAAAAAGTGTTCACCCTGCCGTCGGTCGGTCGGTTGTGAGTAGTTTCCCAGTTTTCCCTCAGAAAAAAGGGGGGCGAAAAGGAGTCTGGCTGTGTGATTTTATGGTAATTTGTGTGTAATGAAAACTAATAGCAATTGATTGTACGACGTGTACGACTGCAAAGGACCATGGGCCCCGTGTCTTGGCATCGAAATTGTCGCTGAGTAAGTAAACAAACGGCGACTGACACCTGATAATGGTTATATATTGTACGCACTCCATTCGCCAACCCATTTTCATTTTCATTTCCATGTGTATACTGTATATGTACCCATATGTATGTTCTGTCATTCCAGCTGTGGTCATCAAAATGTTTGGGCTTAATCCACTTGGAATCCAGGGGCTCAGGAAGCTGACTCATTGGGTCGCTTGCCTTTGAGCGAAGCCCCATATAAACCATCGCTATTATAGTTTACGTAAATTATTATTATATTCTTAGTTAGCTTGTGTCTGGGCATAAGAAACACTTTAAGGACTTTGCTGGGTCTTGGAAAACATAAATGTAGTTAAAGCATACGAGTTTCCAGAAATATTTGCAGTTTAAATAGTAATAAACTTAATTTATTCATTATATTATATTATCTAAACTAATATATAAAAGTCTGTGCAAAAAAAAGGGAAGTAGCCAAAATCCCCCAGAACGGATTAACATAAAAATCTAGAAAAATATATTTAGTAAAATATTAGACCAAAAAACAGTTTAAGAAACAATTTAAGGTTAAATTTCATAAAAAAATTTCAAAAAGAAAAATAAATTCCAATAAATTGCATGCATTCTCCTCCCACAAAATTTCAACCATTTCCAAAGTGAGAAAAATTAAATTATTTTTCGTTCAAGGACTCTCGGATAATTTGGCTGTTCGGACTTTCATTTTCCGCTGGCAGCTGAAAGAAAAACAACCGTAATGACCAACAAATGCCAGGTGCAGGATTTCAGAGATTCTTTTTATTTCTGTCCTTTGCAGCTGGCAAAAATCCTTGCAGCATGCAATCTCCGCCATCTTGATGCATTCTTATAATTCGCCCGGCATGCAACCGACATTTGTTGGATGCCACACGAATCCTTTGGGATCCGCACTTATAAGGTCCTGGCACGCGACCATCCATTATCCATTTTGGAGGCGAAATTAAAGAGAGGAGCACAGAGCAGAGCTCATCAAATGAGACCACAGTTTTGCGGGCAGAAAAGTTGCAAACATTTTTGCTTGATTAACTTTTGAAATGAATATCAATACACAATATCGCAAATAAATATGTGTGTGTATAGAAAACAACAATAAGCAAAAGGACGAGATGCAGATACAGATACAGATACAGATACGAATAAGGGGATACGGATACATAAGTGTGGCAATATGGGCAAGCATTTTCATTATTGTCTGGCCAACTGATTTATGCCATTCAATTCGCTTTCGGCAGACAAACCGCCGGAAAATGAAGCCCATGAATCAGTAGTGTGGCCAATTCGGAATACAAATGCCAAGCAGCAGCAGCATCAGCAGCTGTTGACCCCCGACCCCCCAACTGACCTCAGCCCCTCCCCCTCCCACCAATCTCGCAAAAGTTAAACGATAAAGTTTTCCCAGCTCGGCCTTGACTCGAAACTCAATCATTGTTCGGTGTTTGACCAAGGGGCAATGGCAAAGTCGCAGTCAAAGCGGCGATGTCCCGCCGATAGTCCGGCGGAGTCCTGTCCGTCCGCTTTGTCCGTATTGTCCGGCAATATCCGACGGTGTCCGGAGAGAGCTGCAGGGGTCGTACAAGGGTTAAGTTGCCATTCAGGAACAGGGCAAAGAAAGTGGATAGTGTCTGAAGGGTCGAGCTGGCTCAGCATCAAGAAAACACTTCGTCTTTACAACATTTATATTTGGAATCCCAAAATATTTATTCATAAATAAAATTTGTTTAATATTAATTTAATTCGATAATAAATATTAAATAACACATTTTAAAATAATAATATTAATAAAAAATATAAAAATATTATAAAAACAAGTAATTTAATCTAAAATTGACAATGAATTTTATTTTACACTATAAAGTTTAAACGTGAAAACGAAAAATTGTAGACTGGCTGCGATGTGTGAAAATGAAAGCAAATGGGTTATTGAAATTGATTGGTCCGCATCACGCAGCTGATCAATTCGATTCAAGGAAAATAACCAAGAAATTGGGAACGCTGGCATGCACTTTAATGTTAATGTGCTCACTTTTCGGTTTTTTCAGAATATTTTGCAAGTGCCAATGATTTTTGGTTCTCTCGCCACTGACAGCATTCAACTGCCTACCTCTCATTTCTTTTTGTATAGATTAAAATTAACAAAATACATAAATAAACACGGAGCTTGGGGAAAATGAGAGGGCGCGTGCCTATTCCAAAAGAAAAAGCTTTTTCAGCTTTATGGGAAAATTATATAAAGAACGAATATGGAATATTCTATATCCAATAAATGTAATAAAATGAATATATAAATATAAAAATGATTAAAGTTTTAGGATATTATATAGGAATCAAATATGGGATATCCCGTATCCAATAAATTTAACAACAAATTTAATAAAATTAAAATATGATTATAAAAATTATTTAAATTTTAGGATATTTAATACTGGTAATTGGAATTTACTAAGTTACTTAAGTAGAATTCGTTATAGTTATTTATCTTTCGGAAATTCAATTAAATTCTAAATATTTAAATATCAAAATGTGAAAGAATAAAAAAAATATTTTAAATTTTTGTTTATAAGCACAGAGATTCCCTCTCGGTACAGTGAAGCTTTCGACAGCAACTTTCTTCCTCTCTCTCTCACTCTCTCTCTCTGGCGCTCTCTTCCATATGACTGAGAACTAGTGGAAAACTGAAAGAATAATGTAAAAAGAGCACATGATCGTTGGGCCCTGCATATAAGATGGAAAAAAACACACGTATTCTCTATAAGGAAGATGAGGATGAGAGAGCAGAGATCGCTGGGCTTTAACTTAACTTGGGCTACGGACTTCTTCTCTCTGGATACAGATACAGATACAGATGCAGACACACCGATACAGTTGCAGATCGGGGCACGTTCTATGGGATTCTATGGGAGTCTCCGGGTATATCACTTTCAGATACGGATGCTGTGCGCTCCCGTGCGAACGCAGCGGCCAAACAGAGCGGAAGAATCCGCGTTGACGTTGTATCTTTGTATCTGACAGATACTCGAATCTATTTATTATTACTTTCTGCGGCTGGCCTTTTGTATTGTTCCACGTTGTTGCCATTTCGGTGTGTTCTTGTTTTGCTTTACTAAGAATTTCGTGGCTTTTCGACTTTCCCCTGTATATATAATATATACATACATTATTCCTTCATCGTTTTTTTTTCTGCTTTTTTTATTGTTTGTCGCGGCACACAAACAAAAATCGGACAAGTTTTGAACAATATGGAATGTGCAACGTGGCGTATGCGTGATGCAGCCAAGTTGAAAGTGCGTGGAAATATCAGCAAATGATTTTCTTTTTATTTTCAAGTGAAAGTGTTTCTGTGAAAGTGCAAAAAGTAGAGAAAGGGAAAATGAAAAATGAGAAATGCAAAAATCGTAGAGATTTTCGACTTTCCACACCTGTGCACCTGGCCAAAAAGGCTTTCCCCTGGGCATGACGTCACACCCATATGGAACTCTATATATATATTCAATACCATAGATATATAGATTTTTGTACATAAAAGAGGGAAGAGAGAAGGCTAAAAGAACGCTCTGGCAACCGCACAATCATACAGTCAATTTGCGCTGTGTTTTTCGGGGCATTAAAACAAAAGCATTTCACTACGAAATATTTATTATCGTGTGTACGAATGTGGAATGTGTTTATAGTAGCCCCCAAAAAGTCCAGCATCGCAAACGCCTTTAGAAAAACCAATCACCCACCCACCCACCACTTCCCCATTTTCTTTACATTTTCCACTCTGTGTGTGTGTTTTCCATTCGAATAGTTTTCTGGACACGTGCTAAAAGCTGGGATCCTTCGATCATTCGGAATAATCCCCATCACCCCCTCTATAAACTGCTTGTCATCTCTGATGGCCCACTCGATAATCCATCAACAAAAACAACTGGCAGCGGAAATAACAAAAACCAAAATGGATCAGCGGTGTGAAATCAGTTCATTAACGAAATCGATCGTGTGAGTTTGGACATTACGATTCTAGCACCTAATATATGATATTGTACATATTGTTCAGAGGTGAGTGATTTTCGTTAGCTGAAAGATCACTCGTTAGTTTCAATTTTTCCGTTCCTGATGGAAAGCTAACCTTCGGGGATGATAAATAAAGTAAAACCATACAATAACCGTCTAAAGTTCAAAATTCTAAGGTAAACCAAAAGAAACCAGTGCAAAATAATTTACAAAACAGCAAAAGTTCGTTTGTTTATCAA
This sequence comes from Drosophila pseudotakahashii, assembly GCA_035046095.1. Lineage (NCBI taxonomy): Eukaryota > Metazoa > Arthropoda > Insecta > Diptera > Drosophilidae > Drosophila > Drosophila pseudotakahashii. The sequence goes on from JAWNOE010000105.1 coordinate 6,833,465, forward strand.
AGGAAAGCCAAACATTTTTACTTTACCAAAATCTTGGGCCATACAAACAAAGTCCATGGTATAATAATAATAATTATAATATGTGACACAACAATAAAATCCAAATTTATGGAAAATTTTAAATGCAAGTGAAGCTTAAATAGTGCCTAACATTTTTTTAATATAATTATTTAAGTAAAGAAATCTTTTGCTTACTCCATTTTAAGTAAAATATAAATATTCATATATTTAAAATTTTGGAAATGTTTGAAGTGTTTCAAATCACACGAATTCGATGCAAAAATATATTTTACAATTTAAATATTACAAATAAACGCGATAATAAAGAAGATATATATTTTTTAAAGAAAATTAATTATTAAAAAATGTTCATAAATGATCGAAAAAAACCTAACAAATTACAAGAATGAAACATATAATATTTTCTTATAAAATGTAGAACACTTCATTTAGAAAATCAGTAAAGTGGATAAAGAAATAATATTTATTTTTCTGGACAAACTTTTTTGCCTATTACTTTGTGGTTTTGTTTTTTCTTACTCGCACTCTTTCTAGACCGCCAAAAATTCGATTAAAATTCCCTCACATCCAAAATGACTTCAGCCTTGATCGAGGGGCAAACCTTAACCCTGAATCGGAGCATATAGCTTCCATCCTTTCGGGGTTCACTGGTTGTTGCCTCACTTTTGGCACATCTTGTTTGTGTTTTCATCGTATCCGGCAATCAATTGGCACGCAATCTCGCACAATTCGCCACTTAATTTCTATTTTTAATAACATTAACAACAATCGCGAATGGAATGGGCGGGCAGGGGGCGTGGCGGGGGCGGCCCGAGGCATTCACAACAAATTTAAAATGAATCAAGAGCTTATTTTTGGTGGCGCGTCGGAGGCAACAACAGAAATCATATTTTTAAACGTTTTGCTGGCGGATTCCCTCCAAGAATTTCGCCTAAGTGTGTAGAGCTGTAAAATTTCAGACTACATTATTCACGGCCTCTCGGGTCAACTTTCCAAAAAAAAAATATAAAAACAACAGAGAAAATCAAAGAAATATACATATAATGAATTAAAAGCCCCTGAATACAAACTCAAACTATGTGTAATCCAATTTGATTCCGTCGAATCCAAAAAGCTGTTATAACCAAACGAATGTTTCTAAGAAATACATTTAAATTTTTCTTAAGCATAAAATGGAGACTTTATTGTCCTAGAAAAAAAATCTTGATGACAGCCAACATTGAGTTGGCCAGAACTGAATAAAAGTAGTTTGGAAAACCAAATAAAACTAGTATTTTTGAAGACATTGAGTTTTAAAACTGTAAATTTACGTGATTAATTTAGTTTCATTTCATTTTGCCGATTTTTAAACCATTGTTCTTTAAATATTTCAAATAATAATAAAGAAAATAATAATAATAGTTTTAGTCACCAATATTTATAGGAAATAAAGCTAAATCTTTAAAAGAAGGTCCTCATAAAAAAGTTAATATTAATAATAAATATTAAATATATAATAATCTTGAAAATAATTAATATGATAATTTATTCGGTTAAACATATATATTTTCGTTTAATTTTTTTTTTCCGGTGTAATTAATAGATGTGTAGAGATCATCAGTCAGACATCAGACAAATGGTTCTTGAGGTTGCCTTCACCCTCATCAACACCTCCCCCTCCTCCCACCCCCCATCCCCCCTTTGTCAATGTCATTTCGCATACGTGACACAATTTTGAGTGGTAGGGGGTGAAGAGGGGGGGGGGGGGGGGATTAAAAGTGGGCAGTGGTTTTAGAGGGCGGGCTAGAGGCCAATGTCGGGCGTGGGATAGCGACCATATAATATCAAGGAACGATCCACAGAGGAACTGTACCACCAACCGATCCAATCCGATCTATAGTATACTTTTATATTCTTTTGATATTCAGATATCCGTCAACGGGGCTTTAAGATGCCAGTACACCGAAAGCAGGATACAACATACAGCTGACTAAAAATGCGAGCTGTTTATTTAATATAAATATATAGAAGAAAACGCCTTGTATTCGGCACAAGTCCGCCAGCGAAACACAAACCAGAAGCCCGAAAAACTTGTGGCGAGATCATATCTCGAATGTGGATGTGCATTTGGGGGCGGAACCGGGAGACCACAAGATGATGTTCACACGTGCCCAGGTGCGCAAGCAGAAGACCACCAACTCGAGCAGCCAGCGACCTCGCAGCTCGGGAGGATCATCGTCCCGTCACGAGGTGAATATTATCACGAAAATGCATGTCGCAGTAAAATCGATATGCGCATGTTAGTTTCTGGATATATCGTTTTAACATGAAATACTCATTTCAAGCATATCGAATTTACGGGGCCGCATATCAAGTTAAAATTGATATTACATAATGTAAAATCGATCTACGTTTCATATCAATTTTTTTGGTTATTCGGCTTAGATATATTTAACCAATTTAATTCTTTAAATTTATAATTATTTATTTTATTTTTTGTATCTATTAGAAATTCCAAAGAATATTATTATATTTGTAAAGAATATTATTCCGAAATACCCATTAGAATTAAATAATTTTAGGGGACATATTAAAACATTAATCTTAACTTATTCCTAAAATTTCTAAATATTTTTTTCTTTTAATATATATTTTTTTTCCGAATTTCCAAATAAAAGTTGAAATATTTTTAATAAAAAACCTTGTAACAATTAAAAAATAAATATAATCAAATCTGAAACGGAAAATCCTTTTTGCCTAGTCACTTCAAAATAATTACCAATTAATAGGTATATTTACAGATTGAGACCATTAAAACGCTGTTCTGCTAGATTTTTGTTTAACAATTTAAAAGAATAAAACCAATGGGTAAACAGAGACTTAAGTGTTTTCCCGGTATTTTATTTACCTTATAGCAGGTGTGCTTAGGTATTTAATAGAAATTAGCTAGTTGAATGTAAAATGGTTTAACACGTGTAGCCAACTATACTGAAATCTTTCCAGTTTTAATTATAATAACAAAAGGTTATATTGAAATCGAATTTTTGAATTTTCTAAACAATATTTTAATTAAAGGTTAAATATTTAATATTTATTTATATTTTCATTAAATATATGTATTAAATTAACTTTATTGTAATGGTATTTTGAATATATATATACAAAATAATATATTATAATAATTTTATTAAATTATACTAATTATATATATTTTTTTCATCAATCTTTTATAACAATTTTTAATAACTGTGTGTGTTTTTTAGACCCGCTACAAGCAGAGCTCCACCAGCAGTAGTGGTGCAGGCAGTGGTCTGAGTGGCGGCAGTGGCACCTCGGGTGCCCGGAGGGACCAGTACCGGGACAGGGATCACTATGGAAAGCATTCCTTTGAGCTGCCGCGTCAGCACTCCAAGGAGGAGGCCTATCACCGGGATCGGGACAGAGATCGGGATCGGGATCGGGAGAGTAGTGCCGGTGGTGCAGAGAGGGGCGATCGAGGTGGTATTGGTGGCAACGGTGGTGGCGTCACTGGCGGTGGCGTCTATGTGGACAGAAGGACCCGACCGAGGAGCATTACCAATCGTCGCGGGGCCATCAAGCACCAAAAGTGAGTTTAAAGAAAAATATAAGGATTACTTACAAAAGTTAGAAATCCATAGAATCTCTAAAAACATAAAAAAAAATTTTTTTTATCCAAAAAAAGTTTTTATAATAAATTTTGGCAATTGTATAATATCTAAATATTTTGAAAATTATATTGGCAGTTTCTGTATAATTTCTGCTACATAAAATATTTTATTTTATTTTTATCCAAAAAATATTTGAATGTTAAATTTTTAAAATTGTATATATTTAAATATTTTGTAAATTATACTGGCAGTTTCTGATAAATGATTCTATCTGTAATATAATTAAAAAAACAAATATATTATTGTGATGATAAACATATAATACATTTACTTAAATGTCAGATTTAAGTTCTCTTGAAAGTCAAAACAAAAATTGTTATACATTCATATTACCTTGAAATTAGTTTCAAGTCTACTTAATTTATAAAATAAATAAAAAATAATATTTCACTTTTCAATGCTCAACTTTGTAAAGGATTTTACATATTTTAATTTCCTCAACAGAACCCACGACATCAATGGCCATCGTTTTGTGGCGAAATTCTTTCGCCAGCCCACCTTTTGTGCCTTTTGTAATTTGTTTCTTTGGGGATTTGGCAAGCAGGGCTACCAGTGCATAAGTAAGTTAAAATAACCAACTCCAAACAATTATCATATTAAAATAACTATATTTTTTACAGTTTGCCAGACGGTGGTGCATAAAAAGTGCCATGAAAAGCTGTTGGGTAAATGTTCCGGTTCCGTTTTCACCTCGGCCAGTACAATTGTGGGTTCCCCAATAGTTATACGCCTATCTTAAATAATTTCTAACCCCCTGTTCTTCTTCTTATTACCCCATCCAGTTACTGCGCGAACGCTTCAAGATCGATATGCCACATCGGTTCAAGCCCCACACTTTTATGTCACCCACTTTTTGTGACCATTGCGGATCGTTGATGGGGGGATTTTTTATACAGGGCCTAAAGTGCGAAGGTGAGTCCATCAGCATCCATTTTATATGATAAAATTGCAATTAAAATATTAGCACTTTTTAAAATTATTATTTAAAAAATCGTATGAAATTTAAGGATCAGTAGAATATCCCAAGCAAATTGATAAAATGTTATATATTTTTTTTTATAATAATTTAAATCTCAAAAAATATTTGTATTCTATAAATATATATTTTAAACCTTATATACAAGTGCTATTATTTTAAAAGCATTGATTTTCTCACTTAATCCTGTTGCGATTTTTGCATTGGCTAATTTTCTCTCGAGCTTTCGCCAGGTGGCACCATCTGTGCCAGAGGTAAACCGCAAAGCTTTTTATAAGGAGCTTTCCCTTTTTTAGTGGTTAAAACAACCTCAGAGGTATGTGCTTTTTCTTCTCGCCAGAAAATGTAACGGTCAAAAATGATATGGGGGTAATTAAGAATAATAATGGGTAAATCCCTGTTATTTACTGGGATTTTTCTCGGCATTAAATGTATTACTTACATCGTTGTAAAGGTAGAATGAAAAGATTTGGAAGTATATATCCATAAATAAAAAGGTAACAGTAGAAAATTACATTTTTTATCAGATTTTTCCTACAACTCAAGACGGAAATTGTGAAATGAAATACAATTTTCCAGAATCGTAAATGTTTCGAAAACGTCTCTTTATGGCAATTAATGATTGCGACCCATTTAACAAAATTATCCCGAATAAAATCATTTTTCCTGTGATAAAATATATACAACACTGCGTATGCGTGATACACTTATACCCATTACAAATTGTAATTTTACATATAATATTTCTGCTCTGCTGGAAGTGCAATCAAAAAGAAACCCCTTTTAAAATATATGCACAAAAAAATCTCGTAATTTTGTCAAGCAAAACGAGGCTGTGCATGAAAATTGTGCAATATTATTTACCCATTTTTTTATTCGTCGAACAAAGGAAAAAATACTTTCACTCGCCTTGCGATGCGATCAAAGCGGAAATAATGCGAAAGCCAGATTAAGCTGAAATCGCAACGTGTGTATAGTAGATAGATAGACAGATAGCCAGACTGCATTAGAAATCAATTTATTGCGACTTTGCCAGCACACAAGACATGAGAAAAAGGGGAAAAAAAACATGGCGTCCCGAACAAGACGAAAATACCAACGCAGCCAAGAAAAAAATACTGTCATGATCAACGGGGATTATACCCATTAATTTCTAAAAGCAAAATAATGATAATGGGATTATTATAGTTGGGCATCAAAATGTTCTCGATGTTTTAAGGTTAATTAAATGGAATTTCTGTAAAACCTTTAATAAGTATTTTGTTGTATATTTAAAAAATATATATTTTGAAATAGGTTTTTAATAATTATAGAAAACACAGGAATTTAAATACTTGTAAACATTATTTTTCTAAAATATTTAATAAATAAAAAATGATCAACTGGGTCTATTACAGTTATGCACCAAAATTGTAAGGATATTTTAAAGTCTATTAAAAAACCTATAAAACCTTTTTTTAAAATTTTTTTAAATATTTAAAAAATAAAAATTTTGAAATGTTTAATATGATTAATATTCTTAGAAAAGACTGCCATTTAAATACTAGTAAAAATTACTTTTCTTTTTGAAATGGTTCCAAATGGGTTCTCAACTGACTGTTTTCATGATGAAGCCGTAAAACTCAATCACCCAAAGACTATTAAAAATAATGTGTTTTTTGTAAGTGGAAAGAGTAATCCCATGGCTAAGCACTTTTGCAAGTGACATGCCAGGAATGCAGTTGCAAAAATATCGCACAGAAATATATATATATATATATTTCGCCGATCTCCCCTCACCACGTTCGCAATAAATCGCAAAGATTAAGTACTGAGGCTGAAAAAAAAAAAACCAAAAAGAAGAAAAAAAGAAGACTGAAGAGCATATTGCAGTTCTATTTCTAGTTGTTTGGCGCTTTCCACATATCTTCCTCTTGCTCGCGGGTCTATAAATGTACTTTGCGGAACCGAAAAGCGTCACCATTAGCATCGCATCGCATGTACGACTTCGAGTGCTATGGGCACCTCTCATGTGAGATACATCCTACGTGCGGCATTTCTGGCATTTGTTTTCGATTTCCTCGCGTTCGGGGGGATGGACAAATTTAGCCAAACATCTTGATAGCAGGTGCTACCAACAGGCAGATTGATGATCGCCCAGGAGGACCTTTAGCCGGCTGCCAGAAGTCCATGTTTGCGAAAAACCTAACTGATATTTTTGGCACTCTTTTTTTCGGTATAGAAAATTTATTATATTTTCCTGTTTTTTTTTTAATATTTTTAAGAAGTTCTTTGGGAAAATCTTATTTTTTACCTTAATTTTTATGAAATAGTTTTGAATCCCACATTTTATGGCGATTTCTTTGCATTTGATCTCTCATCCAGAGATATAGAATTAGTTGAAAAAGACATTTAGCTATTCATTGCACAAATGAACACTTTGATGTTTGATTACACTTGCCCAATTCGTTTAATTTATGACTTATATACATTTTAGTGACAATTAATTGGTCACACATTTTATGACAGCCAGTCCACATTTATGATTCTCTTTCTCTTTCTTTTTGTTGTTGTCTATTTCTATCGCTTGTGAAAGCTTGTGTATTTTGCTTTTACAATTTTAGAGTTAAAAATCTTGATTTTGTAATAAAAAATAATTAGTAATATAAAATAAGTAAGTTAAATTTATCCTTTACCTTTTTTTATGAAAAGAAAACTTAAATTTTGAACAGATCTTCTGGGTTAGGATTTCTGTGATATCTTAGGGAACCTTTTTTTCTATGTTCTGGAATATTTCAGTTTCTGTTTCTCTAGTTTCTATGATATCTTAAGGGAAACTCCTTTTGTTATGTTCTGAAATATTGTAAAATTTCTCAATTTATTTTACTATGTGGTTACAAACAAGTGAGATATTTTTTATATTTCCCAACTTATTTTAGTTAATTGTTCCGCATATTTTGTGACACTCCGGCTCTCTTTTCTCTGTTCTATCTCTCGCATATGAGTTTTTCGCTCTTCGTTTACTCTCTCTCGTTTTTCGCTTTTACTTTCGCTGTGCAAAAACGATGAACAGCATTTTCAAACACACGTCAAACATGTTTTTGATGCTTTTTCGAAATTCAAAACACCTCTCGCCTTCGTGTGAAATTTATGGCGTGTGTGTGTTGAAAATTCTGAGGGGCATATTTCGAAATTGGCAGACACGTAGAGATGATCGAAAGAAGAAGAGCTGTGGGCAAAATGGTGATCTGGGCCTGTGCCTGTGCCTGTGCCTCAACACGGATACAGATACAAGATACAAGATACAGATACAAAGATAGCAATACTTTGCTGCCAAGTTAGCCTCTCTCTCCACACAGACGGACTTCGAATTTTCCCGTGAAAATCGACATGTGTGCTGGTGTTGGTGAGTTCAGGAATCGGAATTGAAATTTTTCAGCGCTGCCTTTCACATTTCAGTAGTTTCCGTTAATGCGTTCGCCACGTCGAGTTAGCTCCTTCTTTTTTTTCCTCCTGTCGCGTTGACGGTAAAAACCATAACAAAAAAAAAAAATCCAAAAAATATTACACTAAAAAATACAAAATATACAACAAAAAAAAAAGAAAAGAAATCACGCACCTTGTGCTTGAGGTGGCTAATCAAAAAAAAAAAAAAAACTACGAGTATAATTATAAAACGGTACAACAAAACAAAAGGAAAAACTGTCAGCAATTTATGCGTGGAAAATCGCTGAGGAAAATCGCAGACAACGACTCGTGAGCGCTTACGTCATGCGAAAAAATTTATCTCCTACATCGGATTATATATCTAATTCTATATGGCACATGTGGGCAATGGGCAATGGGCAATGGCCAAATCCAATAATAAACATATATCGAGCGAGAAAAGTCCATTGGAATAATTGAAAAGCCATCATCGATTCCAGCTGACCTTCAGCCAATGACAGTTCAATTTCAAGAACTCTCTTTTCCGTTTTAAAAAATCGAGGTTTTGTTATACAGGAATTTTCACTATCAGTCGAAGCATAGAATTTCCCTGGAATCCCCATTTGTTTATCAATTTGAATAAACAATTTGATTAGCTTTCATTTTTCGGCGGAATTTAAATAGCCAAAATAGCGGAATTTAATAGCCAAATTTCAAAATCCATAAAATGATCATTTAAGCAATGAAAAAATATTCATTTAATAATTTTTTTTAAACAAACAAATAATATCCTTGAAAAAAATACTTTTATATTTATTTGCCATGTTTAATTGCCAAAAGAAAAAAATATGCGGAAATCTGCAATTTCGATCGGACTGTCCGTTCGATCATGGGGAATTAAACCTTTTGGCCAATTAGGCTATAATTAATGTGACTTCGGTATTGCCAAATGCTGGCACATTATGACAGCCGTTTTGAAATCTCTAAAAATTGTATAATTAAACTGCGGCAGCGTCGGAGGGCGAGAAACATACATACATATGTACATATATGTAGTATGTACGGCAGCCCCAAAAATACATATTTCAAGCAAGCGTTAACCTGTGAAGAATAAACTGAAGTGCCACCGAATTTATGGCCGAATCTCTGCCCCTGTTCCCAGTCTAAATTTATCATCTTGCCCAATTGAATGTGGGATTAGCCATTGCAATTAAATTGAGTTATTGACATCGAGTTGGTTTTGGCCGGAAATCGAATTGGAATTGAAATTGAAATTGAAAAGTTGGGCAATTGAAGGGGTTTAATTAATTAACGATAGACAAATGGGCGAGTTAGGGGAAGTACAGTGGTAACCAATTATAAAGATCATTAATTCATTTTTTATTAATAGAAAAAATATTTTAATTTTTATTTTTTGATTTTAATTTTAATTGTTTATTTTTTTTTATAAATTTGCTTACTATTATTTCCGAATTTATGTGTTTTTTTTTTAGATTTTAATGTCAATCTGTTCTGGGTGATCTTTGCTACTTTCCATGTTTTGGTCCAAACTTTTATAAATTAGCATAAATATATATATTTTTTTGAGGGAATAATTGGTCCAATTGGTAATTTCTTATCATCAATTATTTTTAGTAAATGTATTAAGTAGTTATTGAATTAACTTTTCAATTTTCATAGTTTTTATCTCCAAGATTAGTTTTTCTTATTTTAAATCTATTTATTAAAAGTCAAACCCAAATGTGCCATTTAGAAAAAGATATTTATATACGATCCCATCCGTGAGCAGCGTAATTACGATTAAAATATGAGAGCCTAAACGAACCGAAAGGAAACAATTGAGCTAAAAACAGCGGAAAGGCGCCGGAAAATAAGCAAACAAAAAATTCGAAAAGAACGTTTTCAACGTTCGTGTGTGTGTTTTTCTTTATTTTTGTGTGTGTGTTGTTTTCTTTTGTTTTTTTTTTTGAGTGACTACAGCAACAAGATGCCGCTGTATTCGGATTCGACCAACTATTACTACAGTGGCGGGAGCAGCCAACTGTATTCGCCGTACTATAGTTCCGGCTTGGGCCTGAACTTGGGCCTGGGTTCGGGCTCCTCCCCCGGATCGAGCTACACGTCCAGCTACAATCGCTCCTATCCGGCCAGCTACATGGTGCCCCTGTCGCCCTCCTCGCCGCGATCACCGAGTAGCTATTCGAGCGGCACCTCCTCATCGAGCAGCTCCCTCCATGGTCTGGGTTCCAGATATCAGCCCAAGTTGACCACGATTACGGAGACGGGCAGGCACAGTGGTCACAGCAGCCTGATGCCCCTGACCCGCATCAATTCACCCAAGTACAGTACGACCCCAAGTTATAGTTCTTCGAGTGGCGCCAGTAGTAGATACATACCGGCGAGGCCTATAGCTATAAATACAGCAGATATCGATGTGAGTTCATCGAGATATCGCAGGGTTGTACCCGAAAAAGAGCAGATAGTTAAGGAAGATGTGGTGGTTAAGAGGAAGGAGAAGGAGGAGAAGGAGAAGCCAGAGAAGGAGGAGGTAAAACCCGCCAAGGAAACAGCACCCCTCGAAAGTGCAGATCCTAGATCCAATCGCAGATCCACCATTAAAAGAAATCGTCCTGTGGTCAGACTCTCCACCATACGAAGACGCAGCAAGGAACGCAGTGCCGAGAGTCCCAAGAAGGAGCCACAACCAGTGGTGGAGCATCAGTTCAGGGACTTACCCCCAGCCACCGAGCCCAGTTTGAGTTGGCGCCAAAAGTTGGCCGAGGAACTGGCCGCCTTTCCCACCACCAGCAATAAAAAGTCACCTGGCGAACTGCTACGCGAGCGATTCTACATACGAGATGAGAAGGAGGAGGCGGCGCCCAGTTTCAATCAGGCCAGAGTCCAGGAACTAACTAGGCCACAGAGTGCTCAGAAGACTGAGAATCGGGAACCAAAGAGTTCTTCCAGCGAAAAGGAAGAGGAAAAGGAAAAGGAGAAGGATAAAGAGGCAGAAAAGGAGGAATCCGATCTGGAGGAAATGCAGGAGACCATTCGCCGGCTGAGCCTCGTGCAATGCCCCACATTTCATGACATTTGCGAGGATATTTCATCCGATAAAATCGACGATGATCTGAATGCCGGTGAGCTGCGTCGAAGGGCCTCGATTATCCAAGAACAGGAACAGGAAATCCTCAATAAGTTGCAGAAATCGAACTCGGGCAGCTTCCAGCTGATCCACCTGGAGCGACGGTCCAGTCACGATAGCACCACCACCAACGACGAGGATCTCAAGGAGCGGTCAAAGCGGCGCTCGAAGAAGAGCAAGAAGCAACGGCACAAGATCACCGCCATTGTGGAGGTGGAAAATGCACCACAGGTCCTGCCAGTGGATCGCCATATGCCCAGTGTCTTGGAGTTGAACGAGGAGAACCTATTGCTGCAGCCTCTGGTCTCGATTTCCGGTTCCGGTTCGAGTTCCACCCCAAGTCACAGTCCCAAGCCAAAGTTCACCGTGAATGTGGAGACGGTGGAGGAGCATCATCAGATACACAAGGTGTTCAAGTTGCCCAAGAAAAAGACAGTGCCCAAGGAGGATCAGCAGGAGGCGGAAAAGGAGGAGGCGTCGTCGTCTCTGCCCGAAGGATTCATGAAGGCAGCGCCCAAAACAACCAAGACATCGCCTTTGAAGAAGGTCACTAAACAGCAACAACAACAACAGCACGTGAGTGAGGCACAAATTTTCACCTTCGATGAGGCAGCCATACAGCAAAACAATCAGCAGTCACAGCCCAAAACCGAGGCCAAGGTCGAGGGCGTGGCCACGCCCAAACCCATTCGCAAAGCTATACAAAAATCCGAAAGCGGTGAGGACTTTTGGTCGCAAATCGGTTCGCGGGAAACGCTGTACATGAGCAATCGCAAGAAGGTCTTTAACGAGCGACAGGAACAGTTGCTGGAGGAGGAAGTTCCCAAGTCACCAACGACACCGAAATCACCAACAACAAAGACACCAACAACACCGAAACTCAAGTCGGAAATTCTCATCGAGCTGAAGACAACACCTTCGGTCGTAACAACAGTTGGTAAATCGGCCATACCAAAGGTGTCCGCAGTACCACTAACACCAACGATTGTGAAAACCAATCAAGTGGAAGTACAGAAAGCAGAAGCAAGCAAAATACCAACAAAGACCAAGGCTTTAATAACACCAACACCTGAAGTAGACGGTTCAACAATCGATGATACTAAAACCAAGTCAGCAATGCTTAAAAAAGACTTGCCAAAATTAATAACAACAGAGGAAGTTAAGTCAACAATAGCAGCCAAACCGACAACTGCAACACCAACAAAAGATTCACCAAAAACACCACAAATTAAAGTGAAAACATCACCGAAAGCTGAAGTGGCAACTGAGCTACCAAAAACGGATGCACCAGCAAGAAAGGCAGCAACACCACAAGCAAAACCAGATACACCAACAAAGGATTCAACACCACTAATCAAAGTAGAGAAGCCAACGAAAAAATCACCAACAACGAAGGCAGCAACACCAATCAAGGATTCACCAACAACACCACAAATAAAGGATTCACCAACAAAAATGGTTGTTACACCAACAACACCACAAGTAAAAGTCGCAACACCCAGCAAAGATTCACCAACGAAAAAGGTTGTTACACCTACAACACCACAAGTAAAAGTCGCAACACCCAAAAAAGATTCACCAACAAGCAAGGTTATTACACCAACAACACCACAAGCCAAAGCAGCTGCATCAACAGTGCCACCAAAGGTTGACACACCAGCAACATCACAAATCAAAGCGGCAACAGCACAAACAAAAGCTGACACACCAGCAACAACAGAAATCAAAGTAGCAACACCACAAAAAACACCACAACCCAAACCAGCCGCAGATGAGGTCAAGTCAACAACACCAGCAACACCAAAGACAACAACGACAGCAACAACAACTGTTGCTGAGACAGGAAAAACAATATCACCCAAGGGGGTGAGCAAGCAATCTGGCAACGCCGTAGCCATGACAACAGCAACACCAACAGCAACATCAACAGCAGCAACAGGCAAATCAAAATTGAACGAAACAGCAGGGCCAAAAATAAATAGCGGGCAGCCGGCCAAGTCACCTGAACAACAACAGGCAACGGCAGCCGCAGTCGAAACGAAAATAAATAAAACAACGCACAAGGAACAACAGCAGCAGCAGCAACAGCAACAGCAGCAACTGATCGAGACGGCAGCAACATTGGTGCCACAAACGGAAACCAAAACGAAATTGACGGAAGCCGCTGAGCCAACGGGCAAGTCAAAGGTGCAATCACCGAAAACGACAAAGCCAAAAAGTGCCGGCAAAACAAATGTTGGCAAAAAGAAAGCTGCAACGCCAGCAGCAGCAGCAACAGCAGCAGCAACAGAAACTGTAACAGCTTTGTCTGAGAGCAATGTGACCCCAATCAATGCCGATCAATTTATAACTCTGGCCCCCACAAAGGCGGCCAAAACATCGCCGAACAAGCAACAGGCATTGCAATTGCAAGTGCAACACGAGCAACACGAACAGCAAAACGAGCAACAGGCCACAAATGCGTCATCGCCGGCGGCAACAGGCGATGCAACCACAACGCCCACAACAATAACAATTGGTGTTGCTGCTGTTAATGTTGCTGTTGCTCTTGATGTTGCTGCTGCTGCTGCTACTGCTACTGCTACCTCGCTCAGCAGCAGCAACAACAGCTGCGGCGAAGGCGTCGGCAATAATTTATCAAAGTTTGCAACAGTATCGAATTTGGCACAGTGTCTGCGAGACGTTGATGCCGAGCTAGAGGACTATATACCCTCGTCGGCGGAAAATAGCCAAGACGACGACGACGACAGCAGCAACAGCTACAGCGACAGTTGCGACGATTATTCCAGTGTTGACGGTTGTGCGAACTTAAGCGCCAGCATGAAGAAGAAGCAGCGCAAGGAGAAGAAGAAACAAAAGGCGAAAGCCGCCGCAGCCGCCGAAGGGAAACGCTTCGATCCGCACAAGAAGATCAAAATCGATACGACCAACAAGTGTTATGTGAAGGAGGAGGCGCCACGCTATCCGCTGGTGGCCACGCCGCGTCCCCTGTGGAAGCGCGAGAAGATCGTCTATTCGGATGAGAACACCGATGATGAGAGCGGCAGCGAGGAGGGCAGCGGTGGCTCCCTGGAGGAGGACAGCGACGACGAGAGCGGCGGCGACGAGGAGTGCAGCTCCACGAGCAGCAGCGCCAGTTCCGAGGACCTCGAGGTGGGTGGCGGTGCCGCCAAGGGGCGGGCCACCGCCACCACCACCACCACAACGGTCGTCGATTCGCCCAGTTCGGCCGGTTCGAACTCGGCCGGCACTCTGGGGGTGAACAGTGGCGGCGGGGGCGGCGCCTCCTCCTCCAGCTCGCCGTCCATCATCCGGATGAGCACCTGCAGCAACGATTCCGGGTTCGAAGGCGGCACCGCGCCCTCCAGTCCCAAGAAGATGCTAGGTAAGGCCTCCGGTAACCGATCCCCTGCGAAATCATCGCGAAAAACAGCGGACAGTTCAGTAAATACACAGAGAGAAAATGTCACAGCAATCAGGAGCACTTTTTTATATCAAAAGGAATATTACATATTTAAATTATCAAATATAAAAATATAAAATTTCTATAAAAGAATTAAAAACATATTTTAAAAAATGTATCAGAATTTAAATAAGAACTATATACATTTTAATTCATTTTTCACTTTTAGAACTACCCACAAATTTCGTTAGCTTTTTTCAAAATATTTCAATATAAGTTTTTCAAATTAATAACTTCTTTCTAAAATATATTTCAAAAATCTTTCAACACTTATATCAAGGAAAAATTTGAAATATTAAAAACCAAATCTAAAAAAACAAAACTTTACATCATATTTCAAAAATAAAAAGAGTTTTTAAAAATATGTATCATAAAACAAATTTTTAAAAATATATTTAAATATATTTCTGTATAGAAATTTTTAATGAGCTCTCAGAGATATTATAATCATACATTTTAAACAATATTATAAAATCTTAATTTTGGATTTTCTTTAATTTCCTTTCAACAGTAATTAAACTGACTTGTTGCTGTTATTTTCTTTCTGTGTACATCAAATCATACCCCTTCCCCTTTGCCCCCGCTGGTCACTTGAGTCTGCGGCACGTGTCCGGATCAAAAAAAGAGCTTTCGACTTACTGTCTATGCCAGGCATTTCGGAATGCTTTCGTTTTCACAAAACACAAAACCCAAAACACCGATCTATAGATATGAGATATAGGCTATAAGGTATAGATAGCGGGCAGCCTCAGGCATGCAAACAATTCTGGGGTGAAAAATAGAGACACAAAAGAGGAATACATAAACAAAGTCATAACGATCAATAGCTAGTATATCATCCGGGGAAAACGATCGTCTCCGTCTATAAGAATATATTCTCGGCTAGTCGATGGCATAGTAATGCATCCGAACTCAAAGTGTTAACTAGGAAGTGCAAGTACTTGAAATTTATATTTTTTTTGTTGAACAATGCGACGGGTTCAACGACCTGCAGCTGGAGAAAAATTGTGAGTTTTCCGGTAAATGCGTGAAAATGCTAAAATTTTCCTATTTTTCGGGTTACTATGTAAATTTTGTGGGTGTGATTTTTGTTGGTATTTTTTTGAAAATTCGAGTATGCGATTTTCTATGTTTTTTTTATCTATATATTTAGAAGGATTTTACTCCTGATTTTCTCTATATGTTTTAAATTCTCTAAGGTTGTTTCTGGTTCTTATGGAAGCTGTTTTTTCCTCAAGTTGGATTTTTCAACGATGAGAATTTTAATATTTTCTCAAGTGGATTTATATTTTCCTGTTGAATTTATGTTTTTCCTTAAGTACAATGTGTTACCATTTTATATGCCATTTTCTCCCTATAATGGCTAGAAAAATCCAAAAAAAAGTGATATTTTACCATACACTTTTTTGTTTATGGTTTTTGTTTATTAGCTTTGTTACTCATTCAGTGCGATAGTGAATATGGCAAATCGACTTCCTATTTCTATCGCTCGATTCGTGTTTTATGTAATTTTTCGCCGAGAATTTTATCGTTGCTTACTGTTCCGTGGTGGCGTTTCCTTGATTTTTGTGCGAGAATTTGCTAGAGATCCGCTGCCAGAAGCCGCAAAAAAAAAAGGGAGAAGAAAGAGAGGAGGAGAAGAAGAAACAGAATCGACAAGTTGGCATTTTACTTTTAGCCAAAACAACAAATGAAAACAAATTGTTTAGGTCATCGTCGTGTCTGTCTGAGCAGAGAGAAAGCTTTCGCATAATATATGTACATATGTACATTCATATGTTCGGATATATCTGCAGAGATACTATATGGCATTTAGACATTCCCCTGCAGTTGATTTAACAGTAGAAAACAACGCAGTTATGGGCCGATACAAATACAGATCACAGATTATATAAAATTCCCTCAAAACGCGCGAAATTGCATTTGTTTTCGGGTGCTCGATGCCACACTGCGTATACGTGATATCCGGGCATCCGCCTCAATTAGTTGGAAATTCAATCAAAGTGGGCAGAAAGAATGGCGGATTAGCATTGTTTATGCGAGCAGAACCTCCTACCCGAAAATAATCAGCGGAAATTCATGTCTTTAAATCGATTTAGGTGCACTGGAAACAATAATACGTTTCTTTATACCTTTTTATTGCAATTGCAATTGCAATTTCCTTTTCTTTCGAAAATCCTTTGTATATTATGTTTGTGGTCATGGATATCTGTTTTTATTAAGGGTTCAGTTGAAATATCAAAATTTCGTTAAATCACGCTTTCAACTTTTGCATTCTGTCTTCTGTAAATTTTGTATTTAATTTTCTTTTGAGTTATAATTTAAAAAAAATTCTGAAAATTAAAGCTGAGTTAGAAATATTTTTTAAATACATTCTGTGATTTTTTTTCTTTGTGATATTTAATCTCTTTCTTTTTATCTGCTATATTCTTGGTTTTATTTCTCCTTCAGAAAATATTCAAAATTATTTTACAAAAGAAAATATATTTTCAAAATTTTCATAATTTCTCTGTTATTCTGTTAATATTTTGGTGGATTTTAAAATTTAATGAATATAATTTTATTATTTATAGAAATTGTAACAATATTTCGTTGGTAAAACAAAAAATATTTTAATTAATATAATTTTGTTTTTTACTAGAAGGTTGTACCAATATTTCGTTTAATAGCAAAATATAATTAATTGAATTATTATATAAAGGGGCTATATTTATGGGAGATTAAAACTGACCCATTTTAATAAATAGGAATATGTTTTTCTAATTAGTCTATAAGTTGATGGGTTATCCAGTATATAGGAAAAAATCAATTGGTTAGTAAATTTCCATACTGAAAACATTTTTCTCGAGTTTGAAAAAAGCGTGCAGCCAATAAATCGCAACAGAAGATTGGGTAACCCGCCCAGTCTGCCGCAACAGAAATTTAATAATAATTTGTTTGCAATTAATTCCCCTCCAATGCGACGCTATGCGTGGGCTTCCCATCCACATCCACATTTTCGCCAACATCCGAATGGATATACCGAATATACGTCGAAAATCGAATCGAAACACGCGAACCAGAATGTGACGTGAATTGTCACAAGAAATGTGAGCGGCTCACGGCCAATTTATGCGGTGTCAATCAGAAACTCATCGTCGAGGCACTCAACCACGTGAAGCGAGGTAAAAACCAGACAAAATGCACAAATCCCAGTCGGAATGGGAACGATGGAGGCCAAATAATATTCATAATTTGCGCCTCGAATTTATTGGCCTGATTTTGTACGAACAGAATTTAGAATGTGTTAATTGAATGACTGGAAACCAGGAAATTGTGCGGGGAAAGTCTTTTTTAAATATATGCTTTTAACCTAAGAAAGTTCTTAAAAATATTCAAAAAAATATATATTATCGGGAATTTATTTTTAATAAATATAGTAATTTAATTATTTAGTAAATACTATAGAGTAAATATTCTGGGAATTATTTTAAAATTTTTTAAGGATTTTTAAAAATATTAAAAAACAAAATTAATCTTATCTGGAAGGCTTTTAAATAAATATATAATTTAATTTTAAAGATTTTTAAAAATATTTTTAAAAATATTAAAAAACAAAATTGATCTTATCTGGAAATCTTTTTAATAAATATATATATTTAATGAAAACTTTAATAAAATTTGTTCAGAAAATTAAGAATGCACAAAAACCTAAATTCTGTAAACAAAATCAGACCCAAAAGATAATGAAACGAATACAGATCGAAGATATATAAGATCTTGGTGCAAGACCCCGACTAATATTCTCGAACAATTAGGAGCCCGTGAAGCCCGCGACTCGCCCAGTACACCGCCCAGTTTGAATCCAGCCTATAAAATCGAGGCCAGCGAAGAACACGATGGTATGCCGAATTAAAATGATATATATGCCCCACATTTATTAGCCCCAAATTGCACTCAAGTGACCATCGGCAGCTACTCATAAACGAACATAATCTCTTTTGAATACTATATTAACTTTAACTTTATTCAATAACTTTTATTCTCTCTCTGTCTCTTTCTGCACCTGTATAAATATCTTGCTGTCTCGATCGCACAGAAACATCATATACATATTCACAATTCCAAAAATCCGGACGTTTCACTGCGCCAGCAACAGTAATACCTAGATTTAAGAATTATTCGGTAGATGATTTCCACTTTCTGGCCGTTCTTGGCAAGGGAAGTTTTGGCAAGGTGAGTTTTGGTATACTTTCTTTGTCTCTGTATATTATTTAATAATCGTGAATAATCTTGTACAGGTTCTGCTGGCTGAGCTGCGTGATACCACGTACTACTATGCCATCAAGTGCCTGAAGAAGGATGTCGTCCTGGAGGACGACGATGTGGACTCGACGCTAATTGAACGCAAGGTCCTGGCGCTGGGCACCAAACATCCCTATCTGTGTCATCTGTTTTGCACCTTCCAGACGGAGGTAAGTTTTCGCGAAAGTAATTGGTTTATTTATAGTTTTTATTTACTTGGTGGTAAATGACGAAGCTTTATTTGTAAACATTATTTTATTTTATTTTCAAAATATTTAAATTTTGTTTTTTTTTATGATATTATAATGAGATAAATTTAATCAAATATTTTTAAACAAATGTAAACCTTTCTAAAAGTAATTATTAAGAGTTAATAATTGTAATTTATTTACATTCTATTTATATTTTTAAGTGTGGTGATCTAAAAAAAAATTATTTCAAACGAATACTGGATTTTTTTTATACATAATCTATGTTTTTTGAACAAATTTAAATTTTATAAAAATTTTTTTTTTTTTAAGAAAATTGAACCTTGAACCCTAAGGTAACCATGGGTCAATGACCCCAAAATAAAATATAAAATATGCTCATTAAAAGAGTTCTTAATTATAATAATTAGTGTAGCAGAGCTGATTAATTAAATTTAAATATTAATAAATTATGTAATCAATATTTTAATCTCCGGATTATAATATTTCGATCAAAAATGGTGTGATATGTGCTCCTTGCACACTTTCGGTTTTCATTGCGAGCCAATCCTCAGGTGGGGGTCACCACTCGAAGGTGTGTCTGCTCTCTTGATCGATATTTATCATATAGAACAATCGATCGGCTGGCTATTTATAGCCAGAGGAAAGGTAAAACGTGCTATAATTAAATCGCTGGGGTCTGGCCATCGATTGGGGCACACGACGTCGATCGGACATCATGTAGATCAGGGTGCCTGTCCGTCCGCTATCCGTTTTTTTTTTTTTCTTGTGTTTGTTCTCTCAATCCGAATTTTGCATCTGCATCTGCTGGTGCAAATGCAACTGCAACTGCATCGGTATCTTGCATTGACACCGATTAGAAGGTATTTTAATTATTTATGACTTTGGGGGACGATCTGATCTCTCAATCTCAATTTCGAATTCGAATTCAAATCTCTCGCTATAAGTCTCTCGCCCATTCTCGATTCAAGATCTAATTGTTCGCTATATTTGTGTATGTGTTATCCAGAGCCACTTGTTCTTTGTGATGGAGTATCTGAATGGCGGTGATCTCATGTTCCACATCCAGGAGAGCGGTCGCTTTTCCGAGGAGCGGGCCAGATTCTATGGCGCCGAGATAATCTCGGGCCTCAAGTTCCTGCACAAAAAGGGCATAATCTACAGGTAAGTCGTTATGTTTTATTAATTGTTATAAATTAAGGGATATTTTATCACCTTCAGGGATCTCAAACTGGATAACGTCCTGCTGGACTACGAGGGACATGTGCGAATTGCCGATTTTGGCATGTGCAAATTGCAAATCTATTTGGACAAGACGGCCGATAGCTTTTGCGGCACACCCGATTATATGGCGCCCGAAATCATAAAGGTAATTATCTTTACTTTATTTTATTTTAATACAGAAATAAAGTTTCATTTATATATTTTATATATTATTTATAAGACTATTTATATGATAATTAAAGTCGGATGCTTAGAAAATGTTTATTTTTATGTATTTTAATATTATTATTATTTAGTATGTTTAGAAAATATTTTTCCATATTTTTTAACATTTAATAGTAAAAATCTTAAATCAAGAGATTTTATAACAATTTTCAAAATTACCTATCTTATTATTTCGGATGTTTAGAAAATGTTTTTTCATATTTTATAACATAAAAAGCTTAAGTCTAGAGATTTTTTACAATATTAAAATCTTACTTTTATTATTTTTTAGGATGTTTAAAAAATGTTTTTTCATATTGTTCAAAGTTTATTAGTTACAATTTTAGATCTAGATATTTTTACATATTTAAATGAATTTTTTCCTGATTTTATAATGCACTAATTTTAATTTATAATTTTTTTTTATAATTTTTTAGGGTGAAAAGTACAATCAGAATGTGGATTGGTGGTCGTTCGGTGTGCTGCTCTACGAAATGCTAATCGGACAATCGCCATTCAGTGGCTGCGATGAGGACGAGCTCTTCTGGTCCATTTGCAATGAAATTCCATGGTTCCCAGTCTATATATCCGCCGAGGCCACCGGAATACTCAAGGGGGTAAGATAATATTTAATTAAATAACATTCAGAATATAATATTAAATTTAAATTTTACGGACAGTTGCTGGAGAAGGACTATACGAAGCGTATTGGCTCGCAATATAGTCCAGCTGGTGATATAGCTGATCATATATTCTTCCGCCCGATCGACTGGGGATTACTGGAAAAGCGGCAAATCGAACCGCCCTTCAAGCCCCAAGTGGTAGGTTTTTAATAATATTATTGCCTATGACTTAATACTTATTATTATTTAATACTTTCCAAAGAAACACCCTCTGGATACGCAATATTTCGATCGGGTCTTCACCAGGGAGCGGGTGCGACTCACCCCCATCGATAAGGAGATACTGGCCTCCATGGATCAGAAGCAGTTCCACGGCTTCACCTACACAAATCCTCACATCACCCTGGACTAAATCTTAATTAATACTATCCTAATTAATTATTTAGAGCAACAGTATTTGTATATGTAAATATTTATTATGAAACAACAACAAAAAAAAAAAAAACAAAGATTAACCAACGAATTTGGAAAAGGAAATCGGAATTTTAATACCTTGTAGCTAAGCCTTGAAGCCCACTTAAAAATTTGAGCGTAATTCTAGTCAGTTAGCTTTACTTCTATGTCTAAGTCTAATTGTACAGATATCCCTCCTCATATTTACCTACATACTATATACCTATGCATATAAATCTTTTTTTTTCGCAAATTATATTTGTTCTGAATTTTAGCGGTTAAGCAAAAGGTCTACGTCTATGAGAAATAAAAAACTAAGAAATTTAAACAACTATGGAAAAATGGAAAATGGTTGGTGAGTAGAAACAATGTGTCAATCAGATGGGATTGTGATTTAGCTACCGTTAGATGGGGTTTTCCGTGATTATAAAGGCGTACAGTGCGTTTCGAAAGAGTAAGTATTATCTTAATTTCTATATCTTCTCCCATGAAAAAATTCGATACGAAATAGGGTCATTTCTAGCTTATTTTATATCAATAAAGGGCCGATATGATTAATGTCAAATTTATGATTCAAACATATCAACTTGATATTTTAGTATTTCATAAAAGTTATAAAAATACTGTTTTAAAATACCAAATTTAGTATTTTTTTAACAAATATTGTAAAATAAGATAAATATAATATTTACTCATATCAAAATGATTATCTTGCTATTTAAAACATATTAAATTAACCTGCACATATCAATCTGATCTTTTGTCAATTTTTTGTATGTGTAAGCATATGTTGGAAATATCTTAATATCTATAATAATAAATAATCTTAACAATACCTAATTTCCAGATAACTTAACCCCTTTAAGGTTTCTGCTTTCGTTCCTTACAGCCATGGCACGCACTGTACCGGCGTTTAACCGGACTGTCCATATGCATATGCAAATGTGGAGCAGTGAGAGTGATCAGCGGAGCGTTTGTCAACTGCGAAACGTAGTGAAAATTCTGATCCACGCTTTTCCACCTTGCTAATCTGCATAGAGAGTTGGCTCTTTATTTCTTTCAATGCGGGTGTCTTTTGTCTTAATGCTAATGAGCCGGAGATGTGTGTTAGTTTATTTTTTTGTTCGGGTCACCAGTGGCAGCGAGAGTGGACGGGTTATGTTTTAATGGGCAGTGTAATGTCCCAACTCTCGTCTGTCGACTCTCGGTGAACCAGTTTAATGTCAATCCACACACAAAAAGGCATTCAAAGAATCATTCTTCTTTACCCTGGCATAAATCAGTTAACAAGCCAACATTCATTCACACACGCTGCTGACTCACTTGATGTTTTAATAAATTTGTGCTGGCCGTAACATAATAGAGAAAATAATAGAAGAAAGAGCCACAACAACAGGCCCCCAAACAATAAACGTCCAGGCCCGGCCAGTTATGTTTTTATTTTCAATTCAAAGTGTTGGATTTATCATGCACAGTGGTACTGGAAATATATATATTTTATATACAAATAGCCTTACAAAATAAATATACATTTTCGAATATTAACAAGAGAGAACGCTATAGTCGGGTGCCCCGACTATCAGATACCCGTTACTCAGCTAAGGGAGTGCGAGGGAGATAGATATATAAAATCTTTGATCAGGCATAACTTTTTAACGAATGGTCCGATTTGAAAAATTTCTTCTACATTTCGATAGGTATTGATAGTCACAATAAAACTGCATTTTTAGTTTTCCAATATCTTTAATGGTGTGGGCGCCAGACACCTTTCAAAAAATGGTGTAGGGCGATTAAGGGCGTTAGAGGGGGCGTGGCACCATTTTGAAATAAACTTGCGCTGCGTAGGAACTCCAAGAATATGCATGCAAAATGTCAATCCTCTAGCTTTTATAGTTTCCGAGATCTCAGCGTTCATACGGACGGACAGACGGACAGACGGACAGACGGACATGGCTAGATCGACTCGGCTAGTGATCCTGATCAAGAATATATATACTTTATAGGGTCGGAAAAGCTTCCTTCTCCCTGTTACATACTTTTGCACGAATACAATATACCCTTTTACTCTACGAGTAACGGGTATAAAAATGGGAACATTTAAAAATTAACATTATAATATATAATATAAAAAAAAACTCTTACAGAAAATCAAGGATTTTGTTGGTGGTCGGCTTTGCCCCACCCTTTCATATACTAAATTTTTTCACATTTCGAATAACATTCTTGTCATAATATTTTTTTTCAATGTATAATTTATTCCCAGCGTTAACTGATTTCCATTTTAAGTCTTATTATTTATATCTTATTCTGGATATTTTTATTATTTATTATTTATTTTAAAATAAATGAGGTTTTAAAAATCGAATATAAAATATTTCAAATTTTTTTTCGCCATAAGTTTTTTTTTAAATGTATTTATGTATTCCAAAATATTTATTCCTTCATTTAGTAGCATATTTTGACCCACTGTGCGTTCGTGTACCGTACGGTATTTTCTCTAATTAATTCGCTTTTACGAGCGCAGTCAGCTGGCATCAGCTTGAACCGAATAGTGTTTTTTGAAGTCCGTTCAGTTGGTGCAACACGGGCCTAGAACGCGCTGCTCTTAGCTCCAGTCTCGTCGAAATAACACACACACAATTTATTTATATATTTTTATTCGAGTGATTATACCAAGTGATCCCCGTGTAAAATGAGCTAACAACTGCCGTAAGATGCACACTTTTGGCTTGTTGTATCTGAGCCTTTTGGGCCTTGTCGATGGCCTGGGTTTTGGCCATCAGCAGCCGGTGCTGCGAAATATCATAAAAGTGCGGGCCAGCGGCTTTATGCCCTTCGAATCGGACTTACTGCTGCCGCTGAATATCCTGCGGCAATTGCAGTCGCAGGATCGATCGTCGCGATACATTGGCCAGCGACCCAAGCCGCTGATTAGGCCAAAGGTCAAGCAGCAAATCCGATTGGAGCGAGCCCATCCACTGAGGGAGGCCAAGGGCGTTCAGCTATACAATCTCATCGATGACGATGGTGAACTACTGCTGAATCTCAAGGTTCATAACGATCAAAAGGGCAGTCTACCGGCAAAATATCAGGAGGAGGGAAAGTACCAATTGCCACAGAAATTCCAGGACTACGATTCACCATGGCTACCCTCGAAATGGAGACCCACCAGTGAGTTTCCCCTGGGCGTGACCTCCTCGTCGCCACGCCCACTGCCCCTGCATCAATATCTGGGCCAAAACAATCGCATCGAACAGAAAACGTCGAAAAGAAGGCGGCAGGACATTTGGCCACATAAATAAAAGGCTTAAATAATAGATATAATGCTAACCATAAATTAACCATAAAATAACCATAAATTATTTATTTAATTGTTTATATTACAACAACACAGCACCGAGTAAGATGTACACAGAGAAAAATGTATTTCTCATTTATGGACACGATATTAAGCATAAAGGATAAATTTAAAATATTTAAATTAAAAAAGAAAAAAAATATTTTTTTTAAATATTTCATTTTTCTAAATGCTTGAAAGAGGTGAGGAAAAGTAATGTTTTGACTTTTAAATAATATTATTAAAATAGCGTTCAAAACCAGGTTATATTTTTCTTTGTGTACAATGAATCTTAAGATAAACATTAAGCCACACTGTTTAAAATAATCCCTAAGAATTAAAGTATATCACGCAGGCTAAAGCATAAAGCACAACATAATCCATAAGACATCACAACACGATCCACAAGACACAAGACACATTTCTAAACTTAAAAATAAACCAAAAGATACACAAAATAAATCCATTAGATACGAGAAATGTCCCATGAAGCACATAAACATTAACCCGGCGATGAACAGGTCGTTGAGCTACCGCTAAATTGGACGACTATGATTATGGTAATGTCGGTCGATCGGATCGATTGGGTTGAAAGTGAAATTGAAGCGCGAATCGAAAGTGGCCAACCGACTGAATCTGAATGGAACTGAATGAAAATGAATAAAATGCTAATTCACCGTGAATACAGGGGAATTAGAATAGCAAAGGCAAAGATATCATGGAAAATATACGATGATCCGTTAATTTGTACCGATGAAAAAAAGATTGGTTGATACAATAAGTTAGGGGGTTTTGTAACACCAACTTATAAATCATTCCAATTAGTTTTCTACAAAAAAATTTGTTAATCCTTATAAAAAAAATTTTTTTTTTCTTAACAATATTTCCTTAGTATTTCCGAATATTAAATAAACTCCTTTAGTTTTATAATTTACAGATGGTATATTTTTGTTCAACAGGTGAGGTAAGATGGGTACAACAGTAAAAAAATATGGATTGGTACAAAAAAAATAAGGCTTAAAACTACTTAACAAGACTCAAGGATCAGTATGGCTCGAATCGAATCGAATGGAATGGATTGCAATGGACTGAAATCACTTCCAGCTGGAGGAGGGTGGCAGATAGCCGGTCTGGGGAGCGGAAACGGGGGGCAGGTACTCGTTGCTGGGCGGCAGGTACTCGTTGCTGATGCTGATGGGGGCGGGTCCATGACCGTGTCCGTGTCCGTGTCCGCCCTCCTCGTGAATGACCTTGATGGTCTTGACCTCCTCGAAACCGCCGCCATGGCCATGATCGTGACCGCCGTGGCTGTGACCGCCCTCCTCGTGGATAACCTTGATGGTCTTCACCTCCTGATGGCCACCGTGTCCATGTCCATGACCAGAGAAGCCGCCGGCATAGCCGCCGCCGCCTCCCAAAGCGTGTCCCTCCTCATGGATGACCTTCACGGTTTTGATCTCCTGGTGGCCACCGCTGGAGTAGCCTCCATGACCGCCGCCAGAGTAACCTCCATGACCGCCGCCGGAGTAGCCACCATGACCGCCAACCTCCTGGTGGATCACCTTCACAGTCTTAACCTCCTGGTGACCGCCCGAAAATCCACCATGCGAGTAGCCGCCGCCATGGCCGTGATCGTGACCGCCGTGACTGTGACCGCCCTCCTCGTGGATGACCTTGACCAGCTTCACCTCCTGATGGCCACCGTGTCCATGTCCATGACCGGAGAAGCCACCGGCATAGCCGCCACCGCCGCCCAGAGCATGTCCCTCCTCATGGATGACCTTCACGGTCTTCACCTCCTGATGCCCGCCGCCAGAGTAGCCACCGTGACCGCCGGAGTAGCCTCCATGACCGCCGCCAGAGTAGCCACCACCTTCCTGGTGGATCACCTTCACGGTCTTGATCTCCTGGTGGCCACCGCCGGAGTAGCCTCCATGACCACCGCCGGAGTAGCCGCCATGACCGCCGCCAGAGTAGCCGCCACCCTCCTGGTGGATGACCTGGATGGTCTTCACCTCCTGATGGCCACCACCGCCGCCTCCAGAACCGATTCCATAGCTGTAGCCACCGCCACCTCCACCACCGCCGGATCCACCGATGAAGCCAGCCGATGAGGTGGCAACCAAAGCAGCCAGGAGACACACAAAGATCTGTTAATAAAAATCGAAATAAATTAATTAAAATTATGAGCTATGTTAATCCAAAGTAAAAAAATATACAAAAAAATATTAAAAATATTATTTGCGTTTTTGGTAATTTTAAAATATAATTTGATACTACAAATTATTTTGATAAAATTTATGAAATATCTTTAAAACGTTGATATAATTTATTAAATTTATTGAAATTACAAAAAAAATATATTTTTTATTAAATTTATTGAAATTACAAAAAAATATATTTTTATTGAATTTTAATATATTACAAAAATATATTTTTTATTGAATTTTAAAATTTTACAAAAATATATTTTTTTTATATTTTTATAGAATTAAATGAAATGATTTTGTTTAGTTTTCCTCTTTTTTTAAATAACAAAAAAGACATTTTTTCACTTTATGCCTTTGTAAATAGGATATTTTTTAAATGAGTGCCGAAATTGTTCACTGTGTATGGAAGACTCACCTTCATTGCTGGAAGTTTCTTGCTTGGGGTTTGAAAACTGGGGAACTTCACGTAGCAGAAGAGGAAGCTGGAAGCCAACTGATGATCCACTCCAAGAGGGCCGCAGCTTTTATAGCAGTCGGATTGCGCGATGCTCCATCCATGTATCTCCAAACTTGCTTTCGTCATCGACCTGCCCACCAACGACCAAAGCCAAAAACTCCGTCCATCCCATCTGGAGACGATGGAGACGGGGCAGTCCAAAAACAAAACGCATCGTCGTCGACGACGACTGGCAAATGCAAATGAGTCCGGTGGAAAAAAATATGTGAAAAAGCAGTTCCATAATTGGACCACCGTCCAAATTAATCCGCCGGGCATGAACGAACCGCCTAATGACGATGACCCCGCCCCCCGTCGATCACCTGATCGATGGGTTAGGTCAGTTCAGTTCAGTTCGGGTCGGATCGGATGGGATTATCACTTTCCCAATGCAGGCTTCAAAAGATCCCAGAGATGCATTTTCTAGAAAAACAAGAGGTCATTAAATTAAATGGGAAAATTATCATTCGTGATTTCGTTTCTAAAATATTTACAACATGTATTTTAAACCAAAAATAAGATATTTTTAAAATTTTCTAAATTATGTAAGTTATATATGAAATGTATAAGATTTTACACTTAAAAAGTACACCTACTTTATAAACTATGCTATTATGCTATTTCCTAATCATAAGGAAATAATATTTTAAACTATACCTACTTTAATACTACATATAAGATAACAAAAATAGTTAAATACATAATTATTAAATGTTGTAAACTGTGTTATACAAAAAAACTAAACTTTTGATCAGAAAAATACTTAATATTACATAAAAATACTTAATAATAAATATTACTTAATAAAAAAAATACTTACTAACAAATAAACTCTAGAAAATTAAATTAAAAGTAGCTGCTTTTGAAAATATTGTACCAATACTTAAAGAGTACATTTAATTTTAATATAAAAAACTAATATGAATCACCTGTTTTGTATTATTTGCCCAAAACTATAACACAAAAACACTCAAAAAAGAAAGATCCATTAAAAAGTTAATCAAAAGAAATGCAAATGAATGCAATAATTTCGCTATCATTTCGCTAAAAGTTCGCACCAGCTGTTCCATTTCAAAATTTAAAAAAAACTTTAAAAGTATATCGATTCCCTTGCCCCCAAGAGCCCCGCCCCCTTTGGATTGCCCAACTCGGGAATTGTGTAAAGGCAAAACGCCAAAAAACCGAAATCGGGGGAAGAAATAGATGTCGAAAAAAAAGCCGCGAAATGTTTTGGCTCAAAGGGCGAACCAATGCGGTCCAATGCGAGGCAGAGCGAACCAAAGGAAAGGCAATTTGAATCATTTAAATAATATTACAATATCAAATTGGGTTTGCAGCGGACCGATTAATCACATCCGACAAGGGACAACCCCGGGCAGATGTTGAAAACGAGACAAATCGATTGGGCAGCAGAAGAATCCAGATGCCGAAGATATGAATACTCTTGAAATTAAATGAAAACCTTTACAGTTATAAGAATGTTTTCGAAAATACTTGATTTAAGCTAGAATCTTTGGATCTCAGGGGTCTATATGAAAACCTTCTTAATATTAAACTGTTTTTTCTAATTTTATGTTTATCAGTTTTACTGAAACTGTTTCAGTATTAAATTCTATATAGATACAAATTCCAGAAAGATCCTAACTCTTTTGAAGTTATATTTTACATAGATCTTGTGAGATTCATATAAATTGTACAATCAAATATAAGACATTTTGGGTTTATCCCAAGACTATTACAAAATTAATTCAATCATATGATGATGGATCTATATACCCGAACTCATCAACTCCAGGGTAAGGGTTTACATTTATCTAATTAAATTTGTGGTTGAAACGAGAGTTTTCGGCTTGGTTAAGTGGAATAATTGTCTTACAAAATATTTTTTCTATTTAAAAATCTAAGAATGTTATTTATACTTCAAAAATCTCACTACAACAAATGTTTTTTTTAATTTTTCCTTAATTAATTCTAATCAATTTTTATAAATACTAAACTTTACACATACATTTTAAAAGAAATTGAATAATTGTATAACCGGTAAAAACTTTCACTTTAGATTACCACAAATTAATCTAAATGGAAAGAGAAAGATTCAGCTAGGCAGGAATTAGAAAGGGATGGAAAATAATTAAATAAAAACACAGTTCTTTAGTTCATTATGAATTATCTTTATCAATTCGCCTTTGTGTGCGCTTCTCTCGCTGAATTCGCTTCAATTACAATACATCTCTAAGAATATTTTAAACCGATGGTAACCAAACAAAAAAAAATATTTTTATGCATATAAAAATTGATTTTCACTTGCTGTTGTTTTTTTCTTATTTTCATTTTTTTTTTCGTTATGTTATGTTGATGTGTTTGATGCTTTAAATATTATAATTATACAAACATAATAATATTAACAACATTAGAGTAATGCAAAATAGAGAAGTGGGGGGAGGGGGGAAATGGGTAGAGGGGGTTAATAACTAAATAAATGTAAGCTTTACTGTGTAAAAAGTAAACATTGTTGGCCACAAATATCAATGTCGATGAAACAAATAAGATAATAACCATGTGGGTGAGTGTGGTGTAGTGTGTGTTTGTGGTGTGTGTGTTAGCCTAGAGTACATAAGTAGAGCTCAATTAAAGTTAATGTCGGTTGGGGGGCGTGGCGGCGTAGGCGGCTGGGCGGCGGCCTACAAGGCAACGATCACGCGATCGCACAGCTGTTCCGGCTGCCGCTCGTCGGCGTCTTGCAGCGGTTCTTGCTCTTGGAGCTCTGGGTCAGTGAGTTGAAGCACTGCGAGGTGGTCAGCGCGTATGACTTGAGCGTCGACTTCACCGACGGCGGCAAGGGCAGCGAATCGATCGCGTACACGCTCGTCCTCCGCACGATCGTCCTGCAGCACAGCTCCTGCAGCGTCAGCACTGGAAAGTCATTGAAATTGGGTTAATAAATCTCATTAACAAATAATACATTCGATAAAGGAAGTGCGTTTCAGGTTCTTTGGAAGGTCTTTAAGCTGGTAAACTGTTCATTTCGTAATCTATAGTCTGTTTAAATATAGCTTATTTAATTGGTTAACCATTATTCTTTAGCTAACCTTTAAAAAAAAATTGCTATGATTATGACTTAAAAATATCTGTAATTTGGTATTGTAATTTGGAGTCCTCGATTTTTAAATCTTTCAATAAATCCTTTAAATTAAAATTACTTCAAAATAAAAATAGTACCTATAACTAAAAAACAAAATAACCATTTAATGGTTTTGGTTTGATGGGTTCTCAAAGCTCATTAACAAGCGTTCGCCTAATAAAGCGTTTAAATGTATTATCAACTGTCAAATAAAGATTAATGATATATGTGACATAATAAACGATTTAATTGGAACTTAAACAAAACTGACTCGAAGTAAGTAAAAAAAACCAAAGCTAATAGTCTTCTTTCACAATTTTACTAAAAATAGCGTTGCAGCTGAGTGAATAAAAAAAATGTTATTTAAACTTTATCTGACTTAAACCAATTAAAAATCGACGGTTTAGTTTATAATAACTGCGAGTTCCGGAAAATAATTAAAATTATTAAAATCATATAATGAAAAGGGCTTAGATTGATTTAATTTTCAGGGATTAACATTTAAGTAAGATTAGAAAATATTTTATATAATACTAAACCAATTTAAACAAAGAACGATTTTCCTCACATTTACTATCTATCCATAAGATTTTAAAACTAGAATTGACGGTTTAGTTTATAATAACTGCTAGTTTCGGAAAAAAATTAAAATTATTAAAATCATATAATTAAAAGGGCTTAGATTGATTTAATTTTCAGGGATTAACATTTAAGTAAGATTAGAAAATATTTTATATAATACTAAACCAATTTAAACAAAGAACGATTTTCCTCACATTTACTATCTATCCATAAGATTTTAAACCTAGGATTCACTAAGGGTTGGACTCTTTCTTCTATCTGTTTTAATTACCCTTATTGCTGCGCCAGATGTGCTCCATGCCATTGCGATGCAGCGCCATCCGTGCTAGCTCGCAAAAGGACTCGCGGATGTTGAAATCGCACAGTGGCGATATCTCGAAGCAGGACATGTTGTTGCGGCTGGCGTAGGTCTCAGCCTGTTTGGCCGCCACCTGTCGCTTGAAGGCCAAATGCAGGCGATTCCCCACAAGCACCTTCGGGATGCCAGGAGCGTGCTGGAAAGGCATAACATTAATAAGTATTGAATTAAATGGGTTCTTAAGGAAATAAGGAAGGAAAACTCGTAAATTAATACAATATTTTTTGTTAAAATTAATAAGCCTAAACGTGATTGGTTAATCCTTCCACTAAGCATTCTTCTCAGTACATCCCCCACTTACCTCATCGACCTCCTTGAGCCAGCGATCGATGCCGTCGAAGCTCCACTTGTTGGTGATGTCGTAGACAAGGATGATGCCCTGGGCGCCGCGCGAATAGGAGCGGATGATTGTGCAGAAGCGTCCCTGGCCGGAGGTGTCCCACAGTTGCAGCTTCACCCGCTTGCCCTCCAGCAGGATGGTGGTCGTCTTGTAGGCTACCGTTTGGAGGATATGGGAAGTGCAGTCTATTAGATTGGATTGCAGATTGGTTGTCAATCAAGGGGCTGTAGCCAGCACTTACCGTTCCCGCTGCAGAAGGGGCTCTCCGTGGAGGGATCCTCCAGGTTCGAGAGGATCTCGTGCTTGCCCACATCGCTGTCGCCCACCAGCAGAACCTTCAGCAGATAGTCGTAGTCCTTGGTCATGGTTCCCATGTGGCTGAAATGGGCAGGCAGTTAGAATATTGTATTGTATTGTACATAAACTTTATAGTAAATTTTTTGAAAAAATGAATTTTAATTGTCATATGTCTTGGGAAATAGTTAGGAATAGTTATTCAGAGTTGGTTGTTTTTCGATTTTATGAATAAGTTACTTCTTTAGTTACGGATAATGTTGCATATTGTCATAAAATCTTAATTTTTAGTATAATAAAATTAATTTTATAATTTTACCAAAAATGTTATTAATTTTAAAAATTTTAAAAAAATTGTATATTTTATTAGGAGGTTTAAAACAGCATTACTTACATGTATGTTAAAATAATAATATATTTTAATATAATATAATAATATATTTTAATATAGTATAATAATATATGTTAATACGAAGATTTTTTTAATAGAGTCAACTAATTAATTCAACTTTACAGGTTAATTTTGGAATAAATGCGGACTTTTAAAGAATTTTTTTGTGATACCCCAGATAAAAACAGGTAACTGCATTGCTTTTTTCTCTTTTTTGTAAGTAATTTCAACTGCAATTAATTGTGGGCTAGGGTTTTGTGGTTCCAAAGTGGTTGTGGTTCTTAAACCTTTTTTTTGCTTTCTTTTTGCATTTTCTTAACCGGGCTAACCGGTATTGCCGAACCGGCAATATATTTTTCTGTTCTATTTCTGCAGGCCCAGTAATTTATTATGTGAGTCATGGCAAACAAAAACTATAAACAAATTGAATTCACTTATTTATAGATTTTTGCACTTGTTGTTATGTCGCGCACTGTAAAAGGATTTGCACACACACACATGCACAAGGGGAAAATTGGGTGTGTTTTGGTTTAGCAGGAAATTGATTTGCACTTTATGGCTGTTTCTGAAATTGTTTAATCGTTTAATTGTTGCATTTTATTTATACCAAAAATACAAAAAATAAAAGCCACAAGAAAATAGTGAAAAACATTTGCGCATTTGTATGTGCGTTTGTGTGAGTGCGGGTCTTATTTTGATTGTTGTTGTTGCTGCAAATGTTGTGGAATGTTTGTAATTTTCATTTGACGCACTCGAAGAAAAAACACACTTAGTTATAGTCACTAAATCGATGGCAATTTGCAATATTAGTAACCGTTTTTAGGGCGTTTTTAACTTACCATTTAGAATGCACGCAATTTCATTTTCGTATTTGTAATAGAGATGAGCGATCTCCCTCGCCCTGGCGACTTTTCCTCGGCGGGTTTTTCACGCCTTCAGTCGCCGCTTTTCATTTGTCCCAAGCCGCGGCTCTATCTCACATGTATTTCGTTTCGTTGCTGCTTATTTGTGGTTTTTCCCCTGCGAATTTTATGAAAATTGCAATTTTCATCTCTATAGAGATGGAACCACTGGTGGTTATCGATAGACTATCGATGGGGCACTGAAGTGATGGCAGTGATGGCAGAAAGCTTATTTACGTAAGCTAAAAACAGCTAAAAACTATTTCAATTAGTGAATAAGTTTTAAAAATATTTATGGCTGGTATTTAACCTGACAAGAAGTCGTCCAAAACAAAACACTTCATAGGAAACAAAATTTCTTGATGTTTTTCACCAAATATATATTATTTTATAGCTAACTGAATCTGAGTAACAAAGCAGGAATCTTGAAACTTTAACCGCTTTTTTCCATTTTTATTGTAAAAAATCCATTTAATGACAAAAAAGTAGATAACATCAAAATATATATTTAAACTAGATCTAACTCTAACTCTATAACTAATATGTCAATATCATTATGATATCATTATTTTAGGAGATACAATACTTTTTTACGTGGTTTTCCAAGAAATGAGTTTGCTCCGTAATTAGGGACCCAAAATACATGGACTCAAAAAATAATATAAATATCGGATATCGGTGGTTTTCGGAAGTTTATTCTTTATAACTTATAATGTAAGCGAAATTTGTACATATTTTTTATGATTTTCGTATCACTATTATTTAAATTCTTTATTAATGACTACTCTATATAAAGTGCCTTTCTGAATAGTTTTATTTGTTTGAATAAACTATTATATTTATTCCTAACAAAGTAGTTTAACAATAATCTTTATCTTTATAATCTGCTCTGCCAATGTATCTTAACATTTCTGTTAGAAAATCGCCGAATCTAGCATTATCACGAATATCACGATATAAATATTTATTTTTAACCAAAAACATCGATATATGCCGTGATATATTTTCCCATCCCTGGCACACAGAACGCGACTGAAGAACAGAAATACCGAAATAAAACCACCAGTATCTCATGCGGCAGTTGTCGCGACCAAAAGGAAATCATCGGATGATAAAATCAAGAAGAGATAGAACGGAAATTCGAAGCGCTGCCAAATATACACGATTGCACTTGTTCCTTGTTCCGATTGTATCGCTCCGAGCCGAGAACCGATTCGCCAAAACAGGAGCAACAGAGCGCGCCATCGGATTTATTAAATGCACTTGCGGATTTATTTATAAACGCGAGTTTTCGGCCCGGAAGAAGAAGAAGAAGAAGAAGAGGAAGAGCGGGGGTGCGGGGATATAAAGTGCAGGTCACCGACGCGTCGTCGCTGCCGCAGTCGACGTCGCTGTTGCTATTGCTATTACCGTTTTACGGTGCTGCGTTAATGTGTTAAAAAAAATAGATATATCTATAAATTTGTGTGTTTGTGTTACCTTTTGTTTTGTTTTTTTTTTTTTTCGCACACACAAATTCAGTTTTAATTAAGTGCGATTGTGTGTGTGTGCGCGTGTGGGTGCACCTATACTTACCTATGCTGGCCCTGGCCCCGCCCACCACGCCGCCGCCGCCCCCTCGAAATGCCCCGTTAGCCGCGAAATCGAAATCGAATCGTTTTTCTGCAACCGCAATGCTGTCAAATGGCTCTGCCGGCGTCGCTGCCGCTGCCGCCGCTGGCGACTGCGATGAGCGAACGCTTTTGCTAAGCGAAGAGATCGTTGTTGTTGCGCCGCAGTCGCCGCCTCTGCCTCCTCCTTCTTCGTCCGCTGCTGCTGCGCCACCGACGTCGCTGCCACTGGTGCACACAACAACAACAGCAGCAGCAGCAGCAACGTTGCAACAAAACAACAACATTGCGAACAACAACAATAACGCCTTGCTTGCGGTCAGTGCTAAAAACATGGCTAATAATAAGAATAATATAAATAACAGCAAATGCAAAAACAACGAGGCCAGCAGCAGTAGCAACAACAACAATGCAGCGGAAGCAACAGCAGCGGCAGCCACAACAACAATAACAACAACAGCTGGGGATATCGAACCAGCAACAACAACAACAACAACAGCTGATGAGGAGGATATGTCCAGCGATCTGAGCGATAAATTCCCACGCCCCCAAAAGAAACCCGGCAAACTGAGCAAACTGGGCACCAAAAGCGTCGGTCTCAAACGGTAAATATTCGAAGCTATATCTGAATATATATTATAATAATAATATTATAATAACTATCCATAAGTATATTTTAATATATATAATTATAAAGCTAATATGATATGTAGATCCATTAGTATATTATAATAAAATATATAATAGAATTAAAAAATGTAGATCCATTAGTATATTATAATAAAATATATAATAGCATTATAAAACAAATATGATGTGTAAATCCATTACTATATTATAATAAAATACATAATAGAATTATTAAAATTAAAATGATATGTAGATCCATTGGTATATTATTAAAAAATATATAATAGAATTATAAAACTAATATGATATCTAGATCCATTAGTGTTTGCATAAAGTAGTCAAAAATGGAAGCCTATAGTTTAAAACCCTTTTTTTCAAGTTCCCATTGTTAGATAATATTGTATTTTTATGGATTAATATTTAAATATTATAACTAGAATTTAACCCCCAAAATACATTTATTTAATACACATATTCAAAATCCATATTTTCTTCTATAATCTCCTCGCAATAAAGCTTATAACCAAAATTCTTTTACAAAGTTTAGTTTTAGGTAGACTATATTTGATTTAAAAGATTATATTAAACAGAGCATTTATTCCGAAAAAAATCCTAACTTCCATAATCTCTTCATATATAAACCGTTAAGAATAAATATGTGGCAAACTTATATTCTTAGTAATAACATCTTTAGCAAGGGTATAGTAAATGTTAAGAGGTTTCGCCTTTCTAGTTTATCACTTTAACGCAAATTGATTGAACGGTTTAAATTTGGGCTTTTTATCCTCCTAAATTTCTTGAAGGGTATTGAAAGGGATTACTTTTCGATTATTTATCCAAGGGGAAAAATAATTAGTCCAGAAAAAACATTTATACTATCTTATACTAGTTTATTGTATAGTTCCCCTTTTAAAAATCGTTTTTTTAGACTAATTTTTGGGATACATATATATATATTTGTAATATATTTTTAATTTCAAAGTATTACCGTATTTTAATCTTAAATATTTTAAAATTTTTGTTGTATTATGTTTGCACTTATATTATTATTATTATTCATTCACTTAAAAAATAATAGATTATATTATTTATTCACTTCAAAAATAATAAATTATATTATATATTCACTTTAAAGATAATAAATGATATAAGGGAATTTCCATTTGAAATATTGTGAAAATATAAATAGGTCTTGAGTTAGGGAAACCAACCTGTAAAGTGCAACCATTTACCCTATTTTATCTTCTCATTTCCGCAGCGTCTCTTTTGGGTCCTCGAAGGGTTCGATGGTGGAGACGCTCGTCTTCGAGACGCCGACGCCGCTGTCGGAGCACATGGAGTCCACGTTTGGGTTCGATGCCGCAGTCGATTCGGCCGCCGATACCGCCGCTGCCGCCGCTGGTCAGCCGCAGCTGGCGTCGACGCTGCCGTCGAATCTGCCGCTAGCCGGCGGCTACAGTGGAGACTATGCCAAGGCGAACATGGATGACAGCGGCATTGAGGTGCAGGAGGAGTAAGTAAACCGTTTTTAGTAATGTAACTCTATCAAAAACCACAATATAGATAGTTTATGTGACATGCACATCCAAAAAACTATTTTATTTCTATATTATATGATATCATATATATTTAAAACTATATTGACTAAAATTGTCAGTATGAAAAAGTAAAATACCTAAATAGTACCAACCATGTAAGGATCTCTTTCTTGAGTTTCACTAACAAAGACCTGCTTCATATAGGAAAATCTCTTAACAAATGACCAACTAATTTACTCTGACCAAATATATACACAATAGCATAACCAAATAAAGAAGTGGTTCTCTAAATACAAAATAGGGTTTCAACCCAACAAATATGACCTGACCAATGACACCTTTTTAAACATGTTAGGAGCTAGAAAATACAGGTATTATAATAAAGACTTTAAAAATAACTTGTTCCTCTTTATCTTACTTTAAAATGTATATAAATAAATTCTTGGAAAGCACTTATCAGTAATCTCAGAAAAGAGTACTAAGTTTCATGAAGAGTAAGCTAATCGTGTATTATAAGCTAAGCCAATATAATATTTCACTCTTTCTTCAACGTAGGAGATACATAGAAATCCCTAAATTACACTGATAAAATATTTACAAAAAAAAAAACCAGATAAATATAAATAAGAAATTAGGGTCTTGATTATTTTTAGAAAAGTTTTTGGAATGTAAGGCTGAATCCCTGACAAATAATATATGTTCTCCAAAGGTTCCCAATTAAAATTTAAAAAAAAAAATTTATTTTATTTTGACAGTGTAACAATATGTTGAAGGGCTTTTGTGATTGTGCGATTGTGTGTGGCCCGAATTGGGCCTACTTTTACCTCATTAAAACATCCGTCTAATGACTTTTTGGCAGCTTTCACTTTTGTTTCGCTTTTGTGATTCGTAGTTAGTTGGCCTGACTTTTTGGGCCAATCCATAACTGATCTCTTTTCGTAAGCCTAAGCCTTTGAGCGAAAAATTCAGCTGTGTTTTCCCCATTTCCATCAACCCAAATAGCAAGCGATGAACTCTGTGGTGCTCATCACCCAACCCTAAAACCAAACCTTCCCCCCCCCCCTTAAAACCCCGCCCTTTTTTGTAACCCACAACCTCCCCCAAAGGCAGGAAGCTTGAGACACACAAATTTTTGAATCGATAATTACCGCTCACCGTCAGCAGTTTGGTTTTTAAAACTTTGCTTGCTTTAACCCACGTACAGTGGTCATTCAGCTGATGGACAGCAGGGTTTTTTATTGCAAATCGGAGGGGGGTTTATATATACCTGGAATTAATTCGAAAAGGAGGAAATAATGCCAAATAATAGCGGAAACAATTAAAAAGACATTGTGAGAAGCTCATTAAAAGTATCTTGGTTCTTTTTACGCATTTAAAATTGTTAACGATATCTTCGTTGAAATAATTTAAAACAATTACGATTCATTTAAGAGAAGGGGATAAGCTCAGTTGGGTTCACAAGTGAATGATATAGGGTCTTACATAAAAACATTTATTATATAGAATTAGATTTTTTTTAACATTTTTTTAAAAGAGGTTTTTTTTTATAACGCTTTTTTAATTTTTTTTGAATATTTTATTATTTACAAAAAAAAAAAATTTTTTTTATAAAAGAAAGAAATAAATAAATAAATAAAAAATAATAAAGAAAATAATTTTTTACCAATTAGAAAACCGCCAAAAAGGATTTGAATTGGCGAGCTGCTACTGTATTTTTGTTTGTCCCCTCTTCCTTTCTCTTCTCTGTCCTGTTATCAGTCCAATTGGAAGATGGGTTTGTTTGTTTTGGTTTTTCCTCCCCCTCCGTCTGTTTCTTTTCGCATTTCCCACCACCAAGTGG
Source organism: Drosophila pseudotakahashii (assembly GCA_035046095.1). Taxonomy (NCBI): domain Eukaryota; kingdom Metazoa; phylum Arthropoda; class Insecta; order Diptera; family Drosophilidae; genus Drosophila; species Drosophila pseudotakahashii. The sequence continues at coordinate 6,872,789 of JAWNOE010000105.1, forward strand.
GGAACTCCAATTGGAGTTTTTAATGCGCCGGCGCTGCAGTCGTTCTAACTGGAATACCGTTAAACATCGTCATCGTTTTTATTACATAATGACCATGTGAGCGCCTCTGTGTGTGTATGTGTGTGTGTGTGCATTTTAAAGCAATATATATAAGTGGGTCAACTTCATTCGGTGGTTGTTGACCCACATCTTTTTCGGCTGCATTTTGTGTATCTGTATCTGAACACGCGTATCTAATGGATGTGCCGTGCCGCACCCACGAAATTCGAATCGAGCGCTTTAAATTTGTTCTAGTTGGAAGTCTAGTCGACGATAGCACACAGAGCTTGACAATCGATTACTGAGATAGAGCTGCAACGAAAGCGATAAGCTACGCCCAAATTAATCGAATTCATCATTAGCGGTTGCAATTCGATCAATTGTTCTTATTAATGTTATTTAAATTAAAATGTAAATGAAAATTAATTTTTAGAAAAATTGTAATGCAACTTTAAAAATTGTAAACTTTTTATCTACATTAGATTAATATTTGAAGAGTATGAAACTATTTTCAAGAACTAGTCTTTAAAGTGTAATTGTTTTTTGGTACTATTATGTTTCAGCTTTTGATATATCGCACCAGCTGACTAGTCATATTTGGAAGGTTCTTTTTTTTCTTTTTTTTGTGACTGCTGTCAAACGGGCATCAAATCAAATTTGCTGACAATTTGTTTTACTCTGTCTTCTTGTCTTTCGTCTAGGTGGCATATTCCATTTTCGGAGAGATTAGACTTAACACATGTTGTGACCTTTTTGTTCGCCATCGCCAGTCTCTCCACATGCGTGTTTCTTTTTTTTTTTTTTTATTGTACAATATGTGGGGAGCATTAATTTGCCGGTGGAGCGTGATGTCATCAGCTTTGAGCTCGCCACTTGCTGTAGAACTTTCTTTCTTTACAGTTAGTCAGAGTCGCGAAGAAAAGAAAGAAAGAAAGAACAAGGGAAGAGAACTCAGAGTGAAGAATGGAAAAACCGGCAATCTTGGGGCAGTTCATTCTTCTAATCGATTATCCAGTTGCACGGGGAAAATACAATACCTAAAAATGCTAATCCATATAAATGATCAGCAGTTTCGATGCAGTGTGACCGTTCAACATGAAGTAGATCATTTTGAAAATTATACATTTTTGAAAATAAAAGAAATATGAATATGTAACTTGTATTTACATTTATAGCTGTTTTTTGAATAAGACTTAGTGTGACCGTTTTCTAAGCAAAAATTAAGCTACCTTAGCTTAAAGGGAATCTTATCCCACCTTTTTCTCTCTGTAGAACCAACGAAAGGAGGCTGATTGAACAGCCTGACCTCGACATGATTCCGTTTCTTCTTTTTCTTATATATTTTTTTTTACTTTAGTAATTCGATCGGCCGGTGGGCCTTGCTTATATCTATAGCCATTGTGAAAGTACATCTCGAACTGTCCGCCTGTCACTCAGTCAATTGATTTTCCGGTACCCACGGCACACTTGACATGCATACAGCGTGCTCATCATCATCATCGTCATCACCATCATCGTCTCAGCCGCAGTCGCCGTCATAATCATAATTATTACCATAGGCAGACGGGACAGGCCCATTGTCACATTGTTGTAATGCCAGGCAACGGTAATTGTGCCGCTGGCCAGCAGTGTGTGTGTAATTGTTGTTGCCGCTTCTGTGCAGCGGAACAGTGGAAATTATTATTAACTTTTAGGCTAAACAAAAAATGAGCTAGAACAATAGAGATTCCGATTATGAGGCCAAAAGGTATGCAGTGAATACATATGTTCGGACAAAGATTAATGAACAATCTGGTTTCGTTTCGTTTTGTTCGATTTATTGAACAAAAAACTGTCGGCATTTGTCATTTGTGTATTTGTGTTAGCCTAGGAAAAAAGTTGTATCTCAACAATTAATAATTTTTGAAAAAAAAAAATTTTTTTTTATAAGTATCTAAATTCCAAATATTTTTGTACCTATTATACAATCTTAAGGTTGACTTACTTTTAATTTCTTTGCTGTGCACCAAAGCATAGTACGTATATTTTTAGGTAAATTGTCTTTATTTATTTTAGTATGTCAATTTGAATACTGTCAATTTCATTGGGAACCATGCCAATTGTGTATTAGTTCTATGAAATTGTAACGGAAATGGGGAAATGGCAAAGATTTGTGTTCCCAAGCTCAAAACATTCCACGAGATCTTCGAATGTTCGTGTATACTAGATTTATAATAACCCGTAAATATTATAATGCTCTCAACAAATTCCCATGGGCAATGGGCAATGGGCAAGAATCGACCGCAATTTCTATATTTTTCGCTGCGAACGTCATCATCCATCTTCGGGGCGAATCGTTATCAATTATTCGGGGGACTTATCACTGCCCGGCAATACCAAATAATTTGGAATCACTTAATGCCCAAAAATATTGTGTGCCAAAGCGGAGCGTAAATCAGGAGGCGAATTAATCGGGAGTAGTAAATTCTATATTTAGCCACGGTAATGCTGTCATATTCAAATTGGATCGCATTTGTATTTCCCACTGTGCATTAGCCCTATTACCTATTTACGTGTGCTCACACGGTGGTGGTCAAAAATATATTGCCATTGGGATAGATTGGATATAATAGTAGGTCGTTGTAAGAAAATTTTTTTTTTTTTTTTCTGAAATAGTCTAAATAATTTAAAGGAAAACATTGACTTTTGGCATCTAGTCTGATAGAGACTTTAATTCCTTTTTCTTATAGACCGATTAAACTGCTTGTAAAATACTTATAAATTAGTTTATGATCTTTCGTAGTTAATTGTCGTGCAAATTAACTTAGCTAACCAAAAAAGTATCTTGGTGCTAAATAGCAAACCGTGAGATATTTCTGCGGTACAATATACAGACAGAAAAAAAGGGATCATCGAAATTAAATTAACATGGAAAGTACTGACGCTCTATCACGTCATCAAACTTTTTTTTTCTGTGTGTACACAAATATTTAAATTATTTCAAAAATGTGAAGTATTCCGTTTTATTTCGAATTTCGCACAATAACTGTTGAATGCGTGGATATATATTTTTCATAGTGTGCTATTCGGCTGACCACAGGTGTGAATGTGTTTGTGTGCCGTGGTTTTTCTTGATTTTTGTTCTGCTCCTATTTTTTCGTTGTTATTTTGTCTTCTTTTTTTTTTGGACAACAATAGATGGGGACCCCGATTTTAAGCATCTCTGTGTGGCGGTGGCAACCCCGTTTTAATCAGCCCCCCACCTTTTGTGCCGTTCTTTTCCCCCTCCCCCCGTCCTTTTCCACCATTTCCAGCAGCTTCCCCGTTTTCACCTTTATGTGTGTGTGGTTACGTGTTTATGTTTTTCCGTGTTTCCCTTGTGCTCTCTCCTTGCTTTTTTTGTTATTATTTTATTTTCGGTCCGCTGCTTGTGTATAACAAGTGAGAGAGAGAGAGAGCGGGAGCAGCAGCCGGAGAGAGCGAGCTTACGCTCTCTTATTACTTTGGTGAGTGCGCAAAAAAGTGATGTCATGTTTGTTGGCTTTGGCAACGTTGCCAGATGTGGCGCATTTGGGTTTACGTTTTGTTTGTTTTCCCGTTTTTGCCATTACAAATGCGCGGCGTTCTCGCATTCTGCTTATTGCGCATTTTATCTGCGCCGTTACAACAAAAGATGCCAGCAAATACGTAAATCACAAAATTACACTATCCAACATGGAAAACTAGAAAGGAATTCAACCAATTTTCAATATTAAACTTCTAAATCTCTTCATTTATCAAAAGCTACAAGTACAATACATGTTGGAAATATTTATAAAATTTATAAAAAAAATAAAATCTTGAGCTCCCGTTTTTCTTAGATTTATTTTAAAAAGTCCAAGAACCGCAAGTAACAAAAAACAAGTTATTTATTATTTTAACTATAAATATACATTGCATATTGTCATATGCATACGGCCATTTCGAGTCGATTTTTTTCCTTTACCGAAAATAACGCACGAAGAAATTCTATCACCTTGTTGGCCAGTGTAATTTCAGGTTTGCCTGCAGCAGCTGCCAAAAATCGCCATACAAAAGCACAAATTGCCGGCTGCTCTGTTTGTTTTCATTTGTTTGTCCGAAATGTGAAAATATTCTAGCCAGGAAATGCGCGAAATGAAAAATTTGGAAATGTTTTTGTTTCGCTGAAAATAGATCGCAATAAAAGCATGACAAAAGATAGACGTGTGTATCTGTAGGCCATTAAAGAGCTCATTAAAGAGAATGTTAATTGTTCTTTGTGTCTTCTGTTGTAAAGTGAAACACTTGCGGCGTATTTTTTTGGAATATCTCTAGAGATTTATTTCAAATACTTTCAAAAAGGATCCGCTAATATTAAAGTTTTACTTCTGGTAACCACAAAATGTTGTTTACTTTTTTACAATAGAAACTGATATTTTGTATCAACTTAAGCAACTATTAAGTTAATTCGCAATGTTTTGGTCTTGTTTAAATAACTTAACAAATTAAAGTTAATTGATTGTAAAACTATATACAAAATTATTAATATTACTTTGCTTGTATTATTAATCATTTAAGGTTTCTTTAAAAAAAATATATTTACCCCAATGTTAAGATTGTCAATAAATTGGTAAAACATGGGTTAATGACTTAGCATTCAAAAAGCGCGCCACCGGCTCCCACAATAAGGTGGCAGCACTGGCAAAAGTTTGCGAGAGAACGCTAGCGCTCTCTCTCTTTCTCGCTCCTGCAAACATTCGTGCGTGTGAACGCCTGCGTGTCTGTGTGTGTGTTTTGTATCTTTTACTTTTCAGCAGCGTGAAACTCAAACAGTCAGTTTCAGTTCAGTTTTTCAGTTTAGGCAGCAACAACGCAAAAGTCCGAAGAGCCTCCAAACAAAAAAAGAGCGCTCATCTCACACACAAAAAAAAGCACAAAACCGAAACGAAAGAAAATTACGCGCTCATCAATATCAATCGTTGCTGCTGCCACTTCCCGCTCTTCGTGTGTTTTTTTTATTCGCGAAAAGGATCAAAAGGAAGCAAGTGCAAAAAAGCGCGTAGAATTTCCAAAAGTGCGTCTGAAACACAATTCAAAGAAAAGTATTAAGTTTTAAAACCAAGAAAAGTGCAAAAAGGCCTATTAAAAGAGAGGGAAAAACCACAGTTAACTGCGTGAGCGAGAGAGAGAGAGAGGGCGAGCGAAGAGAGTCAAAAAAGCAAGTGCAAGTGGTTGAAAAACAAAAAACAAAAAAAAAAACACTTTAATTAAATAGCAAAATGGCAAAAACAATGTGAAAGTAATTCCTGCTATTTGGTTCACACACACTTAAGTAGTTAAACATTAGTAGTACACTTGTAATTGTTGTTGTTGCTGCGCGCAGTGAGTTCATCGCAAAAAATAATACACACATACGGATGGGGAGTGAGAGAGAGAGAGGGCGAGATGGCGAGAGAGGGGGCGTGAGAGAACGACAACGCCCCCTCTCCCTCACACTTTAACACTGAAGAAAATAACAGGGGCTATTTATTAAATGTAATTGATTTTAAAAACAAATTTTTAATTTAATTAAATGCATTTTAAATTTTATCATAGAGGTTTAGAATTCAACGAGTATTATTTAGTTGAAAAATTTAAAATTGTTTCTTTATATTCATTTAAATTTCTTTCCGTGTAGACCGCTAAACGCAATTAAAATAAATGTGCGCCAGTGTGTGTGCGTGTTAAAATAGCACCTTGTTTGTACATAAATTAGCCTTAGTCGCTGTTATTTATACTATATATAAACCGTTTGCATTATACAATATATGCACACATCGGTTGCGCCAGTGTACATATATATATATATTTTGAAATTATAATAAAAACAAATCAAACTCAACGCCGCACTGCAGTTGCCCTCTCTTCCGCCTCTTCCGCTCCTTGGCTCTCTTTCTCTCTGTTTTCGCATTTCAAGTGCAAAAATGAATTTTCCGCTATTTTGTTTCTCTGGTGTGTGTGTGTGTGTGTGTGTGTGTTGGTGTGCCTTATTTTTTTGTTTTTCTTGTGTTTGCGGGTGGGGTCGCATAATTTGTTAAATTAATTTTCACTCTCCCTCTCCCCCCACCACTTATGGAATTTCTTCTTCTTCGACCGTGACGTAGTCCCTCGCGTGTGTGCCCCAAAATACAAAAGCAAAAAACCAAAACTAATTGAAAAGCTGCTGCGCTGCCGGCGTCGCAGTCGTCGAACAGTGTTGCCATCCATACGCTGCAAAAACAAAAAAAAACCCAAAAAAAACAAGCAAAAATTAGCTTTGAAATATGCTAAAACGTGGCCAAAACTTGGGACAACATAAACATATGTTTCAAGTGTTTTATTTTTTTTTTCAATGTGCTGACCTTCCTTTTTATTTTGAAGAGTTCCATATGTTAATAAATCGACCGAAACCGATAAGAAATTCCTTCTTAACTTCAATTGTTACACAAAAAGAAAATTTGTTCCAAAAAATAATGTTCAATTAAGTTTCAAAGCAGATACTGGAATTTGTTTTCAGTGACAGCCTAATCAAAATAAAATAATACAATCATACATACTTCAAATTGTTATTAATAACAACTCAAACAATGATTTGACATATTTTCTTTGTTTTAAACTAGCTAAAAATAGCTTGCTTAAATATTTAGAGGAAGTCTCTTGAAAATTGTTGAAAAACATTTATGAATATTAGAAAAAATTTTAAAAAGTAAAGAACATTTCACATTATTTTAAACACAAACCAGGGCCAATTTTTTTTCCGAGTAGTAGGTTTCTTTTCTTTATTTCTTATCACACGGAAAGGCTTAAAGATTAGGCCAAGGAAGATGAATTTGCGGAATGCATTATATTGTCAGCAAAGCAGGCACCTGATCAAAATCACCTGCCGAATGAATGCTTTTAAGTAGCCAAGAAAAAAAAAAAGCTAAAGCCACAGCACCATTTAAGATCGTTGGTGGCAAGCATAATTAATGCGATCATCTTCTAGTTCGCTTTTCCCCCAGCTGATGCTGCTTCTTCTGCTTCTGTTTCCCCATTTACAGTTCATGTGTTCCCCCTCCTCCTCCTCTTTTCCTCTTCTCTTCTCCATTATCCATCATCCACTCCACCTCCTACTTCATAGTAATGGCAACAAGTTTTTTGTTCCCATATTTTTCAGTTCTTGAAGTTGCGTTTATGAGTTAGTGGTAAATCTTTAAACTTTTTCTACTTCTACTTAACAACCTTTTTGTACCGGGGAAAAAACGTTTAATAATGCTCCTCCGAGCCAAAACAAGCTGGAAACGTTTTTTTTATTTCGTATTTGCCTAAAACTTGTTTTTTCGAGCTTGTAACACTCGTGTCTTGTTCTTGTTCCAGTTGTTACAGGTCACACTCGATATGGAGTACTTTTCAAGTCAAGGGCGTTTACCATATCGATTTTATAGAGTATAGAAATTATAGAAATAATAAACAATTTTTTTATTTTAAAAAAAGCTTTTGTAAATGTAAATTATATTTGAATCTATCACCCTACAAAAAAACTTTCTTTAACCATATTTGCTGAGTAATGATTGTGCAAAAGAAATTCCCTTTATAAATACGAAACATAATAAAATTTTAATATTTATATTATACTAAACTATTTCAATTGTTAGTTCATACTTTAGAGCGTTTACTGTATCATTTTTTCCATATCAATTTCGGCACATGACGTAATCTTCACATGTTCAACAGCAACAACTACAAAAAAAAGAAGAAAAAAAAACAAATAATAACAACAACAAGCACATTGAGTTATGAAGTGTATTTGAAATGTAAACAGATAAAAAGTTGTTGGAGGAGGGGGTCTTTTTATATAGTGAGCGGGTTGTCTGATTCGATTGTAGGCTGTTTATTTTTTTGCTACTTCTTCTGGTTCTCTTTTTTTTCGACAGGTTTCTTTAATGGCTTTTCCACAGGGGTTCAAAGTTCTGGGACAATAAAAGAAAAAAAACTTGGAAAGATGTAGGAAGTGAATGTCCCATGGATGGTGGAGATTGAGATCTTACAAGTTAAATCTCCCATTCCCATTACCATTCCAAAGCGCCAGTTCCCAATCTTTGATAATACAGTGCGTTTCGGCTGAGTAAATCTCAGGCTTTTCGCACAACACCAACCAGCCATAAATGAAGTCATCGACATAAACCAGTTATAAAGATAAAAAAACTGCTCCATAAAAATAAATTTATTTCTAAACTGATTTATCAAGCTGATATATCGTTATTAAAATGATCATCTTCTATTTATAAGACTGTTTTTAAAATGTAAACTTCAAAAATCTTTAAAATCTATCTAAATTTTAAAATTGAATTTTATAGAATGGTTTTATATTAGATTTCTTGAAATGGGAAAAATCCCAAAGATTTTGGATGTTCAAAGTTTCGACAGGCTATCAACAAGTCGATGAAATATTGTATTTCTGAATTAAATAAGTTTCCAAAATGTTTTGGAAAATAGACTTTGAATAGCGCTTTGTATTTTTGGAACACCAAAAATGTTTCAAAAATTTCTTCCGAAAGGGAAAGTAATCCCAAAATATCGCCAAAGATCCCCCAATGCCCCAATGCACCAAAAAAAAAAAAAAACGGGAGCAGCACTTCCCCTCTATCGATTTAATTCGTTTGATCCAGTGACCTGTGATATTTGTGTGTAAGTGTAAGTGTCAGAAGTCAGTATTCGTTTTCGTTGCTAACAATATTAACAATATAAAATGGAGCACTACAACACATATATGGATTATTTGGCGGAACAGGGCGATGAAGTACCAGATAATACTTGGCGGAGGGGCACCTATACGAGTGCCATTTCGGATGCCGATAAGCGTCGGATTGCGGCGTAAAGTAGTTTCCATTTTTTTCGAATTTCGATTTAAGTTGAACTTGGTCTTTCCGAAATCAAGAAACCCACTTTCAATCAATTGAATCAGATATTTAGCTGAAAGCCAATTGGCAAATGACTTAATTTAATTGACATTGAGGTGGCTCCTCTGTAGATGACGCACTTGCTCAGCTATTTTAAGGTCACATGCGCCGATGCGTGATTTTAGTGCTCTTGCTCTCTCCTCCTCCTCCACCTCCACCTCACCACCCCCTCGATAAAACACACAGACTGCACACACTGCATATAATATATATATATATATAGCAATTCTCTAATTCGATTTGTGTGGTTGCTCTGCTCATTTCCAGATCGGAGCGTTCGATAGTGCGCGTTTCCATTTACCAAAGCAGCCAGCCGCAGCAGATCTGTCCACCGGCGGATTACCTGCTGGACGCCCTAGACGGAGGCTACAACTACAACAGCAACCTCCTCGACTACACGACGATGGCCACGACGGCGGCGGGGATCCAGCAGCAGCAGGTGATCGGCCTGGGAGCGGCCTACGATCGACAGCAGAGGTGTGTATATAATATAATATATATAATCCAATAACCAACTAATTGATATATTTCCCCGGCAGCACTGACTCGGGCTGGGACAATCCCTTTCGGCCAGGCGGCGATCTGTCCAGGGAAGCTGATGAAATTGTCAACATGATCAGAGGTAAGTTTTGATACATCATTCATAGGGTCGATTTTAGGAAGTTAAAAATGGATTAATTAGGAAAATGGGAGAAGAATTTCCTTTTCATTTTGTACAATTAAAATAAGGCTTCCATAATTTAGTATTAAATTATAGTTTTTAGATAATCATTTTCATATATCATTTCAATTTCATTTTGTGCAATAGGAATAAGACTTTGCTAATAATAATTTAGTTTTCATATTAAATATTTAAAATTAAATAATTCTGATAATAAACGGGGTTACTTAAATAATTGTGAATTAATTTGTTATTATAAAAATAAATATCTTTTATAATTATTATTGTGATTTTTTAATTATAGTTTTTGATATATCATTCATAAGGGGGTGGGTTACCTTTTAAAATAGAGTCGGTTTTACGAAATAAAAAATGTATTTATTCATTATTTATTAAATTATTTTCATATTATTTAGAGTGCCTCCCAAAATATTTTAATATTCTGATAATAAACGTGGTTACGTTTTATAATTATATAATTGTGAATTAATTTATAATTTTAAAAATAAATATAGTTTTGGAATATTTTTTGTAAATTAATTTATAATTATAAAAAGAAAAATATTAAAATATATATTTTTGATTATTATTATGATTATTTAAATACAGTTTTTAGTTTCCAGATAATCCTGTGAATCCAATTAATATTCTTAAGATTAAGATATATAGATATTCTCGCTTACTGACAGTTTTATGCAGTCGAATATCTATCACTACCATAAAAGCCTTTAAAAAATAGGTCGAAAACTGGGAACTTCGAGATGTAGAACACAACCAGGTGCCTTTATATATTTTATAATATTTACAATAAAAACTATGTAATTTGACCTATAGGAACTTCGACTGCACTACTGTAATATTTAATGGAAAGTTAAAAATAATATATACCTTTTTCTAGGGATTATGATATTTGTTAGTAATAATATGTAGTATTAAATGGAAAGCTCAAAAAATAGGATATACCTTTATAATATTATACCTATAATTATTATATTATACTTTTATTACAATATGCTGTGATTAATAGACTTATTTTAAGGCAGCGATCATATCTTGCAACTCACTTCCAAAAGGCCATTCTACCCCAAGTTATTTGAGTCCGATTGTAACCTAGTAACCTATCTTTCAGGCGGCAAGCCCATCACACCCACAGAAGAGCGTACAATTGGCAACGGGAGCGCCCAGCATGCGGAAGACAATTGCAACGGCGGAGCGGCGATTGGCGAGAGCGTGACCAAATCGAACGTGAGTTTTTTTGGATTGGAAATTAAATGTCCCATATGTATTTATAGCTATAACCCCCTAAATGTCTTTTTCGCAGCTCTCGCAGAATCAAGCAACAGCACAAAATGGTACAAATTCCCATGCCTCTGCCTCTGCCGACGCTGGCGCCGGAAAAGCAGCAGCGACGGCGACCGAGCTGAGCGGCGGTGGCGGCGGAAACGGAAATAACGGGGTCACCTCGCTGGGACAGGTGTCCAAACAGGTGGTTCCGGGACCGACGTCCGCTAGTCATGTGGTCATCGACGAGAAGAAGAACAAGAAGAAGGGCTGCTGCGTCCTGCAATAATCGGGGAAAGCCACGACGACGACGACGATGACGAAGGAGACGACGGGGGACGAACAAACAAAACAAAACAACAAACAAAGCAAAAAGGGGGCGGGCATTTTCCGGCTAGCCGTGTTTTTTGATGTTAATGTTTTTTGGGGTATAAAATGGAGCCGAGCTGTTGATATTTTTCATGCCGCATAAATCGCTTTGCTTAAGCTTAGCAAACGGAGGCCGTGACGAGACAACAACAACAAAAAACGGATAAAAACACACACAACACAAGGATATAAACTAGAAGAAAACCAAGCTCTCTGACCAACAGCAGCAGGATTATCAAGAAAATCAGCAGTAGCAGTAGCAGCAGCAGCCGCCACAGTGAGAGCCAAAATTGAAGCAACACCCAGCAGCTGTTGCTCCTCCTCCAGCCTCCCACAACAAGCAATAGTCGAGAAAATCCAATCCAAAATTTGAATTGTAAATCTAAAGTACACACTTATATATATTTATACATATATATATATATATATATATTTGTTAGTCTGGAGACCACGATAATGATGATGATGATGCTAACCTGCAATTCACCCCTATTATATATATACATACTGTTTTTTTTTTCTTTTTCTGTAACGTGGACTCGACGACCTGCATATGTGTATTATAAAACCTATATGCATATATGTGAATTTAATTTTTTTTTGTAATTGTAAAATTTAGTGCGGCTTTTTTAATGAAATGAAAAGGATGTAGGGACGTTTAAGGAGTAAAATAACAAAAAAAGGAAAAAATAAAAACGAAAAAACGTTTTGCTTGCATGCATAATGGATACAAAATCGAAAAAAAGAGAATGCAAAAAAAAAAAAAACAATTTAACATAAAGAATAATGTATTTATTTTTATTTATATGATGACGATGACGACGAAGCAGATGAAAGTAAATTAAATGTTAAACCTTAAAACAAATATACACACACATATACAAAAAAACACACACACACACACATACGCATATATACTATACGATATATGAGATGAAAATGTATGACGCAATAAAGCAAAAAAACGAGATGAGAACCGAAACCGGAAACAGTAGAGAAAACTAATTAAAGAAATCCCAATTTTCTAAGGCTAAATAATAAATAATTATTTTTTATCATTATATACATGAGATGAGAACCGGGTGCGCTGACTTTTGGGGCCCACTGTAGCGGCTGATCAAAGACAAGCAGCGGTGCTGAAAAATAGAAAGAAAAGGGGTGAAAATGGTAGACGGAGGGCTTAGTTCTTTGAGGAGAATCTAGAATCTAGAGTCTAGAAAGAAGAAGGGCTTTGAAGAAACCGAAATCCCAAGACAAAAGCTTAGAAATGAGGCCAGCGAAAGAACATAAACAAAAAAAATAAGGAAGAACCACCGTTTTTCAGCTTAGTTAAGCACAATACAACCCCCCGCACAACCCAAAACCAACCCCACTTTCTCCCAACCCCTTTCACTCAGTATTTTTCTCAGTTGAACACAAATCAAAAGCAGAGAAATTAAAGCAAAAACAAATATGCAAAAATATTAAAGCAGGTAAATCGAGCAAAGCGAGGTACAAGAAAGTTTACACAGAGAGAAAAAGCAGCAACCAAATAGCAAAAGAAAGTAATGAGAACACCGAAATGGACCGCCACACCCACTCACACACTCACACACACACACACTCTCAACACACAAACACACACCTACAGCCTAAGCATCAATGTGCTGCATTTGATAAACGTAATGAAAAAATAAAAAAAATATATATATATATATACACACACAGATATATGAAATAGCAATATTGTTTCAACTGAAAATAAGCAAATCAACAAAAGGGAAATTCCAAAATCCGCTAAAAACAAATAAAAAAGATAAACAAATCCGTAAACTAAATCAATGAGAGGGGAGAATCAGCAGCCAGTACAGCAATAAAATCAATATTTAATATTGTAAATTTCCGATTCCAAAAAAGAAAGCAAAACCTATAAAAAAAAACCAACAAAATGTTAAGTTATTGTATAAAAAAAATCCTAAATAAAAAACGAAAGCAAAAATGAAGCAAGATGTATTACTTATATAGCAAATAGCATAACATTCAGGGCGGCCAAAAAATATAGCACACTTCTAGGCTGAAAAAGAAATCAAATATATTTGTATATTATGCGTGGGATCCGGATCCGCAGAAAGAGATGGCTATAGTTATTGATTGATGAATGCTTTTAGTTCATTCGATCGACGGATAATTGATTGCAATTGTTTAAGGCAAACAAATCGCTTAATGCTTCCGCATCGTCCAAATTTAGTATTCCAAACGAGGAACAACTAAACGAGGAACCTTTCACCTCATCGCCTCCAATCGATTCAATTAGGCAAAACAAATCTGTAGAAATCGAATTCGTTGCTAGTTAATTATTCCCATGACGCAACTGCATAATAAAATTACCAAATGTGCGATTTTAGCTTTTCGAAATTTTAAATACTCTTTTGTTATTAGTAAACAGGAAATTATTCAGGGGATTTGTTTCTAAATTTATGTTCAATATCTTTCTATTATTTTTTTTATACACGGGAAAGACATGGGGTATAAATGAAAGAAAATTGGGTATTCAAAAAGTATGCAACAACAAAAATTATTCTGATATCGCCAATATCCTGGATCCTAATTGGAAACAATACTTCAATATAATTTGAAAAAACTGTGAAATTAATGTAAAGCAAATAGGAATAATAGTATCAACTGTATAGCAAGTAGGAAATATCACATTTTTATCGCTATAAGCATTTTTAAATATTCCGGGTAGGGTCAACGATTTCCCGAAGCCAACTAGCAAGTTTTGAGTTCACCCACGTCACGCAGTTTTTGAAGATGAAAAACCAGAATTGGTTTTGGGTTTTGTTCTTTTTTTTTTAGTTTTATCGTTTCGGAGTTGATTTTATTTATGAACTCTACTCGGAAAGACATTTATAGCAATTTATCTGGATTTGGTTTATGGCTTTCGGCCATTCCGATTCCGATTCACATTCGCATTTGGATTCGGATTCCAATGAAAGATTAATTGGCAACCGCGGAGCTGTCAATTTTTAAATTGTTGCGCCTAAGTAAGCGGAAATGTCTCTGGCTCTCGATCACGATTTCATCGAATTGGATCCAAGACCTGCGTTTTGGGATCGGAGTGGATTGGATTGGATTGGATTCGATTTGGATATCGATGATGCTACCCAAGGCACCCACTCAGAAATGGAGAAGGGGAACTGGATTTTGGCCATCTATCTAATGAAAGTCAGTCATCGTTAATGGTCAAACGTGTTTTCTTCTCGATGGGCATATGGCCTGACACCCACAGTGGGACTAGTAAGTCTGTGGACCTCTCACAGTTCACATTCAGCGAGGTATTTTATTTTTACTATTAAAACTTGACCTGTAATTATAGAAAAGTTTTACAATTAAATTGTTAAATTCGAACAAAAAAAATATTACAAATAAAGGTTATGCTCTAAGTTATAGATTTTTAAAAAAATATTTTTTTTTTAAAATGATTTTTTAGCCTTTAAAAATGTATACATTTTTTTGGTTATCAGTTGTGGGTATTAAAAAAAAATTTGCCATATTTAAGACACAAACTTTTTCCTGATACTGTAAATCCAAATCTTCTAAAGTTAAAAAATATAGATTTTTTAATAAAATTTTTTTTTTTAATTAATTATATTTTAAACTTTTAAAAATGTTTATAATTGTCTGGTTATCAGTTGTGGGTAATAAATAAAATTTCCCATATTGAGGATACAAACTTTTCCCAAGTACTGTATGTCCAAATCTTCTTCCCAAAATCCCCCCGCCACACTGCCCCTTTGGCCATCCGAAAAACGCACCTAATTTGCGAGTGCGATTCTCGTGCAGGTGCAAATTATGATGGGACGCAAAACAACCAATAAAAGCAACACAAAAGCCATAATAATTTATGGCAAAAAAGTGGGGAATAAGCTAAATAAGCTGAAGCAGAAGTAGAAGCAGAAGCAGAGGATTGGGGGGAAGCAGAATCCAAATCAAAATCAAAATCAAGAAGCGCTGTTACTGTGGGCCATTAAAATGCGACATGTGTAAACGGCAGAGGGGCAAAAGTCGCGGCGGCGCTGGGGATAAAGATAAAAATCGGTTAGTTAGGCAATGGCACATCGGTCAACATAATAAATAAAAAATAACAAAAAAAAGGGAAAAAATAAAAAAAAACGACAATCGGAAAAAAAGCTGCGCATGCGCCGCACGCGTCGCTACACAAATACACACAGATGCCCCTGTACGTATACGTAATATTGTTTACTGTATACGTATACGTAATATTGTTTACTGTATACGTATACGTAATATTGGCGCATGTATGTCTAACTGTACAAACGCGCACGCGCTGCCGCTCTCGCGATGTCTCGCTCCCTCTCACTGTGCGGAGTTGGTCATTACTTAGCTAGCTTATAGCTAGTTTCAGCCAAGTCATAGCGAGATTTAACCATTTAAAGCCAATAATATTGAGTTAAACTTGGTGCCAGCTAAGAAAACTAAAAAAAAATGCACAAAAAAAATAACTAAGTTTTCTTACGATAAAAAAACTTTTTTTTGCATAATTTTTGCTTTGAATTTCCCGGTCTGTTTTCTCAGCATCTCTACATTTAATCATTGCAAAAACTTTTGTATTTAAATTTTATATATTATTTTAATGATGTAAGTCCTGAGAGAAATTCGATAATTTATGTTCAAACCATCATACATTTTTGTAATAGAAATTTTTTTAAAATCGTTTGCCTTTTTATAAAATTCAATTTTAAATTGGTTTACGTGCGTTGGTCCTGGCCGTATGTTTTTATACCCGTTACTCGTAGAGTAAAAGGGTATATTGTATTCGTGCAAAAGTATGTAACAGGGAGAAGGAAGCTTTTCCGACCCTATAAAGTATATATATTCTTGATCAGGATCACTAGCCGAGTCGAACTAGCCATGTCCGTCTGTCCGTCTGTCCGTCTGTCTGTCCGTCTGTATGAACGCTGAGATCTCGAAAACTATAAAAGCTAGAGGATTGGCATTTTGCATGCATATTCTTGGAGTTCCTACGCAGCGCAAGTTTATTTCAAAATAGTGCCACGCCCCCTCTAACGCCCTCAACCGCCCTAAACCATTTTTTGAAAGGTGTCTGGCGCCCACACCATTAAAGATTTTGGAAAAGTAAAAATGCAGTTTTATTGTGATTATCAATACCTATCGAAATGTAGAAGAAATTTTTCAAATCGGACCATTCGTTAAAAAGTTAGGCCCGATCAAAGATTTTATATATCTATCTCCCTCGCACTCCCTTAGCTGAGTAACGGGTATCTGATAGTCGGGGCACCCGACTATAGCGTTCTCCCTTGTTTATTATTAAATTAAAAAGAAAATTTTTTTTTTAAATAAAATTAATTTAAAATTGTAAATTGGTTATAGTCCTGGGTTCAAATCCCATCGCTGCCGTATGTTTTTTATTATTACATTAAAAAAAAATTTTTTTAAACAGCCATTATAATAGGTTTTCGTCTTTCTGTGTACTACATTGAACATAATTTCAATCAGGTGATTTCTGGGCTTTGTTTTTTATATCCCGCTTTCCAGATTCTGACAGCACTGGCGTCGTCCAAGCGATTGGCTGTCACTGTGTGTGTGCTTGTGCGGTGGAGTCGCGCTGTCTGCGCTGTAAGCGTTTGGAAGTAGAGCAAGTGTCTTCGCCGCCGCGTCTCGATTTTCTCACTCCATGGGGCGCCAAAGTCTGAGTAACGGCAGAGCTATCGATAGGACGGGAGAAAGATACGCCATTACGGCATTATACGGCATTATTCAGATCTGCAGATCCGATTCTAGCTAGCTACATATATGTATTCTCCTCTCTCCTTTTCTTTGTTCCTCGGGATCTCTTGATTTATGTTCGATTGGCGCTGAATGATTGATTCGTCTTTCGACTTAATTGAAAGCTTGGGCAGTGTGCTGTGTGCTGATCATTAAGCAATTTAAGAACTTGTTGATTTCGAGACGGAGGCAATAAATGATTGATTGGAAAAATAAATAATATGGGAACCAGGATGGAGGAGACTTGAACTTAAACTAAATAATCAAAGGAAATGCATAATATGATATTTTAAGTGACTAAAGTGTACAATTTATGGAAAACTGAAATGTTTCTTAAAATATATTATTAAAAAATAAGAATCTTATAAAAACGTGACTTCCCAATAAATGCAAAACTAAAAAGTTAGAAGTTATTAAGCATAAATCCAATCAAACTAATCCTAAATGACCTCCTGACACGACATGATTGACACAGTTCTCAATCAATTGTTGCCCTTGGGGCGGGTTTAGAGTGGACCAAGCCACCCGAAACTGTTTTCCAGTTTAAATTTTGTTATTTTTCTATCGGCTTTTGTGCTATTTATAGACTTTGTGCGCACCGAAATGCTAACAAGGCAAAAGTTGAAAAATTATCTTAAAAAACCAGCTTCCAAAAGTTGTGGGGGGTGACCGGATCTCAGCTTTGCGGAAAACTCTGATAAATTATTAAATAAACAAGTCGTAAACCCGAAATGCGCTTACGAACTATTAATTAGATGGGCCATCAATGTTCCCTTAGGCTTTGCCCGCTTCCAATTCGAGTTTGATCTATCGGTCTGGAGATTTATAATCCCTATAAAACTTTAATGGAATTAGTGAGGCAGAGTTAATTGAATGGCGGCTTTAAATGGTGACAGCTTCACTTTTATGCGATTTCTTTCAGACTCGCTGGCGATTTCGGGCTTGGTCTTCGACTTTGACTTTGCGATTGGGTCTGGAACTTAGTTTCTGGATTTCTGGACCTGTGGATCTGAACTCGTTGTCACGCCCGAGGAGCTCTATCTATAGCTTTAATCTACAATCTTTTAGAGGGGTACAGTGGGTTTCGTGACTGCAAGTGGCGAATCAAGAGTAAAATTAATTTTAAAAAAATATTTATAAACACATGTATTTGATAAATATTATTTTTAAAATTAATGAATTTTTATTATTTATTATTTAGCAAATTTTTAATTATTTTGAAGTTTTAAAAGAAAAGAAAATTATATATTCCTATATATTGTTTTAAATTTAATAACTAAGTAAAACAACAGAGCCCATAAAATGGATTACCTCATTCGAAAATCAGCAGACAGCCATTTAAATAATATATCCCAACCCTAAAAAGCTTTCAAATTTTAATATGACATTAAATTAAATTCGAACAAATGGCCTACTTAAGAGCATTGCCAAACTCGTTTCGGAACGGGTATAAGTAAAAGTGACGATTTAAATATCTTATTAAATTTAATTCCAAATTTAGAATATTATTCGATATTTTTTAGAACAGGTAAATTAATAAAGTGGGTAAGTTATGGCATTGCGGCCTCTACTTTCATCCTATAATTTCAATGAATTTAGACCATTTTACCCACGAAACGCACTGTATGCCTGCATATATTTAAAGGAACTTAATACTCCCCTAAAACCGAAAATTAAACACACACAAAAAAAAAACTGGTCTTAATTATACGAAATTCAGCAGAAACTACAAAAAGCCAAGCGCAGAGACAGATAACTTTACGTTTTGGGGTAAAAGCAAAACGTGTTTAGCTTTCTATTTAAACTATGCAAATTCGCATTGATTATTTATTTCTTGGCTCAGGCAGAAATAACAAAAATAAAACCCCCCCTCAAGAGACCAAAAGTAAAATAAAACAAAAAAAAAGAAAAATCAAAAAAAAAAGGTGAACAAAAAAAAAACACCGTAGAAAACAGCCATAAAAAGGAGCGTTCGATCGATCGGCTCAGGTGGAAGAATATGCATAACCGGTCAAAGACCACAGAGAACCTGATCGCAACTCGATTTAGTTGGTTCGCTCGGCTACTCGATTGGGGTTCTAGAACCGCAGAACACTGGGGATGTGTATGGAGAGTATGGCGTATTTCCTTAAGTTGCCCATAAAATATGATTTAGCCACATATTATTTATGGCCCGCAACCAGATCTCGGATCTCGGATCTCTGATTCAGAACAGAACAGAACGTGCAGCCATAACTGATTTTTAATATTCCATTCAGATTCAATCACGCCCTGGACATGCTTCACTAATGACAACCCGCTCTCGCCAAAAAAAAATTAAATAAAATCGCGGGGCGTTGTCATCGGCCACCTACAAGAATTAGAATTAGAATTAGAATACGAATTAAAATTAAAATAATAATATAATTCGGAACGGAAAGGGGGATGATTGGATAATATGTGTACGGAGCACAGGGGGGGTTTCTGCATGTGCCCCGATGCAAATGAGTTTAACGGACAGATTAACGGACAGAATTTAGAATCTTCTTCTGAATCGAACCCCGAACCAGTTCCGTAGGAGAGTTGTGGGCAGATCCGATCGAATCGGATCGGGTATCAGTATCGGTATCGTTATAAGTCGGCTGATGGGTTGCTCCAAAATGGAGCTGCCCAGATTTATGGTACCGTCTATAAGGCGAGGTTCACAATGAGATCTGCATATCAATAGATTAATAGATGCACTGATGGATACTGCTTAATTTGGCCAATAAATTGAACAAATTATACATAAAGAGATGGCGATTGTTGTGTGTAGAAGTCATGAATAAGAAACGGCAACATGCATGCAGGGGATCATTAATAAAAAAATACTCATATATGAAGGAAGATCAAAGTATCTACATTGGGTTCTAAAGAGAATATTTGGGGGATCCATCCAAGGTTATATATGTGCAAGTTGAGAACAAAAGTCTTATACCTTCAATAGATTATAAAATAAAATTGTTAAACAATATTTTGGCAAAGATAGTTACCTGTTGTCATATTATATTTTATCTTATTATTTTTTTTTTATTTTTTATTTTTTTTTTTTTTTTATTTTTTTTTTTTCAAAAATCTCACAAAAATAAAATAAAAATACACAATATATATTTAATTCGATTTTTGTTCAATTCGTTAATAACTGATCTTTTGACTTCACAGAACAGTTATAATTGATTTAAATCTAGCACATTTAAAGACCGCTAACTTTTTATTTATCAATGAAACATTTATACCGAAGTATCTAATAGAATCAACCTTAGTCCAATTCGTATGGCTAAAAATCAGAACGGCTTCCGTAGCCAATGGCCAAGGATATATATATTTAGAGCCTTTTTTCTGGGTCATCGAATGGAAATTACAGTAAAATCGTTTCCGATTTGGAGTCGCAGTGTCTCGTCAATCAAGCGCTCATTTAATGACTCTTCGTCATGCTGGCCAATTTTAGGCCCTGATTTCAGTGTGTGTTTTCATAGTCGAATCTGGATTTTACATAATCTTTACATCATCCATCGCATCTCAGAGGCCTCAAGGGCAACGGAAAAGAAGGAGAGAACCGAATCGTTTCGTTTCGAGTGGAATAGAATAGAACCGAATGGTTCAGAACCAAATGTTTTGGTTTCTTAGAAATCTCGTTTCTGTCTCCTTATAATTGCTAATTTATTTATTTATTTTATATTCTTTTTTTTTGAGTTCTTTCTTTATTGTTTTTGCCAAGCTTTGACGGGGAAAAAATAAACAGTAAAAGGGGCTAAAGATTAAAAGATGATTTTAATACTCTGCGTAGTAGGAATATTAAAAAATATTATTTATTTATTTATGCTTTTATTAAACGGGATAACATACAAAACTATGATAACATTAACTTAAATTATATAATATATTATAATTTAATTATTTT
This sequence comes from Drosophila pseudotakahashii, assembly GCA_035046095.1. Lineage (NCBI taxonomy): Eukaryota > Metazoa > Arthropoda > Insecta > Diptera > Drosophilidae > Drosophila > Drosophila pseudotakahashii. Next base: position 6,893,781 of record JAWNOE010000105.1, read on the forward strand.
ATAAATTTTAGGAATTATTAAGAATTAAGAACTATATAATAATGGGTACACAGACAAAAAATCGATATAAATATATTAATAAAAAGCCGATATGATTTATGTCAAATTTATGATTCAAACATATCAACATGATATTTTATCATATCATATAAAATACCAAATTTAGTATTTTTTTAACAAATAATGTAAAACAAGATTAACATAATTTTAATTCATATCAAAATGATCTTCGATGATCAATCTGATTTTTTTTTGTTGAATATTCTTATGACACTAAAATAATGTGTATAAACTCATTGTAGCAAAAAAATAACACATTTTTTTTTAATTATTACAAATTTACTGTTTAATATTTTTTAGCTAAGTAATTTTAGGGAATTTCGAACTGGAAGATTGATCAGATTTATGCATATTCCTTGAATATTTCCGTTCCCTTTTTATGACTTCTAAGAACCGTGTGAAAGGCGAAATACCCCGAAGAATGGGTAATTATTCCGATATACAATTCGGCAAAATTCAAAGCGCCCAGCGAAACGAGGGAACTGATGCGCGGGGCTGCGTAACAAGTTGTTCGATCTGTTAATTTGCCAAAGAAATCACAGGCAGACACGGGCGAAAGAGCGCAATAAAAATTAGAGACTAAACACGGGCAAATGAAACACTTTCTTTTCTTTTCGTTTCGATTCGCGTATGCAAATGGCGAATGTAAAGCTAAATTCGCGTTAAGCGAATGGTAATTAATACGGCAGCTGCAGGCTTTTACTCGGAATCAAGGCGATGACAATTAATGGGGTGATGAGATGGGATCTGATGAGTCAGTTCAGTTCGATTCAATTTGGTATCCATCTCCGCGATTGCCACACCCTTTTTGGGGCGGAACTCGTTTCGATTTTGGACCTACTCCAAGTGAGACATCAAGATCGGCCCAAAGAAAAGATCTCAAAAGACAAAACTCCGGGGCGTGTGCAAGTATGCATAACAAATGCGATCCGATATCAAAGACACTACCAACTAGACATCAAAACACCAGGTTATTTTCCAAGGCGAACTGAGCTGGCCGAAAAACTAACGAACAGCCGTCACACAACTGACAAGTCGCTGAAATGGCCGACAAACGTTTTCATTAGGCCAAGAAGATTGGCCAGCAACCAGAAGAAGAATCTGAATATGAAGCTGGCCATTCAAAGAGAAGAAACCACAGACCCCACTTCATCGGCGGGGCGATGAAAAATGAATGCCGTGCGGCATTCGTTTAAGTTATTAAGCATAAAACTTAAATTAGAGGCACCATTAGCGATTATCATTAGAGCTGCGTGTCCGGTCCGGTTTGATTTCAATCTTATTTTCTTTGATGGGAAATCAGAATTTGATTGAGTTGATCGAGCTGACAGCTTCTAAGCTACTCGCTTTTCATTACTCAAAGTTCGAAACAGCTGAAAACTCTATAAGAAAAAGTTAAAGCACTAATTTACTATCTTAACTTTTTTGAAATGCTAAGCGATTCGGCTAAAAATAGATGGCACATACAAAAATATAAATGGCTTTATATATTTTTCTTTGTGTTCCAAAAATCAGCCAACATAAATTCTATAAAATCAATATTTTGATATATTTTAAATATTTTTTAAACGTATATAAATAAAATCCATTTAATCATTGGCGATAGATAAATAAATAAATAAGTTCCTATAAATTTAAATATATACTATTTGAAGCCTAAAATATTATAGTTTTCCTGTGTGCCTTGAATTTAAGTCAAAACACTTCGATAAGCCAGCTTTTTATTGTCATATATCAGGATTTGTATAAACTATTTAACACTAGATCTTAAAAGTTGACAAAAAAAAGAAGATATAACCGTTAATTAATCAAGAACTAGTTCATTAAAAAGTTGAATTCGGATATTAAATTTTTAATAGGGTTATCTATTGGAATATGAATAATTAACCGAAAGTCAAGGCTCAAAATGATTTGGCAATCTCTTCCAGATCTAATAAAAAGTATCAGGAATAGATCAAATACACTGCTTAAGTAAAATTCAAGATCAATTAGGGGCCACAAAACAGAAATCGCTTTATAAATAGAGCCATTAGTGTAAGCAATAACTATGCAAATGATGGAAATACAAAACGCTGAAAAGCTACCGAAAGCGAAAACCCCAAAGAACCGATGACCCTGTGCGGGTTAAATGGTTAAATGGTTAAATGGCATTTCGGAGCTCAAGACCCCAAGAGCCCAAGACCCCAAGACAGACACTGATCCGCCAGAAGAATCGCATTTGATAAATTTTGATAAGACCGAAAACGGAACGACTAATTGAGTGAAGGCCGAACGTTAAGATCTGATGCATTAACATATGAGGCCCGAGCTTGAGAATGGGGCATCTTATCAGTGGAGAAGAATCGCCATCGCTTTGGTCTGAAGAATCAGACTGAAGATTTGCTAGTTCCATTCAGCAGTACTTTCGGAACTTGGAACTTGGCTGTGCGCTCGGCAAACTGGTCGCCCCGAAATCGTTAATCGTGAACCGACGCATATTTTATCGTTAGTATATATATTTTATATATATTCCATGCTTTATAAAAAATTAACGCAGATTTAAATTTACGCACATGCAAAGACACACACACACACACACACACACAGAAGAAACACATCAAGAATCATCATTAAACGTGTATGCTAATTTGATGATGGCGGTTTTCTAATTTTGTTGCCCCTAAAAACCAGATTTCTATGCTGCGATCTGCGATCAGTCTCCGTCAGCAACCGAAAGCCCCGAAAGCCCAGAAGAATTGTCCAGAAGACCCGTAAAAAGTTACATCTTCTTGGGGGCTGGAGGCTAGATAGAGACTGGCTAACTGCCCATCGATCCGCAGATGGATGATGGAGCCCCTCTTATGGGCTAATCCCCTCCCTCATGTTTTTTTTTCTCTTCGGTTTCTTCTGCTTAGCCCATCTTAGCGTTGACAAACTTTGGCTTTTTTTCGGATTCTAAGTGGCTGCGACGCCGGCAGAGGCTCAGTTCGTTGTCCGGTTCCTATTTCTGCCGACGTCGCTGCCGGCGTCGCAGATAATACCATATATAAGGAAACAAGAAGTCGCATCGTTTGTATTTATTTGCTAGAATCTGTGAGCATCGGAACTGACCGAGCCGCTACAATACAATAAAAAAAAAAAGGATAAAGTCCTCGTTTCGAATTTTTTTCACACACAAAAATGAAGAGTTTTGTAAGTGCCCCCAAAAACATACTGACAAACAAACATTTTTTTTGCGGTGTCCCAAAACGAAAAAAAAAAAGAAAGGATCAAGTGAAAGTGCGCGCAATGAAGAAAAAGTCCTGGAAAAAGTGTACAGATTTTTAAGCCACAGAAATGACTTTAAAAATTATTTTCAAATCTTCAAGAATACTTTCGAATTGAATGACTGAGCATATAAGGATGACCCATAGAAAGTAATGACCCAGTCTTTGAGGAGAGGTCCCCCGAAACAGAAAATCTTCGAATCACCTTGAGCGAGCAGCTCATCAACGTCAAAACAGACGAATGACAAATATCGAAACGGTTGGAACCCATTATGATTAGTGCCTCGGCCCGAAACCAAATCAAATAAATCACGGCAAATATAGATAAAAAACCAAAAAAAAAAGATAAAAGTATATAAAACAAAAAAAAAAGAAACAAAGCAACGAGCGACTCGCGAGACAAAGCGACGCTATGCGGTCAGAAACGCCAGCGAATCGCGCGCGACTTTGATTAATTGCCCGCTAATGGGAAATGCAAAATACGACTACGAAAAACAAAGAACCGAAGAAATAAATCGAAATTGAAGCGTCAAGAAAAAAACGCCCGTGATGTACATATGTCGAGTGTGGCTAGTGGAGATTTAGTATCTAACTTCTCTCCGGAACTTCTCTCTTTCAGCTGATCCTTTTGGGCCTCGCTGCTCTGGCGGCCGCCGATGTCAAGCACCTGACAGACCGCAACCTGGACCTCTTCAAGTACAACCCCAGCGACGTCTACACCCTGCCCGAGGACATCGATGACGACAAGCCGGCGGTCCACTTCAGCGGCGACGTCATGAAGGCCAAGACCGAGACCCTGCAGAACTACAACTCGGGCAAGAAGTTCAAGCTTGAGTGAGTATATGTGTGGGGTAGTTATGGAGAAAGATTTAAAAAAACTTTTGGAGCCTTAAAAAAAATAAAGAAAAAATATTTGGTACTACTTTTATTAGTATTTCTTAAAGATCAAATATATGATCCTTTTTTTAATCATAAACTTAAAGTAGAACTCCCTATTTAAGTCAGAATTGACAAATATTTTTTTAATTTTAATTTGTTAAGTGTACCAATTTTTATATCATTTTTTTTTTAATCCCTAAATATTTTTTTTATTTTAATTTAATACATTTATTTTTATTTTTCCTAATTCAAATTAAAATATTTGCTAAATGTAAAATCCCTTCTCTGGCAGACTGAAGACCCAGAACGGCATCGAAGTGAGCAGCGTGGGCAAGCTGAAGGACGACAAGACCTTCGTGGTCAGCGGCTCCTACTCGTTCACCGGCGCCGATGGCAAGCGGTACAAGACCCGTTACACCGCCGATGAGTTTGGCTACCATCCCATTACCGAGCTGGATCTCGACATTCCCGAGTAAGTATCTCCTGATATTATAAATAAATTGGTAGCAAAAACAACATAAAAATGGTTAAAATATTTTCAAAAATGTTTAGAACTTTAAAAACACCTTTAACATTTAATAACTCTATAAACTATAGGATATATTGAACAAATTCTTGTAAATTTTAAAATAATTATGACAAAAACATTCGAAAATCTAACAAATTCTAATAAGTAATACAAATCTTCTGATTTCATTTAGACTTCAATGTGATATAGGGGTTCCATAAAAAAACTACACAAAATGCGTTCAAACTAATAAATAATTTAACGAAATAAAGTATATTTTTTAACTGAAAGTAACATTGAGTAAAATACATTAAATTTTTCTTAAAAAAAGATGTTATAAAATTAAAAAAAAATCCTACAAAACTAGAATTTAAATCAGAGTAATATGGTTAAAAAACTTGTAACATTTTTCATTTAATTATTTCTAAAAAAAAGATGTTATACAATTAGAATATAAATAAGAATAATATTTTTCAAAAACTTACCATACCAAAAAAAAATCCTACTTAATTAAAATACTCGTAAATCAGATTTGATTTGTTTAAAGAACTTACTATAATACCTACCATTTTCCATTTTTTCTGTAGGCCCCAGCCCTTGGCCTCCGCCGGACAGCGCCAGACCGTCGACCCCAGCAGCCTGTTGGGCAACAAGAACCGCTTCCAGTTCCTGCAGCAGACCTTGGACTCCGACCAGGGACCCCTGAGGGGCAGCGGCCAGAGCGGCGATGACTACAGCTACACGGCACCCTACTCCCATGGCTACGACTACCAGCCACCCCAGGTGCCCCTGTCGACGCCCTCCCGTCTGTATTTGCCCACCGCATAAGGTGCTTATGCTACGATATGCCCCCCTCCCCCCACATGGAAATACAAGAAGAAGAAGAAGAAGAAAATACCTACCCAAAATCCCAACAAAATCCCTTCCCGATTCCCGATTCCCCTCAGCTGCAAGTCAAGTATTTAGTTTTTTAAGTGCAACTCCAACAGGCAAAACGATGAAGTAAACAAGGCAAATCACAGAGCTAGCGAAATTTTTTTTTATCATTTTTTAGTGTTATACACGGAGCACAATTTAATATGATATTATACCTATATGCGATTGATATATGTTATATATCTACACACCACTACACACAAAGAAACACGCACACACAAACAAAAACAAAAACACACGCACACACAAAAATCCCGACAAAAGACACAACAAACGAATCTATGTATATACACTGAGTGATATTAGTAGTAAATAAAATGGCTAAACTAACGATCAAAAAGTCTTAATTGGTAACTGGGAATATATTAGCGAGAGATCCAAATCGGGGGCCTTGAATGGCTTAAAATAAATAAATGAAATAGCACATTTCTAATGCTGGCTTCGGGGTTTTTTAAAATAAGTAGTATTGCAATTTTATTGCCAATTTATTTTATGCCACTTGAGTGAATGCTTAAATATAATTAATTTAATTCTAAGATTTTGTATACTTTTGTATTGTCACAATACATTATAATTTGAGGCAGAGCTTACGAAATGGTTTAATATTATTACACATGAAAACGAATTTAATTTAAGCCTAAAAGCAGGCAATAAATTGTGGCATGATTTTTATCAATAGCTTATAGCTTAAATTGTGGGAATTAAATATATATTATATTAAATATCTATTATATAAGATCAAAATAATATTTTTTCGGATAACGAAATATAAAGATTTGAAAAAAAATGGATTCCTATGAGAAATAAATTTCAAAATAATAAATTTTTGGAAAAAAAGCTGTTTACATATATGTATAAGTGGGGATCAACGAAGGCTGGCCAGGTGATAAGCCGATTCGCTGGAGTGGCAACAGATGTTGCTCCGAGCACCTGAGATACACCCGATGATCCCGGGACCCCTGATATGATTCTCCCGATTTTGAGTTCTCGATTGGAAATTCTGCTACATATTCAACGAGGAAATACATTGTATATTCCCTCCATCTAGTATCAGTACTTTTTGGGGAAAAAAAAACAAACTTTTCATGTTAGTAATTTTCCGTTGCAGTTAAACCAAAAGACATTGAAAGAGACATATTGCTTGGATTTTCGAAAGTTTATTTCACTTTTTGCTCTGCTTAAAAACTAGGTCGCATCGTGGTGGAAATCGAAGTGTCCAACTTCCTACATCTTGAAGTACTTGGTGTAGTAGTCGTCGAAGAAGGAGTAGTCGAAGTGGCCGTAGTTGGAGTAGCTTTTGTACTGGTAGTACTTCTCCATGGTGTCTTCGTGGTAGATGGTCACGTCCTTGAAGTACATGTTCGGCACGAAGAACTCGTACTCATCCACCTCGCGATCGAAGGGATAGCCGAAGGGCATGGAGTCCACGAAGCGTGCTCCCGAACCAATTCCACACGAGTAGCTGTAGTCGAAGGTGGAGAACTGTTCGTGCTTGGGCGCCATGTACGGCATCACCATGAAGAACATCTGCATGGGCATGCCACGCTGCCAGCCCATGGGCAGGACCAGACGATCGGGGAAGCCGCAGTGGGGCTCGCTGATCTCCAGCGGGAAGTCGTACTTGCCGTCGAAGGCCATCATCGTGTAGTAGTAGAGCTCCGTGTAGGTGGTGCGATCCTTGACGGTCCAGTAGAATTCGCTGGACTTCCTGGTGATCATGTTGCTGCCGGTCTTCAGATCGTAGAGGAACTCATCGATCTCCATGAAGTTCATGCGGTTGTCCACCAGCGAAATGGTCCTGCCGAACTCATCGTACTTGGGTCCCAGGAAGGCGCGGATCACCACCTTCTCGGCCTTGGCCGCCTCGATGGTGTAGGTGTAGCTGAAGGGCTTGTGGTTCAGCCGCATCTGGCGGGCGAACAGCGACTTGTCCCACACGTACTGACCCTCGTGGAAGATCATCTTGCCGTTCATCATGTTGGTGACATCAAAGTCCACCAGATCGAAGTAGGTGGTCAGGTCGCTGACCTCCACATGCTTCAGGGTGACGCCGGGCATCAGGAGCTGCTCCTTGGTGTACTTGGGCAGGTGGTGCATGAACTGGAAGTAGACCTGGGCAATGGACTTGTAGAACATGTAGAACAGGGGATCGCGCATCATGGTCTCGAAGTTGAGCATCACATGGGGCATCACATCCATCTGGTGGAAGTCCACGTCGGCGATGTACATGTGCGAGAGCATGTACCAGAACTGGAAGAACATATGGTCCATGGTATCGATATTGCCCTGCATCATGTTGCCAATGAACTCGATGGCCTCCGGCTGGCGCAGATCGATCTTGTGCCCGTCGGCCGTCAGGTAGTAGCCCATACCGACGAGGTTGTGTACGCGTCCCAGGAAGCCGGTGATCTTGTCCAGCATCTCGAAGTTGCCGTACGTCTCCATCTCGAAGTAGTTCTTGCGCTGGCTGAAGCCCACCCCATTGTAGTAGATCATCTGCGGATCGTAGCCCATCTCGATCTGGTGGAACCAGGAGAAGGCAGGGATCTCACCCAGGCCGTGGGACAAGCGCTCCATGTGGTAACGGCTGAGCAGCTGGTGCACGTTGTACAGCCACCATTCACCGCGACGATCGTTCTGCAGTTCGAAGGTCTTGCCGTCCAGGAAGAAGGAGTAGTCCATGTTCAGGTAGTACCAGTACGAGTTCCAGCCCATATCCTCGGTGAAGTAGGACAGCTGCGACTCCTCGTTGTAGAGGTGCAGGTCACGGGAATAGTCCACCGGCATGTAGAACTTCTTCACATCAGTCATCATCTGGAGCCACTGGGCCTCCTGGTTGAACTCGTGGATGTTCTCGCGCAGTATGTACTTGTCCTCGCTGTACCAGTGCTCGGTGCTCAGACCCATCAGCTTCCACCACTGCCAGGTCTTGAAGTCCTTGATGTACATGTAGTCGGTCGACTGGTACATGTTTCCATAACCATGCGACGACGTCTTGTGGTAGACATCCATATACTCCTTCTCGTACAGGCTCATCTTCATCCACATCTCGTAGTCGAACTTCTCGGCCTCCAGCACGAACTTGCTGTGCAGGAAGAACTGCGGGAAGATCTCGTGGATGGCGGGCAGGACCAGGCCATGGCAGTCCTCACGATGGATGACGGCCAGGGTCAAGGCGTAGACGAACATGCCCTCGTTGACGTGCATGCGGGCCCAGGCCACGTCGGCCATGAAGGTCTCCCAGTCCTTGGCGTAGTAGAAGAAGTTGAAGAGGCCGCGTGCCTGCTTGGCATGGGGCTTCACCAGGGCGCCAAAGAACTCGCCCCTGGGCAGCAGGGCATGCGCCTTGTGGGCCTCGAGGAACTTGTCCATGTACAGGTCGAAGTGCTGCGAGGGGTAGAGTGATAGGTAGTGATATAACCTCGAGGGAACCCATCCTCCGCACTCACCGTGTAGTGGATCTTCTCCCAGAAGAACTTCTCGCCCGTCTTCATGTGCTCCTCGAAGGCCAGCGTCTCCTCCATGCGGTGGACGATCTCGAAGAGGAACTTCTGCTTCGCAAGGAAGGACTTGTCGGCGATCTTGACCTTGTGCGTCTGGTGGACACCGGCCGCAGCGACCAGGACCACGCAGGCCAGGAATGCGATGGCGACCTTCATGATTGGCGACTCGGGACTCTCAACTCTCAACTCTACGCTTCAACTGCTCCGGATTGGATGCACCCAGTGGATCCAATGCCTAAAGACTGTTGCCCTGTCCAGCGCCCAAGGCGGCTTTTATAGCCCAGATTCCCCGGGAATCGCGAGTCGATAATCCAAAGCCGGGAGTATCATATCAGGGGTCACGGGCTCATCGGGTGTATCTCAGGTGCTCGGAGCAACATCTGTTGCCACTCCAGCGAATCGGCTCTTATCACCCGGCCAGCCCCCGTTGCTCCTCACTTATCGAGTCGAAATTTCTATTTCCAGCTGCAGGTGCAATAAAGCCAGTACTTATCACAGAAGAACATCATCGAGTCAAATGTGAAACATTCGCTTTTGCCTGGTTTCTTTCCACACAGATCTAGTCTGATCTCAAGTTTTTTTCATATTGGCCAGGAGTCTTTAGATCCTATATTTTATATATAATACTGTTTTTCCCTTAGTATTTTTGAGAAAAGTATCATATGGCCGTTTAAAATATTCAAAATATAGATATTAAAAGAAGGTTTTTCCTCATAGATATTTTTCTCAACATTAAAACCAATTGTACCAATTTTAAGGCTACTAGATATTTTTTATCAAATACTAGTTATGATGGATGGTTTTTTAGATATATATATTTTTTTAACAATAATGCTTAGAATTTGCACTGTATTACGTGAATGGTTCACCGTAAGTGTCAGTCTATAATGATAAGATTTGAATATAGAACAAAAATAGAGAGAATACAGAACAAAAATGTTTGGTTTGACTATAGTTTTCATATCTAAAAGAAAAAATATATATATATATATTTTTATCTAACTTAATTTGAAATTGTTGGAAGATAACTTTGTAGGTCGGTTAGGTATAAAAAAGCTCGCTTCAGTAATGGATAAATCAGTAATCGAAAGATGTGCATTAAATACACTTTATTATGGGTGGTAAATGCCCTGATTTATTTTGTAGGAGCGTATCAACTGATACCAACTATTGAAGATGGTAATTATATTCCTAACACAATATAACAATACAATATATTGATCGAATTTTCCAACATTTTTAATTCGCTTATCTATTTTCTAGGAATACCTGACCATCTGAACATCACAACAGGTCCATTCTTTAGGATTGGCCACGGTTATTACTACATTGAGACCAATACGAAAAAGAATTGGTTTAGTGCATCCGAATCATGTCATCGAATGGATTCCCAGTTAATAGCTTTTAAACTTATTGAGGAATGGGTTTTGATTAACCAGTTTTTGGTAACTAACAAGATGAATGATATATTCTGGACCTCGGGAGCGGTCCAGACCGCCGGTTTTCGACCGGCGAACCCATAGATATCTCTACATACATATGTAAAAAATCGTATCCAAAGACAGGCTCCTTTGTTATATGGTAACTAAAAATACAAAATAATATTGAAGAATATTTTTAAAAATATTTTAACAAATTAAAAAAAATTTAAAATAAATGTATACCTAGCTTACGACCTCCTACACACACAAAAAGGCATGTTACCGTAAAATCGATATGGCCATGTAAATTTCAGGTCATGCAAAACCCATATCGTTTTTACATGAAGTACTCTTTTCGACCAGGTAAAATTTACCTGGCCACATATCAAAAATAAAATTGATCTTAAATAATGTAAAATTGATCTACGTTTCATATCGATTTTTTTGGGTGTACATAATTTATTTTACTATACATAGCAATTTCAGCCTGGAAGTATGCAGATGATAATAGGGGAAACTGCTTGCTTTCCTCAACTGGCAACTCCTAATAGCAGCTCGATGCGCTCCCTGGCCTCCACAAAGGCGGCCATCACCTCGTCCAGAGTGGTGGCCCTGGATGTGTCCGTCCTCGAACCGGACTTGGCCTCATCATCGCTGTCGCTGTCGCTGCTCTCGTCGTGGTTCCCCAGGTCCAGATGAAAGTGGCTCAGCTGGCCGGTGGTGTCCACCTGCCGCTGCTGCAACTTCTGCAGCCGGAGCAGCAGGGATCCCGTGGTGGTCATCCCCCGGTCCGTGCTCAAATCCATGCGGTTATGCACTTCCGACTGGCGGTGTACATCGAAATAGGCCTCGAAGTCGAAGAGCTGACGACCGCCTATGAAGTAGCGATTGAGGGAATCCAGCCAGTTGCCCAGCGGCCGGATGCACTGCATCCGAACGGAATCCGTGGCCAGGGCGGAGGTCAACGAGATGGCATAGTGGGCATAGCCCTCGCAGCGCTCCCTCTGCCAGCCGTCGATGCTGATGACCTCGAGGTACAAGTGCAGCAGGTCGGCCGGCTGGTGTTGCTCCTCGCAGAGCAGGTTGACCTGCCAGCAGTGTCCCAGACGGGCCAGCCTCCAGTCGCCGGCATTTCGGCACGTAGCCGTAGCGCCCTGCAGGGAAGCTCCCTCGCAGATCGTATTCGCCGGCGGCTTTAGATAGTAGCGCACATGGATGTTGGGGTACTCGAAGTGCTGGGCCTCCTGCAGTTCCAGCAGCAGGCAGACCCGCCTCATCCGCTTGGGCGGCATCTCGAACTGCAGCAGACTTCGCCGCTCGCTGGCCGCCGCCCGTCGTCGGTGGTAATAGTCCAGAATCTCCAGGGCCGAGGCTTCTTCGGGCAGATCCTCTTCGGTCAGATCCGCCTCCTCCTCCACTTCCTGCTCCTCCGGGATGCTACCGGCTTCGTTTAACGCCACCAAGGGCGTGGCATTCTCGAAGCCAAAGGCATACAACTGCCGGCAGTCATTGTCGCGCTCGATCTGCACCACATAGTCCAGATCCAGGGCACTGCTGCTGAAGTCGGGGTACACGTACAGCAGACCCTCGGCGGGATCGTAGCGCAGGCTGACCAGCAGGGTGTCCTGCTGCAGATCGGCATAGATGTACATCAGTTGATGGCCCCGACCATGCAGTTCAGCCGCCTCGGCGGGCAGCACCTCCTCGGCATCGCCGTCGACCAGGGTGTGGATGAGACAGGTGCGGGCCGCAAAGTTGGGATCGTCGAGCAGCGAAACATCCGACATATTGGCCGAGGACAGGCCATTGCCCGTCCAGGTGGCCAGGGCAGAGCAGTTTCTCGGCCGGCGCTTCGACTTCCGCATCCGGCGACGAACTCTAACGGGTTCGGGATCCTCATCCTCGTCCTGCTGGTCCTCCAACCGCCAGAGATAACGCTGCTGCAGCTCGTGGGTTTCCAGGGCCCAGTTGTGGTAGCGTCGCTGGAGTTTTGAGGCACAGCCACCGGGATCGTGGAGGTGGCGTTCCAGTTCCGCCTGGCTGAAGTGCTTCTGCTGCCAGGAGATGCGCAATGTAGCAATGGCCCCGTTGCACAGTTCCTTGTTCCTCTCATAGAAGGGGTCAGTTAGAGCAGGGCTCCACGGGTTATTGCCCTGGGACTGGGAATCCGCCACGTCCTCCACTCCCTCCTCCTCCTCCGCCGCCGCCGACGCCTCCGTCTCCTCCTGCCCCTTAGATGTGGGACTCCTGCGTCGCCTCACCATCTGTCCAGCATTGCCAGCATAACCACTGCCCACATTATAGTAACTGCAGTAGTAGCCCAGGCGATTCTTACCACCATACGAATCATCGCCCTGGGGCACGTGGATGAAGCAATCGTGCCAGAAATCCTCCTCCGATCCGGGATAATGGTCTTGGCCGTGTCCATTGGCCGCCTGAGCTCCCACGTACTCGAATTTCGGCACCGGCAGCCATTCGCTGATGTGACGCAGCTTCAGTTCCAACTGCAGGTCCCCGATATTGCCGCTCACGCGATAGACTCCTGTGCGCTTTATGTCCCTTCCTTTTTGCATGATATCCAGATATTCCTTATGTTTTATTTTTGTTTTTACTGGATACCTAGCCTTCTTTGTTTTCGACTTTTGAAAGACCGTTGTCAAGGCAACCAGTCGATAAAATACCAAATACTATCGATTGTTGCCGCGACAACAGCTGAGGGCTGTCTACTAAATTATAGCTTGAAAGTAGCCAAACTATTTTGTAAAACATCGCTGTCAGTTATTAATCTGGCTTAAGAAATTATAATTAGCAGAAAACTAGTTGGCAAAAAATTTAATTTACTTTTTTTTACTAGTAAAATATTATATTCATCAAACATTTACGCGGGATATCTTAATTATGTTTCTTCTTTACATTTATTTAAGTATAAGAAATAAGATAAAATAAAAACTGAAGTTCTTGTGTTTTGAACTTAAATATTAGCATTTGAAATAAAGTCTGTCAACCTTAGATAAAATCATGGTTAACTTTCGGAATATTGGCTTAACTTTTTTATTCTCTTACTTTTCACACATTTATTACATATTCATAAATACTTTGCTAAATTTATTTTAAAACATTGTATTTCATAGAAATTCATTTTTTATTTATAATTTTTTCTTACATGAATTCCATGAATTATTTTTCTTAAATTATAGTTCGTTTTTTTAATTTTGCATTTTTTTTTTTTATAAAGATAACGATGTTAGATGTTAAAATTATTATTTTTGTAGCAAAATATATAATATAAATAGAATAGCTAGATTTGGCTTGAAAGATACAGAGTCAGCAGCCCTGGAAAATACCAACTCCTTGGTATTTTCGATTGACCTGCCGCTGGCGCTATCGATTGTCTGGCGAGCTTTAGCGCTGTGTTTGTGTTATCGTCGGTTGCTCTTTGCACTCCACATTCCTCGCTTCGTTTTGGCCGCCAGTTGTCTTTTCGATTGCTCTGCGTGCTGGTCGCTCCTCCAAATCTCCAAATCTCCGACTCTACGATCCTACGTTTCTTCGCGGCCACTCCAACTCGCATTCGTCCGTCTGTTCGATTGTTTGGTTTCTTCGCTGCACTTTTTGCGCGCGCGCAACCGCTGATAAACAGAGAAAAACCAGGAGAAAAACTGCCACAAACTCTGGAAGTGCCTTTTTAAAATTTAAAACGTTTCTGTAAATGTGTCTTAATTGAAACATTTACTTTCGTTTTTTTTTTTTTGCAAATTTTGTTCTGTTAAGTGTTAAAATCGCAATTCGAAGCTCACGGAAAAAAAACTTTTAAGCAAAATGCAGCAGAAAGTTGAAGAGGTTAGTACATTCACTTGGATTTATGGATAGTTTTATAGATTTTTTCACGAAATTACAAATAATATTTAATTTTGATTCTGTAATATTTGCTAAAAGAATATTATCCATTTGTCAGTTATTTATTTAATATTTTTATAATAATTACATTTTGAAAAAAATTGTTTTTAAATTATAAACCCAATTATGATAAATGTTAATTTTATATTCAAAGAAGAGGATATTCAAATTTCCGAATATTTATTTTTTAAAATACAATTCTTAAATTATAAATATATATGGATCTTAGACATTTGTTCCAATTAAAAACTGCATTACCTATTATTTTTATTTCTTTATTCTCGCGTCATAATATAGGAATAGTTGAGACAAGATTGTTTATAAAATATTAATTAAAAAGATAAACAATCTGTTTAGGGTTGCTTTAAAAACTTATAGGCAATGATGTACAAGTACATTTATAAAATATCAAAGTTAGTTGAAGTAGGAAACCGGTTTATGTTCTAGACCTCATCTGATAGAAACATTAGTGCAATTATTTAAAAAAATATGGTATTTCAAAATATATGAAATATGCTTTTATCGAATTTTTTTGTGTGTGTAATATTCTAGTTATTATTTTTTTTTTTGCTTTAAGTTTTTCTCCTTTTTCTCCTCCTCCACCTCGTATTTTCGCCTCCCTTTTCCTGTATTTCATTGAACTTAGTACGCCCCCGATGCTGCGCTGCCTCTGCCGGCGTCGCTGCCGCTGTTCTGCCGTGACGTTCCATTGACTGATTTTCCCGACTTTCCGCAGAAAAACAAAAAAAAAAAGAAAAACAACAGAAAAAGGCAAACAACAAAGCCAACAGCAACAACAATGCTCTGGCCACAATTGTAAAATGGTTTTGTTTGGTTTTTCATTTACATGTTGTTGTTCTTTTAGTGTGTTTTTTTTTTTCGTTTTTCTTCTTCTTCTTCTTACTTTGCCCACAGGTGTGCATGTGTGTGCCCCCTATTGTTGTTATCGTTGTTGCCGCATTATTTGCACAGTTGGTTTTTTTTTTTTTTTTTTTTTGGTTTGAGTTTTATATATTTTTGGAGCCGTCTTGATCTTTTTTCTTGGGGGCCAAAACCAAAGTCATGGTAAGAGCTGTGAAATTTGTGATCGCCATTGTTTGGTCTCCATTTTTCGTTGTACTCCACCTCCTCTTTCTCTCCCTCTTTTCTCCACCCTCCTTCGAAGATGAACACATCAAGATCTTGAAGAGAATTAGGCCTTAAGTCCAAAAGTGTGCCACAAATGTCAAGTTCGATAAACAATCTTTTCCGAAATCATCCTCATCATGTTTTGAAAATGTAATATCAAATCATTCTGGTTTAGTATTAGGGTTTCCAACTATAGGAATTTTTAGAGATTGTATTAAATATTCAAAAAGTGATAATTGGTAGGGTTTTTAAAACTAGGAACTTCTGGAAAGTTTGAAGTTTAAGTTGCAACTTAAAATAAAAGAAATTCGATGGAAAAAATTTAAGTTCTTAGATAAAGAATTTTTAAAGTAAAAGGAGGACTTGAGAATTGACAGAAGAAAATAGAAATAATAAGGAGATGAAGACCAGCTGCTTTAAGAACTAACTAAAAAGCCCTGAGCACCCCAAATAAATAATGTTTTTGATTAGAAGTGGGATTCTATTCTAAACCTCAAAACTAAATTCGTTCTAGTTACGAAATATGTACATATAATTGCTAATTTTAACAGGAATATTAAAAAATATATCTACCCATGCAAAAGAGACTTACAAAAAGTCTATAATAAGAAGCATAAGAAGAAGCGTCAAAACAGCTGTTTAAGCAGCTTACTCAACAGCCCAGAACGCCGAAAAAAAACGATATATGGTTTTGAAAAAAACCTTTAAGAGATGAAACACGGAACCAAAAAGCCAGAAAAAATGCCTTTTTGGCCTGGCCAATGCCAGTTGCAAGTAAAAGTCGAAAAACCTGTAGACACAAGACCCCGAGGAGGGGAACATCGGTCCAGATGACTGTCCATGACCCAAATAAAATGCCTCGAGAATTGCAATGGACAGACAAGTCGACAAATGTTCGAGGGGGCGCCGCAGGGGCGTCGTATTGAAGGGGGGAAGGGGGGTAGTCCATGGCCAAGTGATTGAGACTGGCCGATTGGCCATGGCAACGGATTGAGCTCGAGGATCTCCCCGATGCGATTCAGGCCAAGCTAAAGATCTGCACTCGATCACCAGTCCGTTTGAGAGAAGCGTTGAGAAAAAAGTCGAGAGCAGAAGTCTAAATCCGAGAAATGAAGACTCAATTCCTGATTAACTTGGATACAACACTCAGCCAACTATTTATGACGATGATTGGGACAATAATATAGGAAGATTGAAGCCAAGAAACCCCCTAGATCTCATTGTATTCTCCAGTATTCTATTATAGGGAATTGTTATTGTTCTTCCATATAATTAAAAATTCAAAATATAAATATATTATTTATTCTACTCCCAAAATAATTATAGTCAATTAATTTATAAATAATCATTAAATCTGAAAAATTACTCCCCTATAAAAATATAATTTAAAAATTAAATTTAATTAAATTTTATTAATTAAATAATTATCTTCAAACAAACAAATAAAAATATTATTTAATATTTTCATAATAACAATTATAAATTATATAACTACTTTAATAATAATAAAATATTTTAATATTGTATTTATAAATATTTAGAAATTTTATTTTATTAAATAAATTCTTAAAATTAAATAAAATAAAATATTTTAATATTATATTTATAAATAATTCAACATTTTATTTTATTAAATAAATTCTTAAACTTACATACATTGTACAATATTGGAATTTAACCTAATATTATTGTTATTTAAAAAATATATACAAGTTCATTAACTCTTTCATTTACAAAGCCTTCCTCAACAATTAAAATTTTTTTGTTGCCTGACCATCTCCTTGAGTTTTTCCCAATTTTTGCGGCAAAAAATGCCTCCCAAAAAAAAAACGAAAAAAATCCAGGAAAAGAAAAGAAAAACCCCGAAAACCGGTTAGAATTTGATGCATCATTTCTGGTTGT
Organism: Drosophila pseudotakahashii; assembly: GCA_035046095.1. Taxonomy (NCBI): domain Eukaryota; kingdom Metazoa; phylum Arthropoda; class Insecta; order Diptera; family Drosophilidae; genus Drosophila; species Drosophila pseudotakahashii. The sequence continues at coordinate 6,911,260 of JAWNOE010000105.1, forward strand.
TCGCTGGTCTATTAAAATTTCGCTTTTTTTGCGCATTGCGGACGCAGACGGCGGGGCAGTAAGATTTTCACGTCGAATTTACCCGTTTGCCAATTGAAAGTAAAAATGCCCGAAACCGGTCAGCGAGCGCCGAAACCGCAAAAAGCACCGTGAGATCCTGACACCAGCTTTGATAAATGCCTAATGAACGTCTTTATGCAGCTTCGCAGCCAATACAAAGTTTGTAAAAAATGGAAATTACCCCGGGTCTGAAAAAAAACATAGGCATAATTATTGGGTGGGGGCTACGACAAGATGATGGGCCTGCTACTACCTGCTACCAAAACTTAGTTCGCCGACGATCAAGGTGGACAAAAAAGCCAGCAGGCGTATCGGACTGAAATCCAAAGAACCCAAAACCCAAAACACAAGACCCCAGAGTTCCAATGTAATTACACATAAACGCAGATGGTCAGATGATCGGATGAAAGAGGGGATAGCCGAAAGTAACCTTTTGGCGGTGGGAGAGATGGCCAAATGGAAAACGCAAACAACAAACGCAAAGTACGCTGAAAAAACGAAAAATAACTTGAAGAAATCAAAATGAAAAATAAAATAAAATGAAATGAAATGAAACAAAACTCGAAACTTGTCGTGCGTCGATCGCCAAAGGGGCGGAGGTGGAGAAGGTGGAGGTCAATGTCTGGGTTCAACGACTGCTGACCTCTGGCAATCTGGAAAAAGAAAAAAAAAACAAACAGAGAAAACCCCAAAAACAACAGTTATTATTGAAGCACTCAAACCGAAAAGATGAGAGATATTATCTCGAAAAAACCGAAACTGGAGCAGTTGAAGGTAGCCAAAGAGAAGATAAAAGATATGGAAAACGAAGCAAAGCAAATGGATTTGGGATGTGTGGTGCCGAGAATCCCCAACTTAATTACTATATCTACTAATTATGGGTGGCTAAGATGAACTAGATCGTATATGATAATCTGGTAAGGGAGCTAAAACATCAAAATTAATTTATGAAATAGATAAAAGAATTTCTGGTTCTACATAAATCTGTAAAATATTTTATATTAATTATATTATAAATCAAGAACCTAAAAAATCAAAAAAATAACTAATGAGTGTGATCACAAGAGATCAATCATTTTAGGCCTTTAAAGAAACCTTTTAAGATTGTGATTAATTAACAGATCTCCTACTATTTCCATCATTCTAAGTAAATCCATCATTTTCGTATTTTTCAGTATTATCTATCACAAAAGGTAAACTAAAATAAAACTTCAAGTGGGATATCAAAAAATGAGAGTTTTTATAAACTTGGTTACTACCCGAATTTCCGTTAGGCCTTCTGGGAACCCTTAAACTTAACCTTTTTTTTCTGGGAAACTTTCAATTGCATCTTGGGGCCCACTTTTCAGATCTCCGCGATCTTTTCGACATGTCGAGTGCAACGGGCCTGCCTATGACCACACTAAACAATGGCAAATAAAACAAATATTATGCATCATAAATTTCACCGACACCGACTACGAAACAGAAACAGAAAACCGGTTCACTTCTCAGTTCTGGCAATGAACTCAAAAGGCAAAGACCCAGACCCAGAGCCCGACTTTTAGACTCTCACAGATGGGATCCGAATCCGAATCGGAATTAAAATGAATGATGCCGAGGTGTAAAAGCGAAATGCTAACCGATTACGAAATCAAAATAAGCCGAATCTGAATAATAATAGTAATAAGACGCACATAAAACATTTCGTTGGCCGATTAGAAATTCAAATGAGTTTTGGCCCAGAGTTTCTGAGGGTTTATTTTATGGGTTTTTCATATGAAAAGTGAATGTGAATGCGTTGACCGTTAGGACTGAGGCAAGCGTTTAACTGCCCCACAACAATGCAATGTTTTCCTTTATATATATAGGTATTCAGAGCTCTGTTTTCGAAAGTGATTTGAACTACATTTTATGCGGCAATCCGAGGCGAACAAAATGAAACCAAAGCAAAACCTAATACCATATAGAGAAATACCATAATATGTATAACCGATGCAGTCGCCGCGTTTCTTAATTGATCGATCGCAGCTCGTTTACCGTTGGCCGGCTGATATAATTGCCGGCCGCAAGTCGATTTTATAACTCGAACTCGGTCCCGACTTGGCCAGAAATCGATTTGCCATAAACCATAACCCAAAAACCGTGTCAATCAAAGTGAAAGAAGTCATCGCTGTCGCTGTCGCCATCGCCGTCGATTATCTCACAGATACAGATATTCCCGATTGCAGCGACCATAACACATAATTGCTAGTAAATTGTTTGCAATTAGTTAATCAATTGATTGAACGGATCGTACCTCCGATATCGAATTGATTCGTTGTCATTGGCTGTAATTTCGGTGCTGCGACTCACTGATCCACGATCGCTGATTAGCCGGGTTAGTTATACCTTTGTCAAAATTTGATCTTTCGCCATGGTATTCCAACTTACAAATTGTCTTTGCACAGTAAGAAACTATAAATAGAAGTATGCAGTGTGATTATCAACGAAATCAGATGGTTAAAACAATTTATCTTTAAATAAGTAGGGAAAACCATATTTCGAAGAACCAATTTTAGATTTTTGATTTGAATTTATTAAATTTTAATATTAAATTCATTAGCAAAAATGTTAAAAAAAATGGAATACACCCAAAAAAAATATGCTCGAAATAAGTATTTCATGTTTAAACGAAATGCGTATTGCATAACCAGAAATTTACATGCGCATATCGATTTTACGGTGACATGGTGTTTTTTGTGTGTACTTAAACAAAAAGTGACCCTTTATTGGACTTAAAAATATTCCAAAACAATAGGACAAATTTTCAAATAAAAGTTTTAAAATTGTATTTATTAAATTCTAGACTTTTTCATTTAAAAAGGTTTTAGTTTAAGACTTCCAAAATATTAGGAATTTCGAATTTGCTTGCACAATTTGTTATGCCCGATTTCCATTTATCTAGACTTGTGGCAGAGTTCAGAAAATTCTGAAAATAAGAATTCAAAGTGCATTTTGGTTTTCCAACGCGAGGCAACGGACATCGGACATCGGTGGCCAGATGATGAAAGATGCTGTGCCTGGTCCCCAGATCTTTCCCATTCTTTTCTCATGATCGCTTCGCTTTGAAAGTTGTTTTCTCAAATCAACTCAACTTAACTCAAATCAACTCGGAATCAACTCACCCCATCCCCATCCCATCCTCAGCACAAGTCATCGAAGAAGAACGTGCAGGAGAAATAATGAGATTTTACATTTTCTTTTTCTAGAAAGTTTTTCTCTTCGGCGCAGCCTGGCCTTTTTGTTGTTGTTCAATTTTCTCGCTTATTGTTTTTCCAGTTGTTCAGATTTGTTTTTATTTTTTTTCTGTGGCGGAAGAAGGAACTTGGGAAGTCGGGGAAGATGCAAGTTCATCGCGGCAGATGTCATGCCCATACCTATAGTATAAACATAACTTGCAGTTTTTCAATTACCATTTGATTGATTGCTTTCGGTGAGATAAAAAGGTTTTGCCAGTGTGAGAAATGTCAGTTGAAGATGGCCTTGTTTTTTGCTCCTAAACATCCACTCATTTTCAAAAAGATAAAGCTGAGTTTCGGTGGGGAACTTATCAGTTCTCGAATATAGGAAGATGTTTTAGAACATTTCGTGAAGATGTCACGTTTCATCACTTGGTATTCATCAGAACTAAAATCAGATTGAGTATTCAACTTTTAGGCAGATATCATGGGGAACTCAATGAGACACGTAACAATAATATTTAGTGCTATGTTTATTTTATTTATAGAAGCTAGACTGAAATATATACAATTATACACAATATTTTCCTCAAAAATAGGTAATAAATCTATAAATCGGATTAGGTTGCATAATAGACACATTAAAAAAAAAAAATTGATATGAAACGTAGATCGATTTTACATTATGTAATATCAATTTTTACTTGATATGCGGCCAGGTAAATTTGATATGATGGAAACGAGTATTTCATGTAAAAATGATATGCCCAAACGATATTACTAAAAATTTACATGCGCATATCAATTTTACGGCGACATGCTTTTTTTGTGTGCAGGGATCCCCAAATTAGTTAATTCTTTGATTGAAATGATCAACCTTCTGTCAAGTGCTATCAATTAAAATTCAAAGGCGACGTCTTGTGACGAACCTAAATCATTCTGGCCAAGATAAAGGTACGACAAGGCATGTCATGGAAATTATTGGAAAACTTTCCCCCTACCCAAGAGTTCAATGTGTCGACTTCCCAGGCATTTCGCTCATAACAAGGCGCTCCCCAGGCCCCAAAAAAACACTTTCCACTCCACGCCATTGTTTCGGGGGCCGCCGTGTGGTATATTGATAAAATATGCCTCGTGGGGTGACCTACCACAATTTTTCGTTCGTTTCAGTTTCAGCAATGCGATTTGCATGGGGCAACCTTAACCCATTGGCACCGATGTGCGGGGCACTCTACTCTCTCTTTCAATTAGCCCCCCGGCACTTGAACAGCAGTGCATTTTCACAGGCTTCAAAATCCGAATACCGAATACCGAACTACGAAATCCGAAACCAAATCCAGCCATGTAAATGCCAGTCAGCCGGTAGAAATATCAATTAGATTGCCGGCAGAAGAAGAGGAGCCGCTTTCGATTGCATGTCGGATCGCTGGGTGGGCGGGCGAATTATGGTGGATAGGTATGATAGATATGTGTATATGCTATATGGAGTGGGGCCCCCTTCCCCCACAATACCCGATGCATTTTGTTTGCTCGACTTGCTAACATTTTGTGCTACTTTACATTTTTCCACATTGCATTTGGGATAGATGCTTGGGTGGATAGATGGCTGGTTGGGATCTTTCTTTTCACACAGCACTGCGATTTCCATTGGCTTTTGACTGCGAAAATTTGAATGAAAGCGAGAGAGAGACAAGTGTCAATGGCAGACGTTGGTTGGCAAAAGCGTGTCGCAATTTCCACCATCAAATCTAAAAAAAACCAACTAAACAATGGGCCGTGGCTGTACTTTCTCCGATTCCAATTGAATACGGCCGAAAGTATGGAATGATATTGTATGGTATATTGTATGGCTATGGTATGAAATATATATGGCATGGCGTGAGAGTCGCCAAATTGCCGGTGGTCCCAAGTGCAAATGCAATTGTCTCGGCTAAGCCGTAAGTTTAATTGCAAAAACCCATACTTATAGACCACACCGCAAATCGACAAACGACGGCTCTATATAAGTCAAGGTTTTATTGACTTGCGGCTTATTGATAAAGATAAGCGTCCATTATCAACACTGAATATCAGCGATAAGGTTCTTTTAGCCCTATACACCATGAACATTCCGTAAACGAAATGCTGTTACCATTACCGCAACTTTGGCAATTCATCAATGTCAAGGTGTTATTTTTATATGTACGTTTGTGGGCGGGGCTGGGGGGCTAATTAGCATATGGCCGGCTTTGGTGGCATTAAGTGTCGCTTGATAAGGTCCATTAGCCGGAAATGTTATATACGGTTTTTGGAGAGAAACCTCTAGTTTTAATGCTCATTCAAATGGTTACAGAGGGTTAACTTTGGGGTTACCTTATCATATGAATCCGTTGCATATTATATCATTGTATCAGAAATATTTCCATTCCTATTTAGGAATCAAATGGGTGCAGACCGCAAATAGAATGCCAGCCAACGAATACAGTATAATATTAATGAAATCAGCGACTTTATCTAATCGAAAAGTTCTATTAGCCAAGCAATATCATTCCGCAAAGAGAACAATATTTTTCCAAATAATGCCTAGACTTTGAAATAAAAACTCCAGATTTATAACGTAGTAATTATAGAGGTGATATCGTTCGGCCGTCCCTTACAGCAACGCCCAAAAGTGTAACTCTTGGGCCACAGAAGAGTTTGGGAAACGTTTCCAGCCATGATGACTCAATTTGTTAACTGAACTTGAATATATGTGATATCGATAACGAAATGATAGCTGATAGGGCGTATCAGTCGCAACTTTCCTGCACACATATGCGTATAGGTACTGTAAATTGCTATATAGACACCTGCTAGGGGCGCCAAGTTCTCCGGAATCCAGAGATAATATTGCAGCAGGCCGTGTAATGCCACAGAGAGTACATGTACAAACCCACCACATACACAAATATATGGTGGTGCTATTCCGCTGGTGGTGCTAAACAAACGAAATAACAAGTGGGGGAATGTCGACAAGTGGAGCAAAGGAAACCGGCAACCAGATAAGATACTTTGGCAATTTGTTGCTCCTCCTGCTTTGGCCGAAAGTAATTGAAAATGCCGTTGCCAATTATAAATGGCGGGATGACTCAGTCACTGCAGCACTGCGGTGCTTTCCCAAAATTTTGATGGAGAAAATAATCGAACTATTTTGTAGTTCCCAAATTGGTTGATAATAAAAACGAGTCTCAGTTATGTCGGTATTAATAAGGTGGATACAAAATATAAAGATAATTTCAAACATTGAACAATGTAATAACTTTTTGGCGCCCCCGGGTGGACCGAAGGTAGCCCACCTAGAACGGTACTTCAAAAGACCTATATGACCAACTTTGCAGATACTTTTCCCCTGTGGATTGCATAACAACATTGCAACTGACTAGCAGAATCTCGTGCCAAGCAGTTTATGGCCGCCTTCCCGTAATGAAGCCATTTTCACAGTGCGGCCACTTCCGCTGTCACCTGCTGCTGCAAAATGCCTCAAATGCCGCTGTCCGGCGCTCGCATTCACATATTCGCATTTGTATAACAATGCCTGGGTGTTTAACGGTCGAAGCATTACCACTAAGTAGCTCCGTCATCGTCACATCGCCTGTCACACAAACATAGTAACATAAATAAGCCAGCGGAGACAGTTGGCCCCCATCCATTCCGAATGAAGCTGAAGCAAGAAGAAAAAGAGTCACCAACTTTGCATTTGCATTGGAGATTTCTGCCTTTCGCGTAATTTATCTCCGACATGATTTGGCAATTGTCTTTCTTAGTCTAGCTGGTTCAAAAACTTAAACCCAACACGGTGAGTCGTTAGAAACCGACGTCTCCGATTCCATTTTGTTCCTAAAGCGTGGGAAAGACATTCCCACATTTGTTAAGCTTGTTATAAGTACATTTAACTAAATTAGAGTCAGATATTGTTATTGTTTTGGTTTCAACACACTGTTTGTTTTCGCTGGGCGAATTTTGTAGAGGTGTTGGCGGCTGACCTAGTTTCACAATAGTTTATTTTTTGGGTAAATATCTTTTACAACTGGCAAGAAAGAGTATATTTTCTCTTAATTTAAAAACTATTATTCTAAACTCTGTTGCTCTACAGACAAGATTCTTCGAGCTAAGGAAGTTCACACTCTACAACCTTAAGTACCATGTTCTATAGTAATTTACAACCATTATCAATGGATTTACCTTGCCATTGATTTAACACTGGCCAATGTCCACAAAACTTATCTGCCTGCACTATCAGGGAAATTCTATAGAAGTGCATAACTGTTAGACTAGAAAAACCCGGAAAAGTTGGTGAAAGGCAACAGTCGTACGATAAATTTCCATAGCACTTGGTAATAATAAATATGCACAACCTTTCACAAAAATGAAGAAAATGGAATGCAAGGTGTCAAGGGGAGTTTGGGGAAAATATAGAAATAACCCAGCGACGATAATGATAATGATAATTTTTACGATCCATGCCAGCCGACGGACAACGGACGGGGAACGGCGGACAGACGGACAAACGGACAGACGGACAGCGGACAAACGGACATACGGACAAAATATGGCTCTTATAAAGTGCAGTTAGCATGTCTTAAAGACGTCTAAACAGTTTACCGTTCGCTGGCAGTGGCTAAGCGGCCGCTAAATGTCATAAATGCGGACAATGGACTGCAAAGATGGACAGGCGGCGGCTTCGGCGCATTTCATTCACAAAAAAATAGAAATAGGTATATAAAAAGGTAGAAAAAAGAAAACCGCTGCCGCCCCATTCAGCTTGGCTCAAGTTCAGCTCCAGTGGGTGTGGATCGGATGGGATACTACAGTGTAGTATAGTATAGTGTGTCTTTTTATCGGGTGGGTGGGGCCTCGAACGCTTAACGGTTAACTGTCTGAGCTGGAAAATGACCAAAACCGTTCAGAAACGTAAGCCATTGTCACGTCGTCGGGAGTGTTGGCACTTTCTCAAGTAGCCAGTGAAATGGTTTCGCTTTTAATCAACCCAAAAAGCTGAGGTAATTCCCGCCTGTCACAGGGGCTCCACCGACAGGCACTAGTTACCCCCATCGATCTCTGTTTGTTCCGTTTCCAGGTTTGCCAAAAATACAAAAAAAAATAAACAAAAATAAAACAATACGGAAAACAAAAAAAAAACAGAGCAAATAGCTCGAAAGGCGAACAAAGCAAGTCAATTAACTTTGCCCGTGTATCTTGTATCTGTTGGTCTGTTTGTCCCAAGATTCTTCTACGGAGAATCTTGCGGTTGTCGCGGCTCACCGACAAAGCGTTTCGCAAATATTTGCCATTGTCTCCGCCCGGCGTACATATTTCAATCAGCCAGCGACACAATATGAAACACAGTTTCAATTACAACAGCCAGCCAAAGACATGGCAATTACAAAGGCCCAGATATGTGCACCCCAGCGATCCGATCTGATCTGATCTGGCCAGAAGAACAGCCAACAGATGCCCAGGTGAATGCACACAGAGAACAAATTGTAGGTCAAAGAAATAATTATTTAGAGCAAAGGGTTATTTATTCAGCCTAAAGAATCTTTAAAAACCCAAGAATCTTTAAAAAAGACACCTTAAAAATATAAATTTAAAAAAATATTTAAAATATATATATTTTAAAAAAGGGTGTATAATATTTAAGCAAAATAAAAATGACACAATGTACAAAATTATTTAAAGAAAATTAAAAAAAAAACTGTTTTAAACATTTAGCAAAACGTCAAAAAGTGTAGACAATTTATTTTTAAGCAAAATAAAAATGACAGAATGTACAAAATTATTTAAAGAAAATTAAAAATAAATATTTTTATACTTTTTGCAAAATGTCAAAAAATGTAGAAAAATTTATTTTGGTTTTTGAAGATTTTTAAGCAAAACATGTTTAATATAAATTTGTATCTTAGGTATATTTTTTGCCTAAATTGATCATGGTATCGCACATGTTTTTCTTTCCGTGAGGTCTGTATTTTTTACGTGCTTCGTGGAGCGCCCCAAGTTCAAACACGCAACTGTCAGCTGCACTTACAGATGCAGATACATGTGTATACATGGCTTGTTCTTCGGTTCTTCGGTTCTTTGGCTCTCCAGTTCTTCAGTTGTTCAGTTTTTTAGTTCTTTGGCTCTGGCGCTTATTTGCCACACCGCGTGTCAATGGCCCAGACCAGATGCCACTTTTCCCTGGGAAGAGCTTCAGCTGCCCCTGCATTTCGCAGTGGATAGATGACATAATGTGAACGTCCACTTCCACTTCGCCTTCGCCTCGACATAACTTACAATATGTGCATATTGGAGATACATATGCTGGGCACGTTTTGTGGGTCTCTGATCTACTCTGCACTCGGGTGACATAATTCGTGGGGTTTTGTTTTTTTGATTTCTTCGCCTCTTTATTTACGTGTTTTTCAACGTGGTATTATTGCTATGGCCTTTTTTTTGCGGCTCAATGTGGTGCGGTTCGCATATTTGGTGGGCTGAGTGCTCCACTTGAGCGACCAGGCCACTTTTTTGCATGGGAAATTGGCCACAAATGCCATCTGTAACTCGTTTATTCTCAGTTAAATATTAGAGCATCGGCCCTGAAAAAATTGATCGATTTAAATTTATAGAGGAGCTTTAACAAGTCTTAAAAAATCAAATAAATGATAAAAAAAATAGTTTGTTTTTTAGTTATTATATTCAAAATAATTATATAAATCTGGAATGTCATACCTTGTTGAACTCGTAATAAAATTCCCTATCGATTCACATTTAAATATAAAAATGTTAAAATTTGACCATTTTTCGCAAAAAATCATGATGTTACCCCTTGTAAAAAATGCAAAAATTGTAAAAAAACGTACTTTTTCTAAATTAACCGGAAAGTGATAAGGATCAACTTATTAGATTTTTTGCTGTTCAAAGCAGTTTGAATCTTCGATTTAGTTTCATTTTTGACCAAGTTACAGATAAAAAAGATTTTAAAAAATTAATTTTTAACCAAAAAAATAAGATCTTAATTTTCAGCCTAAAAATGCTGTATTTTAACCGAAACAAAACAAATAATGATCCAAATTTGGCAAAACATTTAGTTTCTCAATCAGCAAATTTGGGAAATTTTTACATAAGAAAACTCATTTGTTAATGAAATAAAAAGGTTTAACTAATTTTTAGTGACTCCAATGGGCTATTTTTAATTGACACGAGACTTCTTTGGTCTTTTAGGGGGTCAATAAAATAGGTCCGCTCAAGATAAGACTTGGTCTTATTTTTGGCAAAGTTCCCCCGAGACCGACTGAATCATCCGGCGTGCCTATCTTTAGAGCTGAGTGGTTGCTCTCCTCCCGTCAGCACTTAATTTAATGACCAACTAACTAACTAACTGTCCGGGGCCAATAAAAGCTGACCAAGACCGACAGCCGAAGCCAAATTAATGGCCAAACAATCCGCAATCAAGCCGCCGCGAGTAACGAGGCGAAATTGAAAAAGCAAACCTTAGTTTGAGCCCCTGATTTGGCCAGGTCACGCATTGTTGGCCAAAACTGAAAACCGAAAAAACAAATGGGGGAAAAAAAATGTTAAATAGAAATACAAACTTGGGTAGGAGGAGCTGGGAAAAAAGTGATCGAATCGATGGGCTTTTTATCAGCACACTCGCCCATTTGATTTCAGCCCCCCCCCCCCCCCAATTCCCCAGCTCGCTTATCGTTCATAATTCATTTTGGTAAACACACACATATACTATGTACTATACCTACATATAGGGGAACCTTTCCGCCATATAAGATAAGGTTCGAAATTCGAATGAAAAGCCACACGAACTATTTGTCCGCAAATTGCGCAAAAAGCGAAAAATATCTTTTTGGCCCTAATTCTCCCAGCAAAACCACCCACCCACAATCCTTGGCTCCCCGCCCCTTTGTCCCATTTTTAACCATCTATTTTTTTAGCCTGTTTCTCGCGTTGTTGACCAATTTGCTCGGTTTGCTAATGGAGCGCCCAGAGCTGGCGACGTGACTCTGGCCATCATTTTGGTCTCTTAGCTTGGTTTCTTTGCCTTTTTTTGTTTTTTTGGTTTTTTGGCATGGCAAATCTACAAATCTAATGACTGCCATCGCCGTAACGGTCCATTCTTAATGGTATTGGTAATGCTAATGATATGGCGTCATAATTGACACATGCTCCAAGTGCATCCGCCTTAGATTTCCCCCAGCGATTATCTCTTCTCTCTCTCTTTTACCTCCCCGAAAACCGTATAGATATAGTGTGTGGATCACGATTTGCTATAGGTATGCAAAAACTGGGTCGATCGGATCGTGGCTAAAGCTAAATCAGTGCTCAAAGCCTCAGTTGGGCAAAAGATAATGGTGGCATTGGCAAATACGGGAGGTATCTTCATGGGAACTGAAGGTCTTTAGTTCGGATATATCATTAAATTGGGTAATGAAAAATCTAAGATATATAAGAAACAAAGTTTAACGACTTTTATAGCCATTTTGCGATACGACTGTGCCTAGAAATCAGGGTATTTTTTAAATTTACGTCATTGTTTCAGATAAGAATCATAAAGTTTGTTTTGGCTTTCGTATTTATTATATTTCCCTCAAAAGTTGTATTAAAAAAATACATTATTGTGAAGAAAGATAACAAGAAAACCAAAAAAAAAATGAATCATATAAAAATTCCATAAAAATACATTTTTTTGAAGAATGTGTTTTGTAAGACGTATAATTTTAGTTTTTAATTATTTAGTAAAGCAATGAATCATTATACCCACAAAAGCCTTTTTTGTTGAATTTTGTTTCTTAAACAAGTTGTTTTTAAGTTTAGCTGACAAATTGAGAATGAAAAGTATTACGAAGAAAATAAACGCAAAATATGTTTTACAATTTCCTGGCTTTACCTAAAATATCAGAATGCTAAAAAAATCTTAAGAAACATATGAACAAATTGTTAAACAAAGAGTTTCTGAGGAATTCATCATTCTAAGCACAGGATATTATGGCACCAATCTTTATCTTTCGGACATCTGGCGATATTCCCTTTGAGACTTCTGTGCCAAATGCCAAAAAAATGTTGAGTACCGCCCTTCGTTTGCATATTCCATGTATTGTTTTAATTTGAGTTTTTGTGTTGCATTTTTGCTGTTGGTTTGTTTCGTTGTTTTTTGGGCGGCTTCTTCATTGTTTATTTGTAAAATTTTTGTTGTTGTTTTTGCACGCTTCAGCTGCAACTGCGGCGGTCACTGAGGAAAACGCTAAATGAATTGCCCCAAATACGAGTGTTGTACGCGATGATCACGAAGGTGATGATGACGATAATGATGAACGTTATGCTAATGCTGATCGCTCGCCTGGAAACGACGTCGGCAGAGCAGCAGCCCAAGCAGAGCAGAGAAGAATATACACGGAAAGAAAAGTGGGGATCATCTTGTAATGCGATCTTAACTTGTCAAAAATGCAAAAACTATTTTCTAGTGTTTTTTTCTATTTACAAAAAAAAACCTAAAAGTAAATCTATAAAATTACTTGATCTTAACTTTTAAAAAAATCACTTGATATTTAGTTTTTTTTTTTTTTTGCTATTTTAGAAAATTTTCTAAAAGTAAATCTATAAACTTTTAAAAAAATCACTTGACATTTATTCTGGTTAGAAATAATGTTGTTTTATAATTTTAAGATTAAACTACATATTAAACATAAACATAATTTAAATAATTTATTTATAATAAATATTTTTTTTTATAAAAATATTAAACCATATTATTTATAAGCTCTTAATTGAAAATATTAATTTTAATAATACTTTTTGAGATCATCTATGAAATTCCAAAAGAGGAAAGTACAAAAAATGTTTTCAGTGTAGCTTGCCAGAAGTGGATCAGTTGCCAGACAGAGATAGCGCTAAGAAGAAGAGGGAGGGAGAAGAAGAAGGTGGCGGGAAGAAAGAGCCACAGTCACGGTCACGTTTCTTGTCACGTTCTCCCGCTGTTTTTCGTTTCTTCTCCCGTTTCTTCTCTTCGGCCGTTTGCACCCCCTGTAATTCCAGCGATGTGGGTATACGACTTTTCTTATCCGAAAGCTAATTGATTTCCCATTTCGCCCAGTCAAGGGTGCTATAAATAACTTAGTGCTTAGAAACTAATTTATGTTACCTTTTCGGGCATTCCCTGCTGTAAATATTGTAAATTTATCTAAACTTTGTTAATGAAAATGTAACTAATTTAGTGAAATGGGTTTTTACTATAATATAACTGCCCAGCCATGAAAAGTTATTTATTAAATTTCAGTCATATTCAAACTGTGCTTAAAGCTGGGAACTTTTTAAAACTTGTGTGATAGACATCTAAGAAAAAACTCTAACAACTTAAAACATGAAATGTTATTTCTTTTGAATAGTAAATAATTTCAAGAAGAATGGAAAATGTTTTTGGAAACTTAAAAATTAAAATAGTTTAAAAGTTTTATCTGTTTTAAAAGTTTATTACAATATTTTGAATATTTTGGTCGGGAACTTTAAAAATGATATCTTATATTTTAAGTAGAATTTATATGTAAGTATATGTATTATTATTATGTAAATATTTTTTATTTCTATTTAGTGGCGGATCTAGGATTTTGTTGTGGGGGGTGATATTAGAACAAATTTTTTGTTGCATACTTTTTGAATACCAATTTCCTTTCAATTTTCACCCGAGTGGGGGGTGATATATCACCCGTATCACCCCCCGTGGATCCGCGCATGTTTCTATTATATATTTCTATTATATATTTATGTTATTTATTTTTATATAATATTTTTAATATATATTTTTTACCTTTGTACTGGGCACTTTTAAGTCGAATCCAGCTCCCCCACCTTGTTCTTATTTGTTCGCTTTTCGTTTCTCATGTTGTGTTTTTCTCCCCTTGCCAATTTGCTTTCTGCCTTGTTGCTTGTTGTGATCTTGTTGTTGGTCGATCTTGTCGTGGCAGCAACAGCAACAGCAGCAACAAATTGCCGAGTCTTTGGCTTATTTGCTTGTTGCCTGCTTTTAGCTGTTTTTCGGTGGGCTGCCTCTGCCTCTGTTCACGCGACCCATTGGGCGTTTGACCCCGGCGAATGTGGCATGCAAATGGGTTCAGACTTGGCCAAGAGTCGAATGCCGCATGCCGCATGCCGCATGCCGCATGCCGCTTGCCTCTTGGACTGGCAATTCCATTCGCATTTGCATTTCCATTTCCCCCTTGCGGTAAATTTGCTGGAAAAACGCGCGCCAAAAGTGACAGCCGGTCGAGGAGCAGCTGTCAACTTGACTTTAGGCAGCTGCCGCCAAAAGTTGCTGCCGCTGCAGCAATATCGCCGCGATGTTGCCGCAATGTTGCCGCTGTCATTGCACTTGGACGCCACGAGCAACAAGTAGCGAGTAGCGCCAAACGGAAGTAGCGTACAACTTTTTTTTGTTCACTGCTGCGTTTTGGACATACATTCAAACATACCCTCTCTTTTTATGACAAAAAAATGTGGGTAGAACCCTCCGCAGGAAGCGTTTCCCATGGGGTTTTTTAATTAAACTGTAAACTCTTGATATCGCATTACTGTTTGGGTAAAATATGCATAAAAAACATACACACTTGAGGGCTTCATTGAGAGTATTTAAAATATTAAATTACCTTTCCTGAATGAGAACAAATAGCTTGTGAACATAATATGGGTACAACAAAATGTTTTATTAAATTTAATTTAAAATATGTGACTAAAGCTTTATTTTTCAGTTATATATTCCAAACTTTAGAGCCAGGAAAATAATTAATAAGTATAAAATATAAATCTAAAATATTTATACATTTTGTTAGTATAAATTTCAGATATATTTTAAATTAAAATATTACAATAAAATCCACATTTAAGGCTAAACGTTACATTTAAGAGAGGAATTTTATTTAAGAAAATTAAACTAATTAAATCTAATTTTTTTAATTTCTAATTATTAAATATTAGTTTAAATTTCCTTAAAATTTAATAATATTCAGTTAGGCTATTTCCCGCTTCGATAACGGTTGACAGTTTTTCTGTTTGGTTTTCTCCTAGCTTATTTTCGTTGTGAAGTAAGTGAAAACGACGTCGTTAAACGCACATTTTGATGCGATTCGTCGACGTTTTGGGTGCCCAGCCCAAGCAATTGAGTGAAAATCTGCATCGAATCGATGAGCTATGGGCGGCGATTTTTCAGAGACAATATTTTTATATCGGACTCAGACTAAACAAAACGAGACAATGAAGTGGAGGAAAACACACATTCGCTCATTGCGAGCACTTGGCGACTCTGAAAGGCTGAAAGACTGGCACTTTCTAATGCGACAACGATGCGGAAGCCCGCTGACGACACTCGACTGCCAGCAGCAACAGCAACAGCAACACACCTGCAACAGCAACAACATAGTGAGCACCCACATGGCGATGTCACAGACCCCACAGACCTTTAATGCCTCCAAAAGGCAACCCGGTGACCCGAAAAAGCTGGCCCATCTGCCCCCGAACAACCCTTACTTGGGCACCCATTTCTCCCCTGAAAATAAAGAAGTATATCTACATAAATGGGCGGTGGAGATGGAAATGGAGAGACCCTGTAAGTGAAGCGCTTGAATTGCGACTGCAGGGGAAGTATTTAGACATCAAATGGATGCTGATTGCTGTGGGAAAAGTTAGGGATAGGGATTGAGAAAAGGAGTCGGAAAATAGCTTCAATTGGTTCTCCCTCTCATTATGTGATATTCTTTTTTTTTTGTAACTATTACTAAATCATTTTAAAGTAAACTTCTTTTTTAGCTAAATTTTTTCTTTTTTTTTCTACATTCTACATTTCTTTTTCTATTTTAAAACAATTTTTAAAATATTAAATTTAAATAAGATAGAAAATTATTCAATTTTGTAGATTCTTTTACAATTTTTGTTTATACATTTTCCATGTTTTTTTTTTAAATTATAACACTGAATATTTTGCTTCTAATCAACCATACAAAAACAAAATCGTAAGATATGGAATTATAATATGGGTGTGTCATGAGTCACAGCTTATGATCATAATAAAAAACTATTTCTTTTTCAAGTTTTATAACCTACAATACTTAAAGAAATTCAACTGTTTAAAAATGATATAAAAAATGAATATGAAATGATTATGTTTTTTAAATTGAAAACTTTATTGGTAACATTTAATGGAAATAGCTTATCACTATTCATTTAAACGCAGCTGTGTGTGTTTAATGTGACAGTAAAGCTTGTTAATTAGCCGACAAATTCCTCTATGCGGAATATGCGCAGAATATAATATAATAAAACCGCGCTGAAAGTGAGACTGCCGAAACACTTTTACTCTCGTTGCGTTGCTTTATTTTGTTTTGTTTTAGTTTTGGCATTTTCTAAACCGATTCGAAAACCGCGATACAGACAATAACAAAACAGTCAACGAACCGGAGAGGAAGCAGCAGGCACCCAACCACACAACCACTCAACCACCCAACCACCCAACTTTGTTGTCGATGTCACGCACAATAATCGGCTTGGGTTACGCTTCGGTCCACCCTGAACCACTCTGCAATGCTTTGGGCCACTCTGAACCACTACAAAACCACTCGACACTCCAAGCGACGTGTGTGGTTTTTGGCGGATCATTTGGGCAGCACGATCGAAGCCGAAACCAATCATCCGATTATGCAAACAGCGGATTTGTCTCCTCCGATTTCGCTCAAAGATGCAGTTCACGGATGCGGGTGTATCTGTACCTTTGCATCTGCATCTCTGCGGCCTGCAACTCATTCGATTTGCGGCGGATCGAAAGTGAGTGGCATTCGGTTTTGCGGCCTATTCGATTACAGGCAGCTTAGAAGTTCGAGCTTCGAAGCGTAAGCGGAGCTGCTCGAGCACTTGCTCCGTTTCGAGTTACCAATTGCACTTCGAAAAAAATTAGCCCAAGTTCGTTTGTTCTTAGTGATCAGTCAATCAAATATCAGAAGGGCGCAGTTTAAAAAAAAAACGAATTATTTGTAACCAGTAAACCCAGAAATAAAAAAAAAATATATATAAAAATATATTTTTAAAATATAATATTATTTTTATAAAATGTCAATGTTAATTTCACATTAAAAATATAATCTTATTTATATTGTAATCTGTTCAAAACAGTATGTCTTTTTGGTGTAAGACCATTTTTGGCCAAGTTACAGCAAAAAACAAAAATTCATATTTTTGCCAAAAACACAAATTCTAATTTTTCACAAAAAAAAAAAATTCGTTTTTTGGCCGAAACAATGGAAATATTGATCCAAATATGGATTGTTGTACCTTTCTGAGCTCGTTATTAAATTTCCAATCGATTGGCATTTAAATCTGGACATTTTATTTTTTTTCCATTTTTCGCAAAAAATCATGATACAACCCCTTATAAAAAAAAGGAAATTATCAAAAATTTTATATTTTCAAAATCGCGTTGAAAATGTCATGGATTCAACAATTATTTTGTTATCTTTTCAAAACAATATGTATTTTTGTTTTAGGACCATTTTTTGACAAGTTACAGCAAAAAAACAAAAATGAAAAATTCATAAACCTAAACATTTTATTTTTTTGCCTTTTTTCGCATCATGATTATTTTCATAAAATTGATTAAAATTAAAATGTCCAAATTTAAATGCCAGTCGATTGCGAGTTTCAATACGAGTTTAACGAGGTATGGCATTCCAAATTTCATTATTAATATTCATAATATTCCATATACATCCCAATATTATATAAATAAATTGTAAATGCAACTTACTTTCTCTGCATATAATTAATATATACTGAATAAGCATGTTTCTAACCCCATCTTTTTGACCTTCTTGCTTGCAGAAAATCGATCCCCTGACACGCATCCAGGAGGAGATCAAGGAGGTGGTGCGGCGCGAGGAGGAGTACCGCCAGCTGGCGACGCTCTCGTCTGGCACCCCCACCATCACTTCCCCCTCCTCGGGGCAGCTGGTGGACTTCGAGACATACACGGTCAATGGCAATGGCATTGACTTTGAGCCGAAACTGGAGCAGGACGATGAGCTTCTGGCTGAGGTTCAGAATCAGAATCAGATTCAGGATCAGGGAGTGCTTGTGACCGCCCAACCGGCGGCCGTGCAGACCACCTCGCTCCTGCTGCCCATCGACGAGCTGTCCAACACACCGTCGCTGGCCTCCAGCGTGAACAGCGCCAAGGAGGAGAGCCTCGATGGCCAGCACTCGGACGACTCGGGCATCTCGGCCTCCTCGCAGACGACAAAAACGACCTCGACTGTGGCTAAGCAATCGCAACAGCTCAAGCTGACCGTGGTGACGCGTCAGGAGCAGCGCTACATTGGACCCAATTGCTACAACCTCACGCCCGAGCCGCCGCAACAGAAGCTGATCACCCGCACCATATCGACGCCCCAGCTGAGCGGTCTGCCCCAGAAGCGTCAGTTCGCCTTTGGCGGCGCCACCAAGGGAGTGATGCAGCGCTTTATTGCCTCGCACGGCAAGCTGGCGCCCACCAGCCCGCTGCCAACCGCCTCCCCATTGACCCTGAACTTGGCGGCCAATGGAAATGGTATTGGCAATGGTGTTACAAATGGCCAGAACAACAACCAGAACAACCAGAACGGCAACAACAACAACACCCTCAAGCTGAACACCCGCACTGCAATGGCCTTCTTGGAATCGGGCGGCTCGACGGGCGGCATCACCTCGGTCACCCTTTCGCCGGCGGCCATCGAACGCGACTCGGAGGGACGACCCCTGCGACGCGGCTATGTGCCCGTCGAGCAGAAGATCCAGCGCGAGCTGCAGGACCTCAAGTCACGCGAATCGGAGCTGAAGCGACTGCGCAAGATCAACAGGCAGAACACACTGAAGGCCTCCCTGGACAAGCTGTACGTGTATGGGATAGGTTTTGGTTTTCTAGAGGCAATCATTCAAAAATTAATATTAATATTGAACAGGATATAATACTCTCCAATTTTTATATTAATATCCAAAATGCTATATTTATGTATTAATAAGGTTTTAATATCCTACAAATTCACAAAAAAAAGAGATAATCAAATAGGTTAAAAATGATTTACAAATGTATATAAAATTATGTTTTTTTTTTGGGATTTTTATGTCATTTCGTTCTAGGTGATTTTTGCTACTTCCCGTTTTTTTTGTCCCGACTTTTATACAGTAGTTTAGATAGGGCTATTGGATAGCTTAGAAGTCAATTTTAAAAATGTAATAACATCTAATATTAAATGGTTTCCATTTCTAGTTTCAATTCGTTAATATTATGACTTTGAAAACATTATTTCATGTTGGATTTATATATTTATGTATTTATGTACACCCTGCAGGCAATTCAGCACAGACGACGAGGTCGATGCGGATGACGATGACGAGGACTCCGAGGTGGAGCACTGCTACGGACCCGGAAAACTGCGCAACGCCCAGTCCACACAGGAGCTGGACAGGAATGGGTGAGTGCAGAAAGGTTAAACCCCAAGAAATACAGACATTTTATTTCCATTTCCATTGCAGAAACGAGCAGGAGGTCCAGATCCACAAGCCCTCCGGCAATCGCAGTCTGAACGCAGCCGCCTACATAGCCAATGGCCTCAGCAATGGGAATGGCAACGGACTGCGTCCGGCGATGTCGCTGGCCCAGCTCTGCGATCTGACGCCCGAGGAGGCGCCCTCCTCGCGGGGACTCATCGCCCAGTGGGAGAGTCTGATCAAAAAGAACGCCGAGGTTGGGGCGGTCGAGGCGATCATCTAAGGAATGTGGGTCCGGAACCCTCTAAAAATATAAACAAAAGCAAAACACACACACACACCAACGATCTGGTGCAGAGCAGACCAAATTATTATTGTAGTGTCCACACTTACACACTTGATCCTCCCGCTTCTCCAACACCACGTCCACGTCCACGTCCTCGTCCTTCTCGTCCTCGCCGTTCTACACCTCCTGCGAAAGCTGATTATCAACGAATTAATCTTAACGCCAACCAATGGCAATTGAAATTATAACTGAATTGAATTGCCTGTACTTAAAGCGATTTATGTGTAATTTATTATGTGTACGCGTACGTGAACTGTTCGAGAACTCTGTTGTATATATATAATTCTTCGCGTTTCCAGTGCGAGTACAGTCGACTTGCTTATAATTTATTACAAATCAATTTTATATATACCTTATATAAATATATATAAACAAAATACTATATGTACGAAACCAATATGCGAAAACGATTTAATAAAATAAAAAAAAAAACAAAAACTCAATTTTGAGCTAATATGTTTGAATAAATTATGGATAAAATTATTTAAAGGATAATCAGTTTAAATATATCATTAAAAATCCCCTTAAAATAAGTCGTAATAATTTTACAAATTATTTTGGAAATATTTTTGAAAGCCCAAAAGTATGCCCCTGATTCGATATACTTCCATACCACACAATCTTTAAATTCCGAATGAATGATTTAAAAAATTTCTAAAAAGTATAAGCATAGTATTTCAGGTAAATGAAAACACACATATTTTTGGAAATTTTCATATTTATTTTTATTAAATACATTTCGTTTGTTTCGTTTGTTGTTACGGTTTCTGTTTGTTAATTTCTTGTTACGTATTCGCTCTGTACTAATTGAATTAATCAGATATTAGGGTGCCGTAGATAGAGAGCGCCTCTAGTTGGAGTACAAGGTTCGGTTAGAGTAAGCCGGTTGTTCGCCGTTCGTCGTCCATCGTCCACAGACCAAAAAGTACGTTCCTTTTCTTTTTTATACACAACAAAACGGAAGCGATCGACACTCAGCGAATTTGCACTACGACCTCTTCGATTGCAAAGTGTAAACGGTGCCCGAGTGCTGCGATTATCTTGGAATTTTGGTTGATTTGTTGGTAGTTCGGTTTGGTTTGGTTTGGTTTTGGTTTAGTTTGGTTGGTTGGTTTTTCTTTACTGCTACGGAAGCCTCAAAATACATTGCTATGTACGTCGTTTATGTATGTGGATTTGCGGTTTCTATGTGAAGTTGAAATCTTAGCTTAAAAGTTGTATTGCAAATAAAATCATATCGACTTGTATACATCATATATCATATCATGTGTCGTGTCGTATTTATATTCTGTATATTTACAAAAGCCGTTTACAAACTGGCGCAGCTCTTCGCTTAACTATGGACAAACCAGGCGATTAACTTATAGCTAAATTAGTCACAAATCATAGATACATAACCGAGATAACCGAGTTATAAACGTATATTCGAATATTGCACTGCATCGGATTGCTTGAGTATTAGAAATTAGGCAACAATCAACATATCGAAAATAATATAACGCGCTGATATTCACATACATATGACTAGAATAATACTTTGGCACACACATATATAAACATAACTCTGGGTGAGATACTCTGGGTACTGGAAATCAGTTGTATTGCTCGGCGGTACGAAGGTGGAACAGAAAACTGCCAGAAACAATAATTAGTTAATTAGCATCCTGCATGCCTCTCTGCCTGACATTTGCCTCTCTCTCTTGGAACTGGAACCAAAAAACCATTGACTGCTCTTTAATATCGTGTATATATATATATATATATATATAGAGAGATTGTATATATAGAAATATAAATAGTAAGTATATATCATTTGTTAGCATTCATAATATATATATATATTATATTTGCCCTTCGTTCGCTCGCCTTCGCCCGTCAATTAGAAACTAACACTTAAACCAACATTTCATATGCGTTGCTATATCCTTGCCTCCTCCTCTCCATCTATCCATCCATCCATTCCGATCGATCCTCCATCCTATCCTATTCTATCCGATTCGATTCGATTCGATCCTTTAACCAAAAGCGCTTTGAGCGTTCTACTTCGCGTACCTCTCACCTACAGCTAAGACAAAAAAAAGTGACATCGCTGCTTGCTAAAGTTAGTTCTCATTTTTATATAGATATACATATTTTAGATTTTGTTTTTCTATTTTGTTTTCTTTCTTTCGTTTTCATTGTTTTGGTAACATAAAATTAATCAACAAATTTTTAGAGTTGCTTGCTAAAACTTTTCTTAGTGTAAACGTGCCCTAAGCATTGCCCACTAGCTTACAAATAATGGTTTGGGTATCTGAATAATCGGACGATGCTAGTGAGCCAGTGTTTCAGTGTGTGTGTGCTACGGAAATTTGCATAAGTTTCGACCATATAATCGCTGTGTTTGTGAGTGGGTGTGTTCTACCGTAAATCTTTAGCCAAACGGAAGGGTTTCTCATATAGTTGCTCCTAATCTTCTGCTCGGTTCGGTGTAAACACATCTAAAAAACGCTGCTCCTGCATCTGTACGATCTGTACCATCTGGTTTCCGGCTACATATATCCGTTTTCGGGTCGTGTGTACGTACTACGTTTTAGCAACTGTCTTCAAGTGCTCTTGCTATCCATTATCCATATATATATTTGCTTGTATATATCGTCTTGCTTTTGTATATATGCCTTCTATATAAATATCGTTTGTTTGGTTTTTTGTTTTTTGTAATTTGCTGGTATTGTCTGAATGTGCTACGTACTTTTAACGCTAAACTAGTTCGTGTGTCGTGAGTGAGTGGGTGTATTCTTTTCTTTTTTTGCTCGTTTGCTAGTAGACCGACATACAAAATTCGAGGCCACAAACAAAAACAAAAAAAAAACATGAAAAAATTGCCATCTTCGGTTTACAAACTATCGCGTATATAACTAGTGCATACACATGTTCACATAGGTTCCTAAGTCCTCTACAGGCTATTAATATGTAATTCTGTTTGGTTTGGTTCCTCCTCCTGGCAAGAAATCCTCTAGAGCAGCTGGGCGATGACCGGCTCGATCAGACACATGTGCTCGGCACCGCGAACTGGCAGCCGGTTGAGGCAAAAGTGCCGGATCATCTCGGGAACCGTCTCAAAGGGACGACTGAACTGGCCCAGGATATACTGGCCGGTCTCGTTGCGCTGGATTCGCATGTGCATGAAGCCCTTGGCGCCCCTGAGAAAGCAAGCGAATCAGAAATTAAGTTATTGCTACAATCAAGGGGTAACAGTTAGTCGTAGACTCACTTGAGGGAAAGCGAGTAATCCTGCTTGGTCGACTCGCAGTTGCGCACCAGAAAGGATCCCTCGGACAGCGGACGCAGCGTGGTCTCCGCCTCGACTCGCGTGATGGCGCCATGGTACCAACTAAAATGTCGAATAAAGCAAGAAACTTATTAAAATACTTTCCAAATAAGTAAAATAACTAACCCTAATAACTAACTAACTATTTTAGCGAATTTATTTACTATGTGTTAACTAAGTCTTGAGAAAATTATGTTGTGAATAAAGCTTATAGACATGAATCTATGAAAAACTGAGATCGTCTTAATTGTAGCATAATTATCGCATTTTCAAATTTGTAAAATTTGTTTAAAAAAGCCAAATTTAATATATTTGATATTTTAGAACCACCTTATGTGAAACACGCAGAGGGAATCCTTTTCGACACTATAAAGTTTACATATACTGCATTATATTAACTTGATTTCGGATCACTAGTACATTATACATTGTTCATATCTGTACACTTATGGCGATAGAGCGAGGTATTTATTTTGAAGTTAGTCAACAAAGTAATGGGTATCTGATAGTCGAGGCAATCGAATGCACCGTTTCATCTTGTTTTTAATGGTTTCAGGGAGGATTTATCAGAATATATGATTTTTTTCTAACTTAAATAACTTCTAACTACATTTTACCCCACAGTTTGCCTCATAGATCGCCTCAATTTCAGTTAAACAACTCACCCTTGCCGCTCCAGTGGAATGGTGACATCGATCAGGTCCACGGCCGTGACATATCCCTGGCTGAGGTTCATGTTCAGCTCCTTGTTGCTGTTGAGACCCCGCAGATCCAGGCTGCCGAACTGCTTGCTCGCCTGCCGCGACTCGTTCAGGTTGAGGGTGAGGTTTTGCCGAAAGAGTGCCGTATCTAAAGTCCAAATCAATCGTAAGTTAAGAATCCTTAATAGAAGTTCCTAAAGATTGCTCACCCAACTTGTTGGCCAACTTCTGATCGTCGCGCATCGAGTGGCTGGAGGAGGCCTGCGAGATGCCGCTGGACTCGGTGCTGTGCATCAGCAGGTTGTTGATCTCCGCCTGGTTGGCCCTCAGGCGGCGCCGCAGCTTGGGCATGTCGAAGGGCAGCTCGCCGAGATCCACGGAAGTGGCACTGCCCGAGGTGCAGGCGGCCTCCTGTTGCAGCGTCTTGCGGCGCCTCAGTTTGGGCATATCGAAGGGCAGATCCCGCAGATCCTGCGGCAGGCCAGCCGAACCAGAGGCAGTAGCTCCAGAACCCCCAGCCGTGGCCGAATTCCCTGCCCCCGAGGAGGAGTTGTTCGTGTTGGTGGTGATGGCGGTTCCCTCGGCTCCGATTAGCTGCAGCTTGGGCAGCGTCAAACGCTGCAGGGCCAAGGCCTGCGGTTTGCCCTCCTCGCGCGAATGCAGCGATATCCCACTGTCCGAGCCGAGCAGCTCATCGGCCAGCTGGAGCAGGGCCTTGTTGGGGGCACCACCACCGCCACTGCGATTGCTGCGCTGCTTCATGGAGGAGGTGGCTGTATTCACCTGGACGGCGGCATTCCCTGGGGCACCACTCGAATCCTCCTCCTGCGCCGCCATCGGCGCCTGGGACGGCTGCTGTGATTGCTCCGAGGCACTCGCCGAGGCCGGTTCCTGCGACGACTTGTCGGAAATGGGACTGAGGATGTGCAGCTTCGAGTGCAGCAGCAGGGGAGCCGGTCGCAGGGGATAGGCCACGCTGGAGCCACCGCTGCCACCGCTACCGCTTTCCGAACTGTGCGAACTTAGCGAGCTGGAGTGACGCGACTCGGAGCTGGAGGTGCTGCGATTGCCCTCGCTGGTGCTGGAACGCAGCGACTCCATGCTGCCGCCACTGCTCGAGGTGGCTATGCTCTCGGTGCTGCTGTAGTTGTGACCTCCGCCTCCGGCCGTTTGTCCCTGTGCCTGGCGAGTCCTGTTTCGACTGCCGGCACCGCCGCCATGGTGATGATGATGATGGTGATGGTGCGACGACTGACCACCGCCGCCGCCGCCGCCCGGCTGCTGATGATGATGATGATGACCACCCTGGGCACTGCGACGCAGCTCGAGCACTCGGCCCGATTCCAGGACAAAGGATCTGGGACGGCGGACAGCTGCCGCCGATCCTGTCGCCGAAACGGAGGCCGAAGCTGATCCGGAGGCCGCATTCGAGTTCGAGTTGGTCGAGGGAGGATTCACGTAGGCGCTGTCGGTGAGACTGTTGTCATTGCTACTTCCACCACCACCACCGCCGCCGCACTGATTCCGCATCGACTGGATGGGCAGGCGGAGATCCCGGAGACGCGGATGCGCTGGATTGGCGGCGGGCAGATTGGGCGCACTGCGGATGCTGTTCATGTTCAGGTAGCGCTCATGCTTGCCGGGAAACTTCATCGGCAGCG
This sequence comes from Drosophila pseudotakahashii, assembly GCA_035046095.1. Lineage (NCBI taxonomy): Eukaryota > Metazoa > Arthropoda > Insecta > Diptera > Drosophilidae > Drosophila > Drosophila pseudotakahashii. Next base: position 6,937,044 of record JAWNOE010000105.1, read on the forward strand.
GCGCCGTCGACGGGGGCGATGGGGTGTAGCCGCGCACGGGCAGCTGCTGGGTGCTGGACGCACTTACTCCACTTCCGGCGGTGGCTCCATGCTGCAACTGCTGTCCCTGGCTTGTCTGCTGCTGCTGCTGATTCTGATTCTGCTGGTCCACCTGGCTGATCAGCTGCAGCTTGCCCAGCTCCGCCTGCACCTGATGCACCTGGACATGGGCCTCGCCCGTCTGCTCCTGCAGTGCCTGATTCTTCGAGTTCTTGGCCCGCTTGCACTCCGCCCGCGTCTTGGTGGAGCCGGTGGTTGCCTTGCCGATGTCACTAGTGCCACTTCCATTGCCGTTGCTCAGCTGGAGCAGCACCGAGCAGTTGGTGATGCGATCCACCTCGTCCAGATCGTCATCCGACTTGGCTATCTTGCAGTCGAAGGCCGTCTCGTAGATCTGACGCCGCCGGCTGCCCATGATGTCCTCGGAGTCGTCCTCTTCGTCCTCGTCGCCGTCCACCTCGTCCTCGTCGTCGTCGTAGAGATCGAGCGATGGATTGCTCAGCGTCGGCGGTTGATTGGCAGTCGCAATCGCAATCGTTGGCTGGGCTGGCTGGGCGCACTCGGCGCACTCGTGGACGCCATGCGGATGCACATAGAAGATGCTGCGCGGCCGGAAGTACTCCTCCTCCAGATCATCGCCGGGCTCGCTGCCCCGTCCGCCGGCCAAGGAGGAGGAGGCAGGAGCGGATGTGATGCAGGCTCCGCACACGGCTGCTGATCCCAGCAGGCGGTGCGGTGGCATCGGCTGGACCTGAGCCTACAAATAGAGATGATTAAGTACAAAAAACTTTAGTATTCAGTATACAACTAAACAAATTTTGTAAATATTTAGAATTTATTAGACCACTTTAAGACATTTGGCGCCCAACGTGGGGCATCTAGTTGGTATAACTCCTCTTACATCACTTTTTTACTAAGTCAAAGCTGTTTTTTTTAGAACTTTAAATTTATTTTCATTTAAACAATTGAAAATCATAAAATTAAGTTAATAATTAACCAATCGTTTATAATGTACAAATGACTAACACCACTGTTAAATAACTGGCGCCCAACGTGGAGCCTCTAATTGCTTCTACAAAAATTATTATAAATCTTTTTGTTCCTTTTTCTATCTGTATGGCTTACCTGGATCTCCGCTGGAGCCGGTGGCGGTGGACAGCACTTGAGCAGCTCGCCCTCGCCGGCGTCGCAGTGCTGCAGCTGCAGCTGGAGCTCGCTGCCAGTGGGATTCTGTCCCTGGCTCTGGTTCTGGATCTGAACTTGATTCTGGTTCTGATTCCGCGGCTGAACGTTGCAGGTCTTGCGGACTAGGGCCAAGGCTCGGGCGTGCCACTCGCGTCGCTTGAGGCACTCGCTGCAGTCGGACTCCTCGGAAGTACTGGTGCTGGGTGTCTCGCACCGTATGATGTGGACACCCTCCTCCGTGAAGCTGTAGCGCTTGGGCGTGGACTGCGAGTCCTGTCCCGTCCGGGGATCCTCCTCCTCGTGGCTCTCTGCTTCCGGCTGCTCCTCCGCCGGCGGCACATCCAAGCTGGAGCTCTTGCGATAGCCACCCAATTGACTTTGGGTTGACTGCGGCGGTTCACTGGCCGTCGACTGGCGACACTTGAGCTTAAAGTCCTCCCTGTCCTTGTCCCGTTCCCTGTCCTTATCCTTGTCCTTGTCCTTATCCTTGTCCTTGTCCCGACTCTTGAGCAGATCGGAGTAGTAGTAGGGCGAGGGCTGGCGCTTGTTGTGCTCCGCCGGAGCGACAGTTAGTTTGCGCGGACTGCGCTGAAGTTGCGGCGGTAGCGGACGCACCAGGTCATCGGATATGGAGTCCGGAGAGTTGAGAGCCGCCGCCGCTAAGGGAGTAGCTTGGGCAGGAGCTTGCGGCAAGGGCAGAGGCTGCTGCTCAACTTCCTCGTCGATGTCGGCCTCGTCGTCGGAGGATTTTGGCGCTGAGGAATCTGCAAGATGTCACAGAAAAGGTTTAGATTTTAATCGAGATTTTGTCAATATTTTTTATTAATTTTAATTTAATTATTTAATAAACAAAATATAAAAAAAATAGGACACACTTAATTTAAGTACCAATCTTAAATCCATTTTAAACTCTTGTCAATTTAATTAACTAATTTTCAACGATTGGTTAACTCTTCTAGTTGAGAGCTGCCACCTAGTCACAAGAAGGTATTTCTTTAAAAATAGTCTGTTTTTTATTTATTCTCCTTTTAGGAAAACGGACATGCAAATGCTATTTACATCAAGCCTAGACTTTTATTTAATAGAGAGTCCCTACACTTGTTCAGCTTTTGTAAAAAAAAAACCTGGTAAATAAAAGGACAGTGTCTGGTTAATTTTAGATGGAGTGTGTATTTTTCCGGGGCTCTGAGACGGCGCTGACAGTTTCTAATTAAGTCGCAGCGACGACACTGCGGCGCCGCAGGCCACGCAATCGGAACGCAAATGGAGTTGACGCAGTCTATTTGGCGCTTGGCTGCCCGCTGCTCCTCCATCGCCTCCATCTCCACCCACTGCATCCAAGGAGGACAACGATTCTATCTTGCTGCACTTCTCCCCTTGGCTTTTTTCAGCAACCTCTTAATCAGAGCCTGCCAGTTTCCATTTTCCGCTTGGATAATCGAAGTAGCCGCAGCGGGAAAAGTTGTCCCGCCTTCGGCTTTTCCTAATTGCCAGTAGCCAGCTGCAATGGACTGCTCTCTCTCTCTTTGCTAGGATAGTAGAGATCTCTGGACCATGAACGCTTAATGAACTTTAGATGAATTTAATTCAATTATTGATGTAAAGTGGTTTTTGCTTTAGTTGCGAAAAGTTCATAAAAGTTTCCACACATATTTGTTACCAAGTTATTTTTGTAATATTTATGGATTTTCCTCTTCTTTGATAATCGTTTTTGTTGTTATATAATAATAAATAGAAGTTATGTAAAGGATTAACACAGAAAGGTATGACAATCCATATTTGAATCAAAATTTCTTTTGTTTTTAACAAAAATACTAATTGATTTTTTTGGTTTTTTTGCTATAACTTGTTCAAAAATGGTCCTACATCAAAACTGTTTTGAACAAATTACAATAAATACAATAAATTAATTAAATCCATAAAAATGCCGTGTGATTTCAAAAAAATAAAATTTTCGATAATTTTAAATTTTTTTATAAGGAGGTACATCATGATTTTTTTCGAAAAATGGCAAAAAAATAAAATGTCAAGGCTTAAATGTGAATCGATTGTAAATTTAGTAACGAGTTCAGAAAGGTATGACAATCCATATTCGGATTAATATTTTCTTTGTTTCAGCCAAAAAACTGTTCTGTGTTTTTTGGCAATTCGGAATTTCGGTTTCTTAACAAAAATATGAATTTTTCTTTTGTTTTTTTCGATGTAACATGGCCAAAAAGGTCCTACATCAAAAATACGTTATTTAGTTTAATGTTCAATTGATTTGCCAATTGCTGTTGTTATAGATATATATGACTTACCTGAATTATATTGGCTATTCCGTTTATCTTTTCTCAAGTTGCCGTTGTTGTTGTTGTAGGTGGAGTGTCGCTGTTGCAACTGCTGCTGCTGTTGCTGGGCACTTCTGGGCGTTGGCAATGTCTGTTGTTGCTGCTGCAGCTGCAACTGTTGCTGCTGCTGATGCCGCTTGTGGCCAGGAGCCGTCCGTTTCTTGGCCTTTTTGTGATAGACCTTCTTGTGATTGCGAGTATCCTTGGGATCTGAATACCCCTCGATCAATTTCACCGATGCCTGCTTGATGTTGCTATTGGGCAACGGCGGATGCTGCAATGTTGCACGTTGTTGCTGCTGCTGATGCTGTTGCTGTTGTGCCCCAACTGGCAATGTGTTGTTGTTGTTGTTGTGCGTATTCTGTTGGCTGTGTGTGTTGCCGCCGTTGTTGTTGTTAATGTTGCTGCTCAAATGCTGCTGTTGCTGCTGCTGGTGGGTGGCCAAAATTGCAGCTGTTGCTGCTGCTGCTGCCGTTGCCGCCTGACTGGGCAATGTTGTCACGGGGGCGGGCAGCGGGGGCGGTAGTTGAGGTGCTGCTGTTGCTGTTGCTGCTGCTGCTGCTGCTGATGTTGTTGCTGCTGCTGCTGCTGCTGCTGCCGTTGGTAGCTGCAACGCTTGTTGGGCTTCGCCAAATGGCAGCTGGTGGTACATGGAAAAGAAAGGAATGCAGAGGGGCATTAGCATTTGTTGGCGGCTAATTTGATTTGCATTTAAATTTCCAATTTGTTTGGCATTTAATTGAAAAAAAAACGAATAAAAGAGGAATGTGCGTGGCCAACGGTTGTGTTGCGGTTATTGGGTTTCCCTGGCCAGCGAAGCCACGAACTACTGCCAAACCGCCAATAGAATCAAGCCTCCCCCCGAAAAGCAGGCAACATTCTTTTTCAGCCACCTTTTCATTTCGGTTCGGTGGCGTATACGTAACATATGTGGCTTTCTGTTTTAGTTAGATTGGTTAACCTTAATATGAAACTCACAATACGTTGTCTTAAAAATGCTTTTATATTTTAAAATATACCCTTATTATTTACTTGATGTAATGCATCCCAAAAAAAGTCAAAAGCAAGCAATAAAAAAATCATAACTTAATAACTATAAAATAGTCATACAAATATTTTTAAAAATTTTCCTAATTGTTATTTATTCAAAATAGTCATGAAAATATTTTTAAAAGATGAATTATTCGTTCAAAATAGTCATGAAAATATTTAAAAAAATTGTACACATTTTTTTTTTGTATAAAATATATTCTTAATAAATTCAATTAAAAGACATATATTTTATATCAAAATTTTAATTATTATAAATCATAAACTTGTTTTTAAAAATATAATTAAATCTATTTATTTTATAAATTATTTTGCAACCGATAGTCATAATGATTACAGTGAAATCAATCATCTACCCCTCGATTCGACTGAACTCGATTCATTTGCCATTTGTCTGGAATACATTTTCCCCCATGATGGATGGATTTCAATGCCCACATCCCAACGCCAGTTTGTTCACAACAATTCCATGTCAATCACAATATCCTTGCCTTCTGGTTTTGCCCATTCCCCTCATCCTTTTATCCTGCAGGACGATGTACTTTACTCCTCTCAATCCACTTCCGTTGAGTTTGACAAATAGCTGGACATTACGGAACTGCAACATCGGTGACATTAACAGGATCCTAATGCGTGCAAATTATGAGGCTCGAACGCTGTCTATAACCGGAATCCCTCTCCCCAGTTTCCTTTCCTGGCCATTATGTTAAACATAAATTTCCGCTTACACGGCCCATGTCCACTTCGAAAGTTGTCCTGCGGTCGGGTGTTCGTTATCCTGATGCGTTGCTAAAGGAAATTGATGTTTGGCCTGACAACTCTGCCGCAGGGTTGCCATTGTTCTGCAACGAGACTGCAGATGCACTTGGGGGCGCGAGGCAATGGGAACATTTTTAATTGAAACTCATAAATTACAAGTAAAGTGGGAAAAGAGGGGGCTGAATCGAGTAAGAAAAAACATTTTTAATGAATTTGAACTTGAAACCAAGCCCCCGGAACAAAAGGGCACCGGATTGAGCATATAGAGGGGGGTTTCCAAGGCGGATTGATAATGGGGTTGTGGCCCGTTAACCGGCGGAAGAAAGGGCCTTAACATTCACCCACCCACCCCACCGGGTGAAGCCATCCATTCACATATTCCTGTTTAAATATTTGCCTTTGATTATCCACAAACGATATAAGCAGACATATATATATATACATTTAGTATTGCTTCATGCACGATTGCCCTTAGAAATCGAAGGGGCAGAAAGAGGGGTGGCGGGGATTTCTGGAATAATGAAAACTGTTGGAATCCACCATCACCAATCCACCTTCACTTCCGACTCCACTTGTCTGCTTGTTGCCGCAGCAACGTGATTTTGATGCCAACTTTAATAAAAAAAAAAGAAGAAATCAACGTAAACGGGGAATAAAAGCAGAATCTGATGTCCCGTCTACATATCTATACAACATCTTTGCCATTCCCATTGCTTAGCGACTAATGCTCCTCTACGGTTGGACATCCCTTAAACATTTAACCCACACACGTAATATACACTGAAAAATATTTATGAAAAACATTTTTAAAAATTATGAAAAAATATTTTTAAAAACATGACAAATATATAAAAGTAAAATCATTCAATAATCCAATCAATTTTTTATTTAACGATTTTTATTATATTTTAAAAAAAATAATTCGAAAAATTCTAAAAATGTTTTTAAAAAACCATTTTCAAGTGCAACCTGCGACTAGTATTTTTACAGGGCATCTGATGCTCTTCATCATGCAAAGGAATTCAATACCTCAAGCTCAGACAACGCGGCGTATGAGTGATATCTAAGCTGACGTAGCTGTCTGTTCGTTTCACTCCGCTGTTTTTTTTTTTTTTTTTGTGGTGGAGTTGGAATAAAAATAAAATATATACATACATATATAAACCATGGCAAAGTTATTGAAATAAACAAAAAGCACGCACACATGGACACATGGACACACAAACGTGTCCTGACGGCGGCCTTTGTGTTTGTGAGTTATCGTTGAATATTACTCCATGGAGAGTAATAGCAACAACTGCAAAAGCCAAACGAATTCCCCCCTCTCCTTTTATTTTTTTGTTTTTCAGAAAACACACTTCAGAGCCAGACGCTCCACATATATCGAAAAATGTCGCGTTCACTTCCATTAAAACGTGAGTTGCCAACGAAAAAAGTTGAAAAAAAAACAATGGCCAACACACACACACACATGAATGGTGAAAGCTATTATGGCATCATCACATGGTTGTGGGGCTACACTTTGATATATTAAAATGTTATATTAATTTATATTATTTAATAGAAAGAATTCTGAATAAAGAAAAGCAAAAATAAGTTACTGAGAAAGTTGGTAAATCATTTCGACTTTTTAAATACATTTTGTTTTTTCTCATTTCTCATAATAATATTTTAATCCTTTTTTTTTATAAGCTGTTTATTTAATTTACATATTTAATTAAAATATTTCTGAACTAAGATAAGACAAAATAAGTTACTTAGAACTAATAATTATTTTCCTACTTGGCTTTAAAGTAATATATATAAATAATAATATCGGTTACTAATATTTGTATCCTAAGTGTAGCTTTATTCTCCCTCTCTGTTTATCTGCGATCTTTCTCTCCGTCTCTGTCTCTCCAATGTTTATGTCAAACAAAAGTCATAAGATAAAATTACATTAATAATTGTGAGGAGGCTCACACGCACACATACATTAATATGGAGCATGTAAAGTAGAAAAGAGAGAAAGAGAGCGGTATAGGGGAAGAGAAAGAGACGGCCGCAGGGTAAAAGGGAGAAAAACGAGCATCGAAAGGCGCTAAACGTTATCGCTTTGGGCCATTTGCTGCCTGAACATTTTTTTTCCTGGAAGGAGAGGACGGACAGCAAGGATTATGTAGCAAAAAAAAGAAAGCAGGAAAATAAGGGAATGTTGGGGAGAAATTTAGGGAAGATTTTTTGCACAGCATTTATGACCATTTAATTAGCTGTAATCGTTTTATTCAACTTTCTGTACATTAAAAACGCGATATTTAATTAAAAATGGCAATGTAGATGGCAAAAGTTTAAGTAAAAGGTCACTGATATTAAAAGGCTTGTAATTTTCAAGTTTTCTGGACTTTCTTTCAAAAACTAATTAATATTTTCTTTTTCTGTTATAACAGCAAATAAATACATACATTAAATTGATGTTAAATGGGTTTTAAAATACAGTTTCTAAATGAGTAAGTAAAAAAAATAAATTATTAATTAATTAATATTTTATTATTAATTTTAAGTAATTTTAAATTTATTTAAAAATGGCTTTTCCTAAATTAAATTGATATTAAATGGGTTTTAAACTAGAGTTTTTCAATAATTGCGTAAAAATATGAATTATTTAATTTATGAATAAATATATAATATTTAATTTTAGTTAAAAATTAGCCTTTCCGTCAAATAGTGATCATAATAAGCCAATATAATTAAAGAGCTAATTTCAGAAAATATGTGAAAGTGCGAAAAATATTTGAGTAAGTAATATTAGCCCCTGAATTAATATTTACACCAATTGATTGCTCTCGCAGTTATTATTTCTTGTTATTAATTTTGAGCAAACACTGTGGCCCACACTCTGCCCTCTTAAAGATTAAATCCTTGGCACTGATTTAGCCACTCCACCCCCGAAAGTTGTATCAATCCGCAGAAGCGCGCTGAAGGTCGTTGCCGCAAATCTTATTTCTCTTTGGCATTTCGAGACTCTGGCCACATCGCATTCCTCTTCGGGGGCTAAGCAAAATTTCAATAAAATGAATTTCAAGTGGCAAGGATGCCAGCTCCTTGGCCCTGTTGTTTCGCCTTCCGTTCGCTGTGTTTTATGTGTGCGCCTCATGCGGCTTGGCTTTCCTTTTCATTTTTAGTGGCAATATGCAAAGGGAACAAAACACCAAATATTTCCGTATGGGCCATAAAAAAAAGAAGCGACTCACCCCCCTTGGGGGATTTTTCCTTGTTTTTTCCCCCGACGGGGGTATTTTCGGGGGGTCGCAGGCTCGAGGATTTTTTTTGGTTTTTGGGGCATCATTTGATTTGTGGCACGGCGCATTTGCTGCTGCAGCCCGAGGTTATCTCTCGCTCCATCTCGGCGGCTTTCCTATTCATTTTTTGCCTTCCTCTTATTGCCTCAGTGTTGGGAAATTGAAATGGCAAAAATAAGATAAAATATAGGGAGATAACAAAATCGATTTTATAACTTCCTTGAAATAATATTTTTTGGTCTTATAAGTTTTTTTGGAACGGAGGGTAAAATGAAATCTACAATTTCGGTATGTAGTTTTTTTTTAAACTTAAATACAGAAGAACAAAAAATGGTTTTAAGCGTTTTTTAATAAGATTGTCTTTTAAAACTCCTAAGAATCTTTCATTCATTAAAAATCCGGAAAATATTTATTACATTTTTTAATGTTTCCTAAAATTCTAAATTTACTTTATGGGTAAATTTTTTTTTTTAAACTGTAGGTTTAAAAACTATTGCTATAAGGTAGCATTTTTTTAATGGGCCTTTGTTGAAAAAAAAAGACTTTAGTATTTATAAATTTATTAAAAATCGTAATAAGTAAAAATACTTAATTAATATTTAAAAATTTTAATAATTTTTCATTTTCCACCTGTAAATCTGGCTAAAAATCAGCTGAATTGGCAGCACAGCTTGGCCATTTTTCTATCTGTGTCCATTTTTTATGGTCAGCCACCGCCCGCTGGGCAGCTTCGTTTGTTTGTCATTTTGCCCCCGACTTCCCCTTTTGTTTGTTTCGCTTATTTTTCGCCTTTTGCCTTGGCTTTCCTTTTTTTTTCTATCTGTTTTTTTTTTTTGCAATATTTAGCCAATAGTCCGTGCATTGTTTGAGCAGCGCTTTTGTTTGTCCGCCTGCCGCCGCAGGATAAACCAATGGGGAGCCAAAAAGGTGGGGGGAAAATATGAGGGGAAATCAGGAAAATGATAAGCAAGGAGGAGTAAGCTTTTCATTAACGCACTGCTGATGCGGCTGACGTTGATGCGACTTGTCCATCCAAAAAACCCATACCATCCCATCCCACCACTCGATTCGCCGGAGCGTGCAGTTTATCAATTAGCTGTCCAGAGCAGTTAATTGCCATTGCCATTGCCCCAGCAACTAAACAAGCACCCATCCCAACCACCCACTTAACGACCAAGGACTTACAAACTCGGTCTGCGGACTTGGGGCAATCCAGTGCTCGGGATTCGCTGGTATCGCCTCCGCCAGGCACGGATCGAAGCTGGACGGTCGTTTTTTAACAAAGTCTACGGGCAGGCTGTAATCATCACAGATGGCAATCTGGAATGGAAAGACACAAAAAGAGGGATAAGCACAATTAGTCCGAGTTGAGGAAAAGCTATAGCTAGAGAGAGAAGAAAAGCCCCCCACACACACACACACACACAATTAATGGTAAAAATAACATTCGCCTAGGTTGCTAAAAATATACATTTGTTTAACAAAGCCATTGGAAACTCAGTAAATAAATGTATCTTATTTTATAAACAGTTTTAATCATTATTTTATTATTATTATTTTTTTTTATTATTATAATTTCAAAAATTTTTTTTTATGTATTTAAATATTTATACAAATTTTTTTTACATTTTTTTTACAATTTTTTGTTGCATACTTTTTGAATACCACATTTCCTTGTACTTGGAGTATGGATTTATCCCCCAAATGCCTTTCGTAAATCCTCGCATGATAATAAGTTCCCTAACATCTATATAGAATTTAAAAAGTATCATACCAAATCAAAAGTTTTTAAAATAATTCTTATTTTTTTGCACAACTTTCTCAATACAAAGAAAAAAAACCATATATTATATATATAGATCAATTTCTTGGCTATTTCAAAACCTTAAAATAAATTTTTGATGGCTTATGCCAGGGCACATATGAATACCCTTGAACTGAATGAAAGGCGGGCATAAAAAAGCGAGGGAAAAACAATAACGAACGCCACGACACGTGCACCTCAAGTGTGTGAGGGCCTCCTCCGCTTTTCTTTTCACCCCCCCACCCCCTGTATCTTTTGGGCAGGCCGAAAGCAGAAGGCAGACTTTCTTGCCATTTGGCTGAACGTCTGCGTCATCAAAAGTGTACAACAATGGCTAAATTACAGTTACAATTAAAAATGGCGACGATGCTTCTTTTGTTCGGACCTCCCCCTTATCGCTGCTGCCACCCCCAAACCCGCCCACTCTTGCCTCCCAGGTGCGGATCCGCGTCCAGATGATGCAAATGCACAAAGCTTTGTTGCCGTTGATAGCGTAGGAAAAGTCTTGAGTATTGCAATTAACGTTAAGTGGGTTTGGAGCGAGCTGGCGGTGCTATATGGTCTTACATAGCGGATGCGGATTGTAAAGGGAGAAGGGAAGAAGAGGAACAGCAAAGCTTAGCAGCTGATGGAAACGAATCGAGATGGATTAAAGCGGGCAACAAATTACCGGCTCAAGCCAAACTTATTTTGGTTATTTTACAGGATTCTTCTAAGGAATCCATTTAGTGCAGCAAAGTACAGTAGGTGGCAAAGGGTTTGCCGGGAGGTTTTTAAATATCCATAAGCCAAGTATCATGGAAAATCTTAAACAGTTAAGCTTTTACTTAAGCATATTATAGAAATAAGTGGATATTATGCACACAAACTCCCGTAAGTACAGTTAACTCAAATGCTCTTTAGTTCACAATTGTAGGATATATATTTTCTGAACTCTGTAACTATTAAGTTAAGATGAACTTACTTAACTTACTGCAACACTATATGTACAACACTGAATTCAGTCAGTACTTTAAGTGCTAATAAGCCAAGGCTACAAACATTATAAAAAAAGTACAGTTGCGTACTAAAACACTACCTTTTTAAATGACTGACAAGAACTTTCCCTTTTATAAATTTTACTCAAAGTACAGTTGAACACAAAAGCGAAACAAAAACTTTAGCTGTTCTACACTTAATATTTCCCCAAAAAACAACTAATCACTTTTGCAAGTACAGTTGCCACACCTGCGTTTAAGCTAATTTCATTAAAGCTATTAAGATTATCTTATTCCAAGAAGCAAGACAGAAAACACCAAGCCCTATTTAATTGCTAGCTGGGGGAACACAAGGTCATCTATAAACTCGACAGGAAAACGCAGACACAGACCACAAATTCAATCAGTGGGGAAAGTTTCCGGGCAGCCAAGCGCGAATTCGTTGTAAATCCCAGGTCTGCGGAGATCTGTGGGATGTCACTACGCTCTCACTTATTATAGCTACCTCGAAGTACACTTGCAGGCGATAAAGTTGACGACAAGTGCGGCAATACCATTTCAGTCCGGATGGGTAACCACCTCCTCCTCCTCCTTCGGTGGCCAGAAGCTGCTTCGCCACATCCCCGGCGACATCGACGCAATCGCGGTGGAAGCGACCTCCACAGGGACCCGCACACTCCACCGCCGCCTCGGCGGCATTAAAATCAATCCAGCAGAGACGACAGAACATGTTGCCAATATTTTCCAGCCACCAAGACAACCGACAACACTTAAGAAAATTACAAAAAAAAAAGAATTTATCCCGAAAGCGAGCGTCTCAGGTGTTGACATGCGAACGCCGTGCAGCGAAATGAAATGAAATAAACTTAAAATCAACGAAGAACCAAAGTCCAAGGGATGTGAAAGGGCAAACTATGGCCAACTTTTGTGCACAGATGTTGTCGGCGATGTCGTTGTGATGGCCCGGGGCCATGATGTGCAATTGAAAGGCCAATTCAGGCGGAGCAGAGACTTGTGCGGGCAATTGGCCGGTTAGTGCACCCAGCGTCTGACTCTCGAGGTGTTAACATCGTCTGACATGGGTCAGTTGGGCGGTGGAACATATATTACAGACAGCATTTGGATAGTTTAGCCTTTACTTTCCAAGCTACAAATAACTTGAAATGACTCTATCCCTTATGTATAAATAAATTGTGCAGTAACATTTAACTTCTCAAGTCCTTTACAACACTGGAATACTGCACAAACACTGTAATGTCACTTTAAACATTATGCAACACTGTATTTTTACATTGTTATAACTATTTTTTAATGAATAAAAGTAAACTTTTCTATTTATGAATAAATTGTATGGTTCTTCAGTCAAATAATCACATTCAACTTTAGAACACTGAAATGCCACTTTAAGCATTATGCAACACTATTGATTTTCATTTGTTATAACTATTTTTTAATACGTTTACAATATCACTCCAAATTTAAACAAAATAAATAAGGAGCTCATAAATCAAAGCTTCCCTCAAAAATCGTTTATCAACACTGACGTCGCATCGAAAGCACTTTAATAACAATTTTTAAACACTTCTTCTTTCCTCCTCTTTCTTGCTGTTAACGAAAACCCTCGAAGAACTCTCAAAACCACAGATGCGGTGTAAAATTGACTGCCCCTTCCGCTTTTTGCAGTGAAAGTTGAGTGGCCCCTTCATCTTTTTCTGCTTCTTCGAGGGAAATCAACTGGCAGGACGACGACGATGACTCACTCATTGGCTTGGCCAACATCGTGATTGCCACTCTGGCTCACGTTTCACGATTCACGACTCACGGGTCTTTAAGCCAAATGCAAAAGGCGAATCCCAAAATGGAAATGCTTTGGTTACGGGGATGTTGGTCCTCACCGCCTCATTGCCTCGCTGTCTGGTTGAGTAAATATCATAAATTTTAAAGGCGGCATTAATGCGCTCGTTCCGGACAAGAGTTGCAGGTGAAAAAGCTGCAAGGCTGCCGGCTGCCAGCCATTTTCGGTGTCGCCACCGCTTTCTCTCTTTTTTCCTGCTTTTCCTGCATAACCGCAGGCACTTTGGCACTGGGCCCACTGCAACGAGCTCTGGCCACATGTTGCCCTTGTCTCCGCCAACTGGCTTTTGTGTGACACATTTTGGCCGCCGCGCAGGAAATGATGCCTCGCTTCTAGGTTCTCCGTCCTCGGTTTTCAGTTCTTTCAACTGGCATATTGCGGTGATTGCGTTGCCACAACACACACACGAAATCTTTTGCATCTTGTGGCATTCTATTCTCCGGGCGGCCACCATCCTCTATCGCCGGGCTTTGTGCTGGCTTTGATTTTTATTAAAATGACACCGACAGGTACCAAAGACACAAAAGTGCCCGTGGTGTGGTGGTGGGTGCTTTATATGCACTGTCATTCCATTCCATGCACACATTGCTCTGGTGACCTCAGAGCCTTTCACTGAACAAATGGATGGAATGAAAGGAACGCCAGCCATTTAGATAGTTTACCATTGCGAGCTTTGTGTTTCTAGTTTCTGTCGATTTGGTCTTCGTTTCGTTTAAAACTGAAACTCAAGATCAAAGTTAAGAGATCTCTTAGTCTGCAATCTAAAATATTTGGATTTGGTTCTAGGGGGTTTTTAAAACACTTTTTTTTGTTGCACACTTTTTGAATACCACATCTACCTACCCTGTAGATCTAAAACTGCATAAAATAAATAAATAATATATATTTTTTTTTAAATTTCAAACCTTTTTGGAGATTTGGTCCTTCAAGCCTAGTGATTTGTGGAGAAATAAAGCAAACTGTTTAATTCTACACTTAAATGTTTATTAAGACCTCAATTAAGCCTGAAATACAAATATTTCCATCCAATCCTTCTAATCTAGTGTGACCCTAAAGGTAATCCCCTAGGTCCTAATGATATTTTATAATACAATAATAATAGAACTTAACCAACCCCCACCAATGTTGATTGTTTACCTTAGTTAATGAACTCCCCATTTCAATATGCCAATAATCTGGGATCTTAATTGAGTTAGTATCAGTGGGTAATCTCCGCCTGGTTCTGTGCCCTTGTCACTCTACCGTTTGCTAATTCGCGGCCCTAATCCAGATGTTTAGCTTCGCTAATTGGCAACAAGAAGCCAGAAGGCAGGCAAACCTTTGACCTTTGCTGGGCAATCCGCTGGACGGTCTGTCCGTCCGTCTGTCTGTCTGTCTGCCTGGCTGATTGATTGATTGATTAATCGATTGGTTAGCTCAGTGTTCCCACCTTGTCCCCATCAACTCGCTTATGCCTTTGTTATGCTCTTCCGTTTGTCGTTCCTCGCGCACTCGTCGCTCTTGATTGATTAGTTCGCCGAATGGAGGATGGAGGCCAAATGGGCCAATTTCAATTACCAATTATGGGGCTCAAACCCTTGTATCCCCGTTGGCCTTTTGGCCTTTAACGCTCAATTGATTTGTTTGGTTAATACGTGGCCGATTACAGGTAAATTTCCGCCTTCTGACCGGGCAATTGCTTCGCGAACTGTTTACACACTTAACACAAACACACACACTTACTTTTCCACCCTCCCCCCAAGGGAGGGGGGCTACCGCTACCCACCACCCCCCCTTGTAACCGATCTCCCTTCATTATGTTGGGAAACTTTTTAATAGCTCTTCGGACAAGCATTTTGCGGCATATGCGCCGGCAAGTAAGCAAAATATTTTTAATTTTTTCCGCCTCCCCACAATCCGGTTGCCTGCGAATCCGACCCCTCTGCAGCGGAACCATTAAAAATGGCCGACATGGCCTCGTCAATGGGACATTTGGGAGCACCAGACAGGACCTGCACTCAAAAAAAAATATTATAAAAAGTTTACAAAAAAAAAATATTTTTTTTTGTTTTTGAGTTCTATAAAATAATCTAATAGAGAATATGATTTTGGTTTAAAACATATTCTTTTAAAAATTCATTTTTAAATTATAGAAAGACATAAATAAAATTAACCACCATAAATAATATTTACATCATTGAAGAATAAATAGGTTTGAAAATGTAAGAAATATTTTTTAGTTTAAGTGAGAAAACTTGGCTTAAATATTTATTTCTATTATAGAAATCATTTGTATCAATACCAAATATCTAAATTTCAAATAAAATATTTTTTTAAATAAAAACCTTTATTTTCTTTTAGTGTTGTAGCAAAACGGTAAAAAGCAAAGTTTCAAGTGCTCTCCCCCAGCGGATTCAGTGGATTCTGTGGACCCTGTGGATTCTGCCGGTTGAGGGAGGTCGCTGAAGGGTGTCATCGTCAAAGCGTTCCCTCGACTGCAGCCGTCACTTTCCGGGGATTCGAGGGGAGTGAGGAGGGGGGTGAACCCGCTGACTTTGCTTTTGGGGTTGCACATAAATTTTAATTAAATATTTTTCGGTATGTTTCGATGTGTTTCTGTTTCTGTTTGTGTTTTTTAAAGCCAGACAGTTGATGTGGCACGAAGGCTGCGTGGCTGAGTGGTGCGTCGTCGCACCCGTATCTGTGCACCACTTGAACCGCTGAAGCGGCTAGCACCACCTGACTGCCACGAGCAGACCCAAACCAAAAACCAAAAACCAGAAGCAGAAAAAAAAAGAAGTAGAAAAGGAGGCTGGAGGTCTATAAATTTCAATGTCGCACCACTCAAACCAGACGCGATGCGTGTTGCCAGCAGACAACTTTGACTTTGCCAGCGAGTCAAGGGTGGCAGGATATCAGGAGTGCACCGGGGCATCCACATCCCCAATCGCAGTACCAAACCAAACAACCGCTGGCCAAGTGACAACAACGACCACCCCTTTGGGCCACATAAATTGTTTGGCCAAATGTAATGAAAATCACAAAAAATTTGAGATCCCAAACCAAAAAAAAAGAGCTCAATTGATTGCGGAAACGAAGTGGAAATACTCTTAAAGGTCAAAAGTTCACTTTAAAATATTTGAGATTTATTTTACATGAAATGTTTATACATAAATATTGATTTTAATTTTAATATTTTTCCATTACTCAGCTAAATGAGTGTGAGAGAGATGCAGCAAAGAGCGCACTCGCTTAAAAGTGGCGCCCTCTAGCGGAAATTCATTATTTGCTCATAACATTTAAATGACTGGTCTGATTTCAAAATTTTTTTTAACTTTCAAAAGTTTGGAAAAATACACAATTTCTTAAGTTTAAAAAAAATTCAATTTATTCGATTGCCTTTCGAAAGGGTATCGAAATGAGTAAACGGACAAGAAAACAGCCAAGTGGAAGCGTAAAACAAATAAATTCATTTGTGGCCGCTGACCAAGGCCGGTTGAGTTTTAAATACTACACATGTTGCCAAAACGTACAGGCCAGCCCCATTCACTCTCCTTTTGCCATTTTTTTTTTTGCTGCTGCCCAGTGCAAAGCGAAGCCAACTTCCTGTTTCCGGTACGTAGTCGCAGTCCCACGTAGTCATACGTAGTCCTGTATAGTCCTGTAGTTGGTATTTGTATACGTATTCGGGGCTCCTTTCGTTGCCACCACAGTTGAGCGAACATTGGAAATTGTTCTGCTCACGGGAGCAGAAGTTGAGCGGGTGGCACTTTATCGAGTGGGTGAGTGGTTCAGTGGGTGGCTCCTTCGGTGGTGCAGTGGGCGGTTCGGTGGTTGTACTGCGAAGTACTGGGCCCCGTCCCTGTGTTGTAGTTTTGTGAACTTTGCAGAAATGCAGTGACCGGAAAGTTGTAATATCCAATCGCCACTTTATTTGCGAATATTTCCAGCCATCCCCATTTTTATCCCTGGGGCCGCACAGTTGCCTGCTGGCCTTTGTTTAAATGGACATTACGTGGCGGTGGCCAAATGAATTGCCCATTGCCGAGTGGCCATAATTGAGACCCAATGGCCAATGGCCATTCCCCAGATCGGAAATTACAGTACAGTCGCTCCAGTTAGCCGCTAACCTCAAAATGCAATCAAACTTTGGCAGTTTTGCGGAAAGCGGACTGCGGACTGCAAAAAGCGGAGGATTGTGGGTTAGGTCAGCCATCATCCCGGGCCATTGGCCATTATCTAATCCAAACTCCTCTTCTCTTTTCGCCCGGGTTCTGTTATGGTTATTTCATCAATTTAGGTGGCATGTGGTCAACTACATTTGATTTGTATTCTCTGTTATGGGCATTTTTAAACGGGTTTTCGGTGAAATTGGATGGCCAGTTAGTCATAGTTATTCGGTTAAAAATCCAGGAAATTTAATTAAAATTTTATGGAAAATAAGGTCTTTAGTGCCTTATAAATGCAGTTGGGGTTAGGTATTTTTTCTGTCAGTATAGATTTTTACAATCAGTTTAAAAGATTTTTAACAAAGTTTTTCTTAGATAGTTATCATAATTATTTCATATTTTGTTTATCCCAAAATAACCTTTATAAAAGATACTTTCACTTCTTTAGATTCATTAGCCTCAAGCAATTTATCCGCTTTTAACATTAAGATAACCTCAATTTAACCAGAAGTTTAAACATTTTTGAATATTTTCACTTTCACAGCGGAAGATTGTGACTGCCCGAGGAAACCGCAGGCCATGGGCACCGAAAAACAACCCAATGAAATTGGATTTCCTACAGAAAACCACACTTTTTTTTTTTGTTTAGGGTTTGCGGCTCCTGGGAAACCCTTTTCTGTGGAGTCACAAAGACACTACACGGTGACTAATCTGGCATTTGATGGGACAGTTGGCAGGTTCCACTATGTCACCACCATTGAGAGACCCCGGCACAACCACAACCACGAAAAACTACCCAAGATGTGGCCATAATATCCCTTTTCCACTCCACCGCTGGCATTCCTGGGCATATGGGTCCAATTACGCAGCATTTCCGGCGCTTCCTTGGGGTTCCCCCGCCTTATAAGGGACATGTACACACATACAAACATGCAGCGCATCAACAAACACTTCACGCCTGACATTTGACAAGACGTTGTGTGCGAGTTCCTTGGGTGCTTTTTCCTGCATGACGTCTACAAAATAAAATAAGCGAGGGAGCTGGAGAGAAAAGAAATCCAAATGCGAAAAAATGGCAATAATATTTTTATGGGCATAAATAATACAACAGCCAGAGGGGATGGATGTTCCTTGGCGGGGGAGTGGGGGGAAAACTGTTTTTCACGCCATTTTCCTGGAGGAGGGAAATTAAGGGTGTGGGTTAACTTTGGGCTTGGCCTAACCGCACGCATTTAATGTCGGCAAAGTCGATTAAGCTTTGTCCGCTGCCGAAGGCAGCTGCGAACTGGAAAGGGGACACTGCCAAGGATACCAAGGACATCCCTCCCCCCCCCCCCTTTGCAGGATTACCCCACCGAGCAGTTAATGGCTTGTCTATGACTCAGCCCCAGCTGCGGGGAATCAGTCGGGAATCGGGGTTCCCCGACCCACTCTCTCAGTCTCATCCATGTCATTGTTATTAGTCCGGCGAGCGAAAAACAATTTCCACAAAAAATTCCATTGCCAAAAAAGCATGGCAATGAGCTAGATTTATCCGAGAGAACGGACAGAAAAAACAGCCTTGGAAGGCGAAATTTATGGCAAGCAAATTGAAAAGATTGCTTAGCGAAATTGAAAAGAAATATTTAATTTTTAATGCCTTTGGCCTAATAGCTCTAAATGCTAGAAAAAGCTTCGAAAGCTCTTTTAAATTAAATACATAAATAATTTTGGAGGATAAAAAGTGTGGCTAATCAAGGCTGTGAGTATTTATTTTTTTAAAACCTGGAATTTATAAAAAAAAAATTTAATGCGTAAGTTAAGAAGACTTACAAAAATTTTAATAACTTAAAGATCAATTTTTCCTCCTTGTAGCCAAACATAAACGCCCAACCACATATTCAAATATTATTTCGACAGATTAAATTTCAATGAGGCTAGACTTGAAAACTTTGAGTGGATAACTTGTAGGTTTGCACAGGCTCCCTTTCGTAATTGTTGCTAGGCAAACAAGTTCCGTTTCGCCCGCTTTCGAGATGTCTCAAAATGTTCCATTCCGAAAAATATTCGAGGAATTTAATTTATGAATCCTGCACTCGAGGGTTAAGAAGAGCACGAGGCCCTGGCCGCGGGGTTAAAACATCAAAAAAACGAAGCTCGGCATAATGCTGAGCAAATACGGCATTTCTGTGGATAAGCACCACCCACAGCACAGCCTCCCAATCGCCCAACCACCCAACCACCCACTGGCCCCGCAAGATAAACAAATAATTGACGATGATGTGAGGTTGATGTTTTTCGGCGAGTGGAAAAGTCGCTGACAGGTGGCAGCCATACACCCAGCCACCCATTTTTCGGTTGGGAAGTACAGATTCCCCCCACTTTTCCGTTCTTAATCCCTTATCCCTCAAGTAAATGTTTTCATTTCGCTGTCGAGACTAACGGCAATTTGTCTGCCCTTATAAGTGCCTGTCTGTGCCGAGCTGCACTGAGGGAAATAATTGCTAAGACGCGAAGGGAATATTATTAAATTATATATATGGTTAAAAAAATTGAGAGTAAAATCAATCAACAAATTAAAATCATGGGTAGGGACTTTCAATCACTTACAAAGCTGTCTAAAAGTATGCAATAAAAAATATTGTTTTTTTACGAATCCATCAAACTTAACATATATTGCTGCATACTTTTAGACACCTTTATAGGAGATTTCGCTGCTTTTCATTCAAATGATATTCCTTTTTCCTCTCTGTGTTCCTGTGCGTGAGTGTGTTTAAGGATATACAGCTCATTAAATACAAATCAGCTTAGGCAGCAGCCGCAAATGGCGCACATTTTTGTACGAACCACTAAGGAAACCGAGAATGTGCCCCCACTGCAATTAAACAGACACCACCCATTGGCCGCCCCAAAAACGGAAAGGAAAGGACAAGTGTAATCCCCCAGGCTCCCCCAAAATTCAAATAAAAAAACCCTCGAGGAAATTTCACTTAAGCCGCAGGTAAGACATGGAACATGGAACACGCTTATCAGACAGACGCCATTGGACAACTCAATTTGCCAGCGCGGCGGCGGCGGCCAAAGTCAATTTAAAAAGCAAATATAAACGGCAAAAGCCCCATCCAGTTTTTGGATTTTGGGAGGATGGTCGGTGGGTCGATGGGTGTGCACTTAAGCCGAAGGACATAAACAGCAACAAGAGCAGCCGGCAACATCATCGTGGTCGTCAACGTCCAGACACTAATTAGTAATCCTTGACACGAGTTCCTTTGTCATTAAATATGCTACATGCGCCACCACCACCCAAACAACCCACCCATCAAACCACTCAGATGTTGTTGTAATTATTTGTCCACAGGTATTATGGTTTGGTGGAATGGAATAACTTTGCCGGATACGGGTATCAGGTTATGCCAAAAGGGATCCAGGCCACCTAATCCCTCCAACCATTCTCCCAGAAAAAAACCCCAGCCCCATTCCAACCGACTTATCCCCTCTTATGACTCTATCTATTCCACTTTCCGGCAGACATCCATGAGTCATAACATCAACGAAAAATCTATCTTAACTACGCACCAACACAGGGGCCAAAAAAGAACACACACACACTCACACACGTGCAAATTATGAGTAATAAAGTTGTACACTGTCAGAAAAGTATTTTGAGAAACTAATGTAAACAGCTCTTTGAGTAACACGGTTTTTATCTAGTTCTCGCTTAATGGCATGGTCACACTTATCTTTTGATAGTTGGTAGAAAATCAACAAGCAATATACTTAGTTTTTGTTATTATTAATATTTTAAATTAATAATTACAAATATTATAAAATTTGTATAAAGTAGTTTTACTAAGAGGTTAATTATTTAGAATCAAGAAAAACATTTGCATTATAAAGTTTATTTTTCAGTGTATTGTGAGTGGTGTACAAGATCAATAACCGAAAGCTGATTCCCAGCAGGGCCAAAGGCAAAAAATACCATTTCCATAATCTGACAATTTGTAATTCATAGTAAATATGAAAATTTGATGCGAATTTGCTGCGATTTCTTCCAATCTCTATCTCTATCTCTGTCTCCACCTCTATCTCCATCTCAAACTCGCACACCCCCACCCACATGTGGCCACTTGCAAGGGGCCGGCAAAAGCAAAAGCCAGGGGCATAAATCAGATTTATATTTTTCACCATTCACGTTGCACACTTTCCGGCTGCAGCTGCCAATGGCACAGTGGCCCCAAAATAAGCTACGGATTCTCGAAAGATAAATAGTTTTTCATATTTGTAAGTATTGGGTACCCAAAACTATCGCTAACGTTCAAAAATGCTTACAGTGGGTAAACATATTTTTTAAAATTTCAACAAACTAAATTATATTCGTTTTGATGGTCATGAGGTAAATAAAATCTCATTTTAAATTCAAAATACTTGTAAATTTACATTAAAAAAAAACCTTTTTATTTTCTGTTTTTTTTTTAATAACTAATCCTTTTTTGTTTATTATAAGATTAATGACTTTGCATTTGCCCAACTTTATGGTCGTTTTCTCGTTCGCATTTTAAATTTAAAGTAGGGATAAATCCCCCCTAGGTATTCAAAAAGTATGCAACAAAAAATTTCTTCTAAATTAGCCCCCACAACCAACTCCTGGATATTGGGATAAAACCTTAAAAACTTATGGGAATTCAGAGTTTAAAGTCTACTTTTAAATTTAACAAGTAGACGACAAAACGGGACTTCAAATTCAAAAAAAAATTTGTTTAATAACAGTATTTTAGTTTCCATCTAGGAGTTTCCCTTTTACTCTGCATTATTTGATTTTAGCCAATCGAATTTAGCTCGCATACCAATGTGCAAAGAAGGCATCTCTCTGATTCGATTCCTGGAGTCCTTTTGCCATCTGAGCCTTCTTCATCTTCTGGCTTCCCACCCCCATCTACATTTCCATCTCCTCCTCCTCCTCCTCCTTTTTCTTATTGCCGTTTTGCCTTTGGCTTATTGAAATGCCAGCGACATCGACGCTGTTGTCGTCTGTCGGTGCAACGGAAATGTAACCGCAAAAATTCAAAGCGGCAGACGCAATTTGTTGCGCACATGTGACGACAACGCATTTGTCTGTGTGTATGGGTGTGGGCCTTGGGTGTGAGTATCTGTGTGTGTGCTAGCCGGTGTAACGGTAGATATAACGGCACCGGCGACGATGACGCATTATGTGCCCCATGTGGAAACTCTGGGGACGCCGACTGCTGCACTGAACAAAAACTATATATCAACTAAATTTCGGTTTTTATTTTCGCCTGATAATTGGAATTTAATAAGTTAATACAACAAATCCAAAATATTTAATTAAACAAACTACAGCTAATAAATATCCAATAAACAACTACATTTTCTGATCTTCAGAACCTCCTATAATAGATTAAAAATTTAAAATAATATTGGATTATATATTACGGCCTTTCACTACAAGGTGATATTGTATATAAAGCTTTATAATTTTTTCGGTGTACCAGCCATTGACTGCCTCTCATCTCTCTCCGCCCCTTTCCTCTGCGTCCCCTTTCACCACCACCTTTCACCCCCCCATCCCTTTTTTTCTCCATTCCCCTTTTGTGCATATTTTATGAAACATAACACTGGCCGGTAAAATCGAATGAGAGGCGGAAATGTAGCAAACTAGATTTTTTGGCACGTTTACAAGTGTGAATTAAGCGGGAAGAAAGGGAAGAAAGGGAGCAAAAGGGAAGGGAAAGTGGGAGAAAGTAAAGAAGGAGGAAGAATCAGTAAAGCGGAGAATGCAAATTAGCATAATTCGCAATTTGAACACGATGGCGCCAGCCAGTGGTCACTCACCGCAGCGCCATCTGTTGGCCAAATGCCGCTGGTCTCTCGTTATTGAAACGTATTTCGTATCTGGTATTCGGCTGTCCTACGTGACAAATCAACGAAAATTGCCACTGAGGAGTGGGATGCGAGGGGGTTTTGAGGGGGTGACCGCAACACGGCTGGCCAAAACAAAAAAAAAAACATACAGCTAAGCGCACTTTACATAACTAATAGCTGCAGATGTGCTGCAGGCGGTATTATCGACCCACAGATACCCTTAAAAAGAGATAAAATTGTATTTTAAACTAACAATCTATCTTCAGATATATTGAAAACTTAAAACCAGTATTTATTTATTTATATATTGTTTTTAATTTTTAAAATTTTTGAAAATATTAAACATATTAGTATTTAATAGTAATATATTTCCATCATACTTAAACAATGAAAAACTGTCTTATTAATTAAATACGATTACAAGGAGTTATAAACAAATTACTTGGTTCGGTATTATAGAGATTGTGAATAGAAAGATCCTTCATAACTTTCGCATCACAATATCTTTTCAATTGGAATATCTTTAGCATTAGCATTAAAACAACATATCCCAGGATCCTCCAGTTACTGGGTATATGCGAACATGGGTCACATACGGCTTTCGGCAGGCAGACGTGCACATGGCATAAATAAGCAATTTGGGCAAACTGTTGCCAGCTTTTAGGCGTTGTCAGGAGCCCCCGGACTCATTACTGTCAATGGTCAACGGAAATGGCGAGTGGCGAATGGGAAACGGGAAATTATGAGGGTTTGGCCCGAACCTAATGGACAGTCTATATTTCTATAAACCGCACGACTTTCTCCATGGCAAGTTGTTTACTGCCTCAGCACTTGACACATGACAAGGACAAGTGGCCAAAAAGAGCTGGAAAACTAAACAGAACAGAACAAAACAAAACAAGTTTTAGCCACAACTCACGTCTCATGGCAATGGTTGCATAAGCGACCAGAAAATCCACACCCACAATATCACCCGAAAAAAGCAACTTCACCTTATCGAAAACAGGAAAACAGGAAAACTTTTTTCATTTTAACGTGAAAATTTGTAAACATCAGCAAATAAACGAAACTTACATGCTGAGGGGTTCCATTTATTTTTGCTTTCTTCTTATTTTTTTTCTTTTCGTTTTTTTGGCCCCACGAAAAAGGGGTGAATATTTAATAAAGCAAGTGGCAGGTAAACCTCTCCAACTTTTCGGTTCTTTTCTTTCATTTACCGAATGACAAATTGCGCTGGCCAGTGGCATTTTTTGGGGGGTTGGTACAAAAGGTGTTTGACTTAACACTTGTTGTTACACATGTTACACCACCTCACACCCCCCCCCCCCCCCCCAATACCATTTCCGGAAATTGTTGTTGTTGTTGTTCTACACCCCGAAATATATACATATAGTATACCCCGCATATGAAGTAAGTTCTTCGAGAGACCTTTCAACGCAATTTCCACGAATTACACTTGGGAGGCATTAGCCAAAAGATTTTTACTTTCGGAACCATTGGGGAGCGCAGGGTGCGTAATTGAAATTGAAAAAGTAATGTTCCCTACGTACACACACGATATATATGTAATATCATCAACTGTTGAATACACGATGAGCTCATCTATCTAAACGGGGAGTTATTTACACCTATGAAGAAGGTGTAGCCACCGTTGGTAACAGATATTTCGGGCTTAGCAGGAGTTATTGCTAAAGGTGCTTAGCCAGAATGGTTATAAAGTACTTGTATCGTGTTCTAAATCTTGTAACCCACACACAAAACAAAGCATGTCGCCGTAAAATCGATATGTGCATGTAAATTTCTGGTTATGTAATAGGCATGTCGTTTTTACGTTTTTTTATATATTATTATTATTTTTATTTTATTATTTTATTATTTTTACCATATCAAATATACCTAACCACATATCAAGTTAAAAGTGATATTACATAAGGTAAAATCGATCTACGTTTCATATCGATTTTTTTTGGGTGAAGCATTAAAAACATTACTAATAAGTTAAATATTTTATTAGTAATTGAAATCTAATAAATTCTTCGTTTTCACTAAAATGTATCATCATATTTTATATATATTTTCGTATTTTAATCATCTCATTTAATAAGCAATTAGAAAATGTCATTACTCAGCTATCGAATGGTTACGCAACCAGCTAATCTTTAATGAAATAATTGCCGGGGCTATTGAGCTATAGAGCTATTCAGTCATCAGTGTGGAGAACACTATGATGATTCATGGTATTTGCTGGGTAATAAAACAAAGGCGTGCTCTGTTTAGTCAAAAAGTCACTTTAATTAATTAACATAAAGTCGTTGAATGTCGGATATAAGGTAATTTAACATGTGAAACTAATGAACCATTAAATCACCACAGAGGTGGCACTCTATGGTTTTTATGGGAGGTAAGAAGTTATTTAATTAAAAATGATTAGCCAATAGATAGAAATATATTACATTAACTTAAGGTTTGTATTTGTTGAAAGGTTCAGTATTTTATACTAGTAATCTTTGTTTTTCTATATATCTATGATATAGAGGAAATGCCTACATCTGCTTCCCCATTCCGTTTGACAATCGAAGTGCCTAATCAATCGATTGACTTCTGCCTTTTTTTTCCGGCACCTGTCAGGGATTTTTTTCTGGTTTTTGGGGGGGTTTATTTCCAACCGAAAAGCGAACAAAGGATGAGTTGAAGCATTTTAAAATTCCGCAAGCGTTTCCCGTCCCAAAACCCAAAGCCATACTTTTCTTTGCCTTTCGAATTTTCCTTTGTCATCCGGTTTATTTATATAAACACTTGGCGCGTGGACGTGTGTGTGAGAGAGCTTGTCAATTTTCATTTGGTTTATCGCTGGGACGCAAGTTTTCCACTCTAGCGCTGTCAGGTGGCAAATGCCACTAATGAACCCAAATGAATGGCAGACACTTACAAAGCAGTTTACAACACTACTACTCTAACTCCGGTGTGGAAAACGGGGGGTAAGAAGTTAAAAGGGGGGGGGGGGGGGGCAAGGTGGAAGAGCAAGGAGGAAACACCTCAAGATTGAGACCCGATAAGCTGGTTACTTAAGACCCATGACAAATGTCAACACAACACGCTCCGCTTGCATTTATCAACACTGGCTGTGTTGAGATTTGCAACAGCTGCAATCGACAAGTGCGGAAAAGCAGGGCGGGTGGAAAATCATTGGGGTGGGGGTGCGAGTGCGAGTGCGAGTTCGAGTCCATTTGAAACTCCGAGAGTTTTGCATTTTCAAGCCGGAGGCGAGGACAGCAGCTAGACTTCCAGGACAACGACAGCCATTAATCATTAGCGCAAAAGTGCGACGTCTGTCTCAAGGAAATGCCAGCGATACACACGAAAAAAATGTATCAATTTACAGGGATTAGGATAAGGTTTAGCTTATGTAAAACAGTTTGTGGTATTAGAATAGAAGCTTTAAGGACTTTAAGGACCTACTAAGGAATTCTTTGATTTTGTAACAATCGCTAACTATTCTGAATCTTTTTTTCCGTGTATTTTGAGGTCGGGGGAAATGGGAAATAGCAAAGGGAGTGGTTAAAAGTATGCCTTTGGTTGAAAGTCCCAAGTCCAAGCTTTTCTGCTAAGCGGCTTCTGACTGTTCTGTTGCTTCTTTTGTCAAGTATTTTCATCTCTTAGCCCCCATCCCGGATTTTTCGCGACCCCCCCTTTAGGACAACAATAGACTGGGCCTAAAATGTTCTTTATCTCGTGCCGCAGACGTCTGCATGAAAATTGCGGAAAATCACTTCATGAAACACCGACTTGTACCGTTCACTCCCTATTTTTCACATAATTTATTATTCATGTCCTTATATGCAGAAAGTTCTCGGGGAACACGTACTTTTCACTGGGATTATGTAATTTGACAGTGGCTGGCATAAGTAATGCGACAGTTGCCTTTTCTTTTCTTTTCTTCCTTTTTTCTTTTGGGCAATTGTTGAACATTAAATAAGCCTCAAATTGATGGCCAAGCCATTTGTTAATATTACGTCTGACCAAAAATGAAAAGGGATATCAGAAGGGAAATGGGCTTCTTGCTCTTTGATTACATTTCTTTTTGCTGGGTTGCGAACTCTATTTGCGGGATTGACATCCAACATCCAACCGCCCCCGTCGAAAATGAAAGGAGAGCCAACCCAGCAACGCCTCCGTTACGAAGAAACTTTTCCCCAATTCCCAGTTATTTTTGGAAAATTCATTTGCATATTTTTTTCCGCTGAAGCTCTTTCATTAAGTTTGACGGGCGACCTCGAGGCTCATTAAAAGGCTTAAAACTTGACACCACCGCCGATGAAGGCCCTCGCTTTTCGCTCCTTTCGGCCTCTGGCGAAAACTGTTCAAATCAAAAAACACAAAAAAAAACATTTAAGCGCAATTCGCATGGAACATAGCAAAGTTCTGGAAATTAAAATACTCCAGCTAAATTGAAATGAGTACAAAAAGTTTTTAACTTTCGTTCAAAAGTTTGCTTAAAAAGTATTAAAAAACTTTAGTAGCCATTTTATTAAAAGCTTCCAACTGGACATTAAAAAAGTCGAATATAAGCATTTAAAATGTTTAATCTTATTTCTAACTAAAAATATTAGTACTTCCGAAACAAAGTAGGCACAAATATGCAAACTTTATTTTAACAATCCAAGTTAGCTAGGAGAACTATTTCTTGATCAGACTCTATCGATTGTACACCATTCTGAATCATTCAGAGAACAAAAATTTTAAGTTTAACAAAAAACATATAATGGAGGAAAAAAAGCGTGAAAAAGTACATTGCGCACCAGTTTACAAGTTCCAGAAAGTAGCCCGTCTTACCCGCAATGGCTACCTTAACTTCTTGAGGGACTACAAAAGGCGGTTCTGCGGAATTTCCCCCCAAGATATGGTACGTTTTGGGGCTAGGCAATGGAATAAGCTGTCCCCCGATGAAAAGAAAATCTTTAAAACTATGGTAAATACAAGAAATATCAAAAGTGTGATATTATATAAATCAACATAAACGTATTAGAAAGAACCTGTGACCATTATAAAGGGGCCATCTGGAAAGTTGAAGATTCTGTCCCCCGATGAAATTAAAATCTTTAAAACTATGGTAAATACAAGAAATATGAATATTATTATGATATACTATCAACATAAACTTATTAGACAGAACCTGTGACCATTATAAAGGGGCCAACTGGAAAGTTGGAGATTGTGTCTAATAGGGAAAGCACCAGTGAATCTAAACGGGAGAAGCGCTCTCCATATGCTCGTGAGAGAGAATCCATGAAGGAAAGACTCTCATCTAGATCGAAGAAGAGTCATGTAAGGAAGCGCAACGCAAATTCTCTGGGCTCTGCGGTTGCCTACATTCATTTCTTGCGCAAGTTTCAGAAAAAGAATCCCGCTTTAGAGGGCAAGGATCTATTAAAGCAGGCAACTCGTATGTGGTGCCGTCTACAAGATCATAAGCGCCAACATTTTGAGCTCCCACTTTGGTAGAGGTTTCTAAGTATAAAAGTGTTTGCAAAAACTAATATCCTTAACTATTTTAGGGTCGTAAAAACAGGATAAGAAGCAACACTCAATTTTAGCAGTATGAAAATGTTAAAATTTCAAGTGACAGATATAACATTAATGAGGCTTTGTAAGCTAAATAGAAATTATAAGTTTCTGTAAAGTATGTTACATTATAATAGTACCCGATTTATAAAGGGAACATGTTGGAAAAAACTTGAGTTTAATTTCTGCCTGATATTCAAAATGTTCTAGAACGTATTACTCATGAGAACTGGAAAATTAAATCAGACTTAAAATACCTACATTTTATACATAATTCTATCTGAAAGATGTCCAAATTTAATTATTTTTAAATATTTACGTAACCTAAAAGTATGCTATGTACTTTACACACAAAAAAAGGTAAGTGATATAAAGCTGGCAAAAACTAAAATTTTGAACACATACGCATAAAAACCAAAAAAACAGGACAAAAGGTGTGGCCAAGTCGCAGAAAAACGCAAGAGCAACAACAGCGAAACAACAAAACAAAAAACAGTGGGAAACAGAGGCAAAATTAATGAACACAATGGGTCAACTATAAATTACGGGCGCTCCAATTTGATGCGGCTAATATGTAAAGACAATTTAATTAAATGCGCAGGCGAAGCAAAGTGGAGCAAAAACAACAAGGAGCCACAAAAAACACACTCACAGAGTGAGAGAGAGAAAGAGACGGACAGTGGTGAAAGGGGGGGCTGGGGAATATGTAGGGGCCTTCCCCCGAAACGATGAGTCATGAAGGTCATGACGAAAGCAGCGGCAAAAGTCGCTGCCAAAACGCGCCGCTTTGATTAGGCGCTGTTATTTCTCTTGTTGTTGTTCTTATTTTTGTAGCTGTTTTGTTGTTGTTGCCGTGACAGGTTGACTGCCAGACAGTTTGGCAGCACTCTCTCCCGCTCGCTCTCTCTCACTCTCCCTCTCTCTGCCATTCGAAGCAAAGAGAGAGAGAGAGAGCAAAGTACCGCTAGCAGATGAAAAATCAATTTCGCAATGTTACGACGTTGACTTGCGCACATGTTTGTTTGTGTTTGTGTTTGCCTTCTTATTATTATTAATTTTTTTTGTTTGCGCCTTTAAGCATCGGCTCAAATTACGCCAATCAATTAACGTTAATTAAACACCTTTCGGTGGAAACGAGAGTACCTAAATTCCCGGAAAAGAAAATCACTCACCTCTTTAGCACACTTTCCTCGTTTTCACTGATATGTGTGTGTGTGTGTGTTTGTGTTTTTGACTTTACACTGAGAGTTTTGCTCACTCACAACAACAAAATATTTAGAAAAAATGTGAACAAGAATTTTGCAGTTCTTAAGCTGATTTTTAAGTCACTTCTCGCGATTTTTAGTCTTGATTTGTCCTTAAGTATTCCTTGATTTCTTGCAATTGTTCTTCCAAAGGAAGTCACTTCTAGTAACTGTATTTTGGTTCGTTTTTATATGTTTTGGGGCCGTCGGCGGCGACGTGACAGCGACGCCCGCGGTTTCTGCGTGCAGTTGCGTGCGTTGCTAAGTCTGATGCTGAACTAACGGCACTTCCACCGACAGCCGCCAAGTCGCCTCGCCGCTCTCTCTCGCGCTCTTCCTGCCTTTCTCCCGCCACCCCACCAGCAGTCTCTGTCGTGCGGGAAAGGAACAACCCCCGCAAGTGAGAGCGAAAGAGCGCCGGAGAGAAAGCAAAACAAGTGAGTAAGCTTTTACCGGTTGTCCAAACTTTCAGATACCCGGTACTGGCCTATAACCTCCAGTTAAACTAAAAATAGATTTTAAAACTTAAAACAAGTATGGAAATTTGGAGTTAAAAAAATAATTTTTTACTTGATAAAACATTTAAATGAAAAAGTCATACCAACAAAATGTTGATAATTTTATGTCAGTTACAATTTTAAATTAATATTTGAAAGTGATATTGATAAAATTATGACTGATATAGTAAAATTGAGAAAAAAAAAAAAAGGAAAAACTATAAAAATTGTTAATATATTTGATTAAAATTTATAGAAATGACTCAATACAACCCCGGGAATTTAACATACCCCTGTAAACTACGGGTACCGGGTATAACAACAAGCATACGGATGCGGATACGGCACGTGCGGCGGCACCCACAACAGAGCGAAAGAATGGGCAGATGAGAAGGGACAAGGAAACGAGAAGGATTCCGGTGAAGGACCGAGAGCACAACAACAGAGATGCGCGCTGCCACCCTGCATTGCCGGTTGCCAGAGTCTGCGCACAGTGGCAACGCTGCGCAGGCAACGGAAATGATTCACACAGTGCGGTCGAAAATTATATTTCCTCCAGAACATTTCCTCTCTTTTTAAATATTTAATTCTGTCAATATGTTCTAATAATTAAAAAAAATAGAAGTTACTTCTGTAGATCACTTCTCAATCATAAATACGAGTTTCTAAAAATTCTTTTAGTTATGTTTCAACTTAGATACATGTTTAATAAACCGGCTGACGACTAATTTTCTCGGCTACTGTGCCCAGAGAGAGAGAGAGAGCGTGAAAACCCTCGAGAGACCGCAGCGAACGAAGGAAGCCGAACTTTGCCGAACGAAACCGAAGGATTGCGAGAGCGACTGGCATAGCATACTATTGAGCGCAGCGCGGCAACTCTGGATGTGGCACTTGTGTAATATTGGCAATTAACTAACTGAAAATGGGGTTGATTCCTGAATGCCAGCTGGGCCAACGATGGAGGAGGGAGTGGCGGGGGATGTATGCTTGAAATCAGTTGAAATCTGATTATGCATCAGCTTTATTGCCTAATGACTTGCATCAAACTTAAAAGCAATTTGTTGGGAAAACATATTTTAATCCTAGAAGCCGATATTTTTTAAAAATTTAATTCGAATTGCTTTCTATTTGTACATTATATTAACATTAACATTAACATTATATTATTTCCGTTTTCAGTAGAATTTTTACCAAAATAATAACTGTAATATACATTCATTTTATATAGATCGGAATAGAGCATCTTAACCTACCTACATTTTTAACTAAGGTCGTTAAATTACGTTCATAGTTAAAGAAATTTGTTAAAGATTTAATAAAAATAACCAAACCAAATTTGTCCTACAAACATAAATCTGAACGCAATCAAATATTATAAAAAAAATAAAAATATTTGAATATTTACAAAAAATTTATGCTTTTTTGGTTTTTTACGGAAATAATTGTGATCCAAGTAAGTTAGTTAGTTAGCGATACTATTGTTGCACTAAACAATGCTTAATAAAGACTCTTTTTTTTTATAAAGTAACTGGTACCCGAAAACCAAGTTCAGTAATTCATCAGGAACCCCGGCATTTCCCCCGCCATCTTTGACCCCGCCAGCAATTAGCAGACGCCTGGAAACGAATTTTCCGCACCAGGTGGACGTCTCCGCCCAGTGATCCCTCAACTTGTACCATGTACCATGTTTTCCCCTATTTTTTTTTTTTCGGACTGACAGACGTACGTTTCAATTATTTGGTGGCCCTCTCACGCGAGATGCTCCAAATTCGCATGCCACAACAACTGACCGTGGTCCAATAAATCATTTGATTTGTACACTTGCCCGCGGCCAGGGGCGGAGGAAGGGGGGAGGGGGCGGACCAGGGGACTTGAACTCGGGGCACGTGGTGTGCGTGCCTTCCGGTGCTAAATCAAGGCGAGCGCTTTCGAATTGTCTTACCTTACCTTTCGGTGGAACTCCGTGGACCCAGCAATCCACCACCCACATATATAGCCCCGTTTCAAATGGGGAAACAACTGTAGTTAATATTTATGGCGATTTAATCTTCTCACTTGAGCGCTGCTCAGTTAAGTTTGATAGAGACGAGAACCCAAGGGGGTCAGGGCTGCCCATCCCTGCATCCCCCCCTCTCATTTTTCCCATCCGAATGACCCTTTTTTCTCTGTTTACTGGTGTACTGATCCTTGGAGCTGCTTTTCCAGCTCACAGTTTGTTTTGCGTGTCCATTTAATTTCCGCCTGGAATTGCTTAATCAAACACAGCACTGGGGATAAACCCACCCCAGCCCCCTTGAGAAGCCCCGCCCCTGTCATCCGGGCATCGCATCTCCCCCTTTTTTCCAACCAACTCTGTACAAATCGCTTGAGTTTCATATGGACAAACGCCAAAGTTGGCTTAATGAGTAGTTTAGCTCATGTTCCCACTGCCATTCATGGGCGGGGAAGTCAGCTTTGATGGGGGGGGGGGGGGGTTGACTATTACTATGTTTATACGATAGCAATCACGATTTCTTGAAAGCGCGAAATAGAAATAACCCCTGTTTATACGACAGCAGAGAATTCATGCTTTTGTTCACTCTCAGCTGATAGGGATGCCGGACCGGTAAAAATAAGTGATCATTTTTAACCTTTAATAGCTCTGAGTGGAGAAATAGCCTACGAAGGGCATTAAATTTCTAGCGATCTGGCAACGTTGATAATTTTTAACAGAGTTACCAGAGCTGCTTATCACCAAATCACGCTTTGAGGCTGAAATCATAGTCAACTTTCGTGTGTTGCCGAATTCACGAAATGGCGTTTATACAAGCACGAATCGACCGAAAGCGTGAAATGATAGCGTGAGTTCGGCATCGTATAAACACAGTATATATGAAAAGGTGCTGGGGGGGTGGTGTTTTCTGTGTGTGTGTGTGTGGGTTAAGCAAACAGCAATGTGCATTAGCAACAAATTGTTATTGTTGCCAGGCTAAAGGCGATAAGCAAAAAGTTTAAGTTACTTTTGGTAAGGGGGGTATACAAAACAAACAGGAAGAAACAGGCAAGAAACCAGAAGATATTCAAGAAAATATTACACTTTTATATTAAAATCTTTAAGAATATACGAAATATCATAATTATTTACTTTAGAGAGTAAAATCTTCTTGAAAAGCGTATAGGATTTTATATTGAAATCTTTAAGAATATACGAAATATCATTATTATTTACTTTAGAGAGTAAATTCTTCTTGAAAATCGTATAGAATGCAGTACTTTCAGTACTCCCCCATGAGTTCACTTTATCTAGCTGATCACATAATCCGCCGACTTTCAACTCCAACCCCGTTTAACGTATCCAGTGAAGTAGCAAATCGATGTGGAATGGAAATCGGGACTTCAAGCTCTAATTTAAATTAATGACACACAACAATTGGACACGCCCCCGTATGGAGAGGTCGTGCAGCCCTTATTTCTTTTAAATTTTCAATTAAACAAATAGCTGAATTTGACATTTTTCGCAGCGCAAAGAAAGGAAAAGTTCAAAGGGAAAATCATAAACGGAAATAACAAGTCGATGAGGACGAAAAGAAGAGGAAAAACGCGATAAGAGCGATGACAGGCCATTCTCATTCTCTTTTCGACGTCACTGAAGTTCTTATCGCACTGGCATCGAGAATCCTGCCGGGAACATTGGTAGTACTGAAACGGGCTCTTGGCCTAGGCAAATGTTTACTTTTACCCCGCACTTCTCTCTTCTCTTATCATCCATTTTGTTCCTTTAAGGCGATTACTTGAATTTCCCAGAAAATGAAAGCTGGAAAAAAATGAACACATTGCAGTGCAGTTTCATTCATGATTCAATTAGCCACAGACGAGTGAACTCTAAGGGGATAAAGCTAACCCAAATCGGCTAAAAGAACTGCGAAAAGTAAGTCTACCAAACATTTATACAAGCTTCAATTATAATTGAGACTACAATATGATTATTTATTCTTTAAAATGTATAATACAACTTTTTAGTAATATATTGGAATATAATATAGATTCCTTACTGAAAACTAAGTACAAGCTATTGCCCAATCCCTTCCATCATCATCAAAGCTAACCAGCTTGCTTTTTAAACCTCCAGATCAAGTCCAGCCAAGAATCTGACAAAGCACTGACCAAGCCAAGTGCTGCGGAAAACGAGTACAAGCATCGAGTACCTGGGTACAGTCACCTGTCAGTTGTCAGTGTCAGATGCATTGTAAATTACAAGTTCATTTGCGACTGGCATTACATCCGCTTAAGCGCTTAAGCCAGACCTTCTTACATGAAAACTTTGCCAAGCTGCATAAATTATGAGCTATGAGCTATAGAGTGAAACAGTGGCAGAAACAGAATGTTAGAAGGAGAGAGGGCGAGAGAGGGAGAGAAGAAGAGGGGAGGATGAACGGTGGACAAGGTACAGTCACCGCTAATGGAACATAATGAGAAGCCATTAGCGAGTGTCGCGGCTAACTGTGCATTTTGCACTTTTCGTCGCCAGCGAAGCGTTCAATTGGTGTGTATGTACTTGGCTTTTAGTGTGGCTGTACTTTACCTGTAGTGTGGCTGCACTTTACCAGCATTCTGGGCACACTGACATGCTAGAATTAGCTGAACTAATGAATGATCTGCGCGCCTCAAGCATCATTAACATCGCAGCTTCACTTTTCACGCTTTTATTTGATTAGTTCATCATTTATTATTATTAATTAATGGAGTTTCGCAGCGCTGGCTGTTTATTATTAACCATTATTAAACACCCCGAACAATAACAAATTCGACGCGATTATCATCATAATTGCGGATATGGTCAGAATTCAATTTGTAGTATGTTCTGAGCTGGGAAACCCTAACAAACATAATAAGCCCCTCGAAAAACCAGTTTCATACGTATTCGTATTTTTATTTCGTCTTTCGGGTTCAACTGCAATCCACCATCGACTTATGATGATGCTGCAAAAGTATTTTTAACCATTAATCCCAGTTGAATGGGTTTATTGTTGGGTGAAAATGCGATGCGAATAAATGAGGAAAGTAAATCATAACTGACTCAGCTGAAAGTTGCTCAAGACGAATGGTTAGCCGTGAACTTATCAACCCATTTATGTAGGATCCCCCATCGTTTTCACACCCATCTATTATCTTCCGTCATGTTAAAGTTAAGCATTAATGTTATATAGTATGTACCCAATCTTTAATTATTATTGTATACATTTAAGAAAGATTTTTAACTATTTTTTCTTAAAATGTAAAGAATGAAAAGAAACCTAATTAAGTTCCACTGAAATTCAACCCTGAACTCTTGAACCTTCTAATACCTCCAGCTGTTTCGACACCTATTAATTGTCATAAAACTTATACACAAATCCATTGAGGAATTTTGCCAAACTTTGCTACCGTTTTCGGGCCATACAACATCATCAGATCTTAATCGTCTCTGCTCTTCCCCATCATCATCGGTTCATCAACATCCACTGATCCCAATCAACATCATCATCACCATCATCATCAGAGTCGACTTTGATGCCCCCTCGAGTTGTTTGTTAGAATCGAGCGGCGACTTTTGTTGTAATGGCCCTCGAGTGAGGGCATTTTTGGGTAGCCCCAAACACTCGAGAGCCAGCGAATCGCGAACCGGAACTCCGCAAAAGTGTTTTTCTCTTTGCATTTATCGTTTCTTTTTTTTATGATTCTACCTTTAATAGCAGACAGGCGCAGAGATCATAGATTATTTCAAAAAAAAAGAAAAAGAAACAGACTCATGGATCTATTCAAAACCTAAAATTAGAAAACTGTCAAACGCAAATTGGTACTTACTATTTTACAATTATAATAAAGTGGCCATAAAACAGACTCATAAAAAAGACTTTCTGTATTTTCCGAGCCAATTGATTTTATATTGCTATTTTTTTTGTATGCCAAAATTTAATTATAAACGTAAAAATAAAAAAAAATCTTTAAAGCTTTAAAGTTAATTCAAATTATTTGAAAAAGTTACATTGATTTCCCGTAATTTTATTTACCCTTGTATTAAATGAATATAATATTCAATAAATAGTTTTTTTTTTAGTTTTCCTTCCTTTGGATATTTTAATAATTTTTGTATATAATATATTATAATAATATTTTCTTTTTAAAATTGTAATTTATATATTTTTTAGCTTTGCTAAATTCCAATTATTTTTAAAACATTGATAATGCAAATTTTTGAAGTTCCTATAACAAACTTTCTTAAAAAGTATAAGCTTTTAAATTTTTTGAGGCTATTTTCTTTACTTTTCATGGTTTTATCCAATCAATTTTATCTGAATCAGCCGCAAAATATGGTTGGAAAAATCTTAAATGTCCGTATTGCAGCATGAGAGATATAAAAGACAGCCCCCAAAAGGTTGACCCCTCTGCTCCGTTGCTACATATAATTAGTTTGGCCGCAGACTTTTGACCAAGTGCCAAGTGGCATGTACTAACAATATGCACCACTCAGCGGGTTGCAGGCCAAAGCCGAAGCCGCAGCCACCAAAGCCACCAAACCCACCGAGAAAAACAGAAAAAAAAGGGCGGGCCTTGAGGGGATCGAAAAAAAAAAACTATTTCAAAAATTGTTTGCTGGTCGCGTCTGCCTTTTGGCTAATTAAACGGCCAAAAGCAAACACAAACAAAAAAGAAAAACAACCAAAATCTCGGCGAAGAAGAAGTTGAACAGAAAACAATTAAAACCGAGCATGGAATGTTTGTCGGAGTGTGAGTGTTCGAGTGTTTGATGGAGGGGCTATAAAACCAAATCGCTCCACCGGATTCGCCAGCAGTTGCCGTTCGAGCGTTCCCAGATCGAGAATTCGCATCCATAAGTCTATTACTTGGTTCCTTTGTTTTTATTTTTTTTTGCGAGTGACCTGAGTGTTCTGTGATCTTTTTTTTTCGAAAGCACCAAAATGTTGCGACCCCAGTTGTTGACCGTTGCCCTTGTGCTCTTGAGCTTCTCCTCGGCCTCCGTTCTGGCCGGTCGCCTTAGCCAGCGGTATTTGCCCACTCCACAGGCCAGCCAGCTGCACTATCACGGCGTCAGTGGCCAGGGACACGCTCGTCCTGGCGCAGGACATTCCTTCGGCGGCGCCGGCGGCGGTTCCGGCTTCCAGCGCCAGCAGCAGCCCCAGATCCCCATCGTGAGGAGCGACTACCAGAGCGACGCCAATGGCAACTACAACTTCGGGTAACTTGATTTAGCTTGCTTTCTAGTTTCATTTTTTGTTGCATACTTTTTGAATACCACATTTTTTTAATTTCTCACCCGTACCTACATTTTTCTTCTATCCACCTTTTCAGATATTCCCACTTTTTTAATTTTTTCATAATTTTTAGAAATCATACAATATAATTTCTTAATCTTAAAACAAAGAAATCTTAAAATATACAAAATATTTTACCGATGATTTATGAAGTTTAAAAAAATATGTATATCGACATAAATATTAACCATACACACAAAAAAAGCATGTTACCGTAAAATCGATATGGCCATGTAAATTTCAGGTCATGCGAAACCCATATCGTTTTTACATGAAGTACTCTTTTCCACTAGGTCAAATTTACCTGGCCACAAATCAAATTAAAATTGATCTTAAATAATGTAAAATTGATCTACGTTTCGTTTCGATTTTTTTGAGTGTACAAATTAAAATTTATACAGATCTGCATAAATTATTAAATACAAATTTGTAGGTTTAACAAGTTTTTTTTAAACAAATTTTTAAACAAAATTAAGTATAATTAGTAAGAAGCTGTCCTTAGAAAGTTGAGGTTTTCACTTTAGTTCAGTTTTTTTCCCCCCAGTGACTGAAAAAATGTAAATCTTTCACACTAAAAATTAGTAATTCCAAAATATAAGAGCTTTGGAAATAATTCTTACATATGGCATAACTTAATTTGAGCCCCATCACTTTGCAGCTTCGACACGGGCAATGGAATCCATCGCGATGAGACCGGCGAGTTCCGCGGCGGATGGCCCCACGGATCGCTGGGCGTCCAGGGATCCTACTCGTATACCGGCGACGATGGCAAGCAGTACACGGTGAACTACAAGGCGGACAAGAATGGATTCCAGGCGGAGGGAGCCCATCTGCCCGTTTCGCCATCGGTGCCCGCTGCCCCAGCAGGGTGAGCTATTCACTAGCTATTACTTGGGTAATATATTTTTATATATTTTATCATATATTTTGTTCTATAGACGCAGCTCTTATGGCGCTGGTGGTGGCTATCGTGGTT
The DNA here is from genome assembly GCA_035046095.1 of Drosophila pseudotakahashii. NCBI lineage: Eukaryota > Metazoa > Arthropoda > Insecta > Diptera > Drosophilidae > Drosophila > Drosophila pseudotakahashii. The sequence continues at coordinate 6,975,899 of JAWNOE010000105.1, forward strand.
CGGCCTCGTCGCATGTCCCTGCTCCTGCTCCGGCTACCCGATATCTGCCCCCAGGATATCGCCAGCGCAGGCACTACTGAAGGATACAAGTGATAGAAAGGATTGGTGATTACCCAACAACCCCAACAATCTGATTTTTAAACTGTAAATTTCAATAAATTGAGACACTTTTTCGGAAAATTGAGAATTTAATATTTTTAGAGGGGTATTTGAACCTTTTTTTTTAATAACCTATAAATATTTTTATATTTTAGAAAATTAATATAAAAAATTAAATTATAAATCAAATATATAAATAATACAAAAAAAAAGAAGTAAAGTACTATCAAATACCCGTTACTCATCTCAATGAGTGTGAAAGAGATGGTGATATGCAAGCAGCAAAGCAAGCAAAAGTGGCGCCATCTATCGGAAAATGCTTGTAACTTTTTACTCTACGAGTAAGGGGTATAAATATTTTCCTCTATTTAATGCCTATTAAATTGCTCATCCTATATTAATATATTTTCTTCTCACAACGAAAAACAAGGAAAATCCGAAAACCGCCTTTGTAGCCAATTTGAGTGAACAACTTCTGGGCCCCGCCCCCAAAAAGGCTGCCAAAAGAACACACGGCCACGCCCCTTTGCTGTTCGCCTCTTTTTTGTGGTCTTTGACTTTTGGCCAAAAGCCGAAATAAGTGCTCAATACAAACACAGACCCTCGATGATGGAAGGGGTGAATTAATATGCAGTTAGGCAGTTAAAGTCTGCAATCAAAACAAGCTAAATCCCCACTTTTGCCACGTTACAAACTTTTTGTCCACTCTTTCAGGCAAAAAAAAAAAAAGAAAAGAAGAAAAGTCGCAACTTTTTGGCCATTGTCGCCTGGCATTAATCATAAGTAAAGCCAACTTTTGCCAACGTCTGAGACTCTGTTTATTTTTTGTCTCCAAGTTTGAGCTTTGCGTTGAAGACCCTAACTAACAAAAGGAAAAACGGGCAAAAAGAAAAAGGTGAGAAAACATAACTTTAATATTTTAAGGTAAAGGGTTTTTTGGTTTGCAAAGTTTAAACAAAACTTTTTTAGTATTTAGTGCTTAATTATTAGATTAGGTGAGGTAATTATCTGTTGAGTTAAAAAAAGAACAATAAACAGTATCAATAAATATTTATAAGGTATTTAATATTTATTAATAGATTATTTAACGAATTAATGTGATTTTTTTAAATTTGTATGTCAATCCGTTCTGTGTGAATTTTGCTACTGACCATTAGTTAATAGATCGAATTTTATTAAATTTGGTGCATATTGGAAAAAGGTGTTTCGCTAAAATTAAAGCTACAATTTAATGTTCCTTGCACATCTAGAGTTTATCCCCTTTTATTACCTCACTTAAAATGTAGTTAGATCATGGGAAAAAATATAATATGATTCTTTATTATTTGAAAACCTCAGAAAAGCCTTTCACAGCCTTTTCAAATGTAAATTCCCCCTGTTTTTCCACCGCTTTTCCCTCGTTTTTCCTCCCATCCTCTTCTTTGCTGTCAAGTTTCCTTCTCGCATTGTCTCTGAACTTTCTTCTCTGTTCCTTTTTTTTCGAAATTGTTTTCGTTGATTTTTCCCAAGCTATTCTTGTGTCTTCGCCTTTTTCTAACCGTCGCCTGGTCGTTTAGCATTCGCATTCCGTTTTAGCATTAATTAAAATTACACTGAATTGCTCGGGGGCATCAGGGGGATTCCCAGAAAGGACCAAACAGAATGGTAGGGGGGTAGGAGATGGGGAAAAGGATGTTCTCATAAATTAAAGGCGCTTATGAATTTTATAAATTATTTTCCATGTTGCGGCCTCGCTTGGGAAGATGAACAATTGCGATGAAGGGGGGGAATGCAAGGATGGGAATGCAAGGGGGGGAAGTCTAGGGTACAAGAAGGAGGTTCTAGCTGAGAGGGGTAGGGGTGATGCACTTCGAAAAATCAGAGTATTCAAATTTATCGAATTTATTTAGTTCATTTTAGACTCTGTATTTATAAATTATGCACTCAAGTATAACTAAATGGTATAATTATACAAAATCTATTATTTCTAATTAAATTTATATTTTAAAAAGGCTGAAAAAATGTGTATCCTTTCATTTATTTAATAAGTTTTGCGGATTTTTAATTATTTATACAATTCTTCAAAGAAAAGTAAATATTTACGTATAATTTTCAAGACTTACAAACCTATCTTTATAATTTCACTTTCAGGATTGCAAAAAGCTAATTTTAATAATATTAAAGAATTATTATTTTAAAGAAAATAAGAAGAATAATTTGTTGTATTATTTCCTTGTTAATTTTTTATTTTTATCTTGGAATATTTGTTTTTAAAAAAGTTTATCTGACTTTTCTCTGTGCATAAGGCCAGGCCATTATGAACAGGCATCGTTCTGAACTCGCCCGAAAGTAGGCAGCGCTTATTGAATTTCATTAACATGTGAACTGGGTCTCCCATCATTTTTGGGGGCGGGAAAATCAGAGGTTCCCAGAGAGGGGGTGTGGCAACTGCAATCATTTGCATGCATGTCTGTGCATGTTTAACTACATTTCCACCCCCTCCATCCACAATGAACTCACTTAATTTTATGCCAAAACAATGACACGCCATAAATTTAAACGGATTTGGCGTTGTGCCGCGGGCGAAAAAAATAAAAAACGAAGGAAGGAGCTGGGAAGAAGCAACCCTTAAACGGGGGGCTTTCGAAGGTTCAGGGGTGTCGCTCGAGGGGTTGGGGGTTCGGGGGTACTGACATTTGCCAGGGGCAAACACACTTTCGAACAAGTTTTAATGCCAAAGAAAATGCTAAAATCAGACACAATGGTGCGGCTAAACAGGTAATAAATAAAATTATAATAAATATACATTTATTTTGTGTAATGTAATTAATTTCAAACTGAAATTTCAATAAACTGAGGTATTTTTAAAAAAAGTTATTTTATAGTTATCATAATTTTATTAATATACATTTTTAAAATAGTTTTTAAATTATAACAAATGGGTAGTGACAATAGAAAAGAAACGAGTCTAAAAGCATTTATAAAGGTTCCTGAAAGTATGCAACGAAATGGAAACGTTGCACAAAACATATCGTTGCATACTTATAGACACCTTAAGAGATTTAAGAACCCTAGCAATTTATATAGAACACCCGATAGTTTTTGAAGTTAAATCAAATCTTAAATATTAAAGCTTTGACCACAGCTAAAACTTAAGCTCGGAGCTTGAGTTTATTTTTACTACATATGAGTATAATTGCGTGCAAATCCGCCCCAAGGAGAAATCGAGGAAAGCGAACCTTGCGTTTGTGTCAGTCAATTTCAATGTTAATCCACCTGTATTTGAAATGGATGTGCCACGCTATGTGTGTGTTGATATTGATATAGCAGTTGCACGCACATTTTCCCCGCTTTTCCCGCCATTTTCCCCCCTTAACCATGTTTTTCCCCTCAGCAGCAGTTACATTATTTAGCCTTAGCCAAAGCTTCTGCCCTTTTCCCGTCCCGCTTTTCCGACTTCGGTGAGTCATCTTCATTGGCGATGCGAGAACGTTGTTACCCGTCCCAGCGGACATCATTTTCATTAAAATTTTAATAGTCTGTGTGTGTTGGCCCCCTCTTTTTTCCCCCTTTTCCCCCTTTTGGCTCCCACAGTGAGTAACACGTAATATTATAAATTTAGCAAGTTATGGAGGAGACTAAAGTGCCTCTAGTTCAGAGGGGAGAAGGAACTCTGTTTATAAAGCTCTTCTTATATTTAAAAAGTAAGTAAATACTAAAAAATGTTCATTAAAATATTGTATATAATTTAATAATATTTAAAAAATACTTTAAAATTTCAAAACATTATGTCTTAGGGATTTTTGAATTTGAAATTATATATATTTTTGTTATCTCTTTTAAAATTAAAATTGCTGCTTACTTAATATTTGGTATTTAATTTAACAAAATAAAAAAATATTTAAAAATTCTATTATGTCTTAGGGAGTTCTGATTATACTAATATATATTCTGATATATTTAAATTACTTAACATTGCTATTTACTTAATATTTGGTATTTCATTTAATAATATTTAAAAAATACTTAAAAATACCAAAACATTATGTCTTAGGTATTTCTGATTTTGAAATTATTTATATATTTAGTATTTCTTTGAAAATCTCTTTTTTTAAATCTTCAATATATCTGTTCTTTTTGTCTTCTTCTTTTCTTCCATTATAAAAATATTCCTTAAAAATGAAGTAAGTAATTGAACCAAAAACCGTTAAACTTTGTAATAAGCATAAGGATGTCGGGAAACTATAAATCTTTACGCACATGCCACCTCGTTTTCCCGCCAGAAATTTTCCCTCCTCCATTTCGCAATTCGCTTTAAGAGGGAATAAATCGAAGCGAAATGGAAAACAAGAAATTCCAATAAACTAATTTGCACAAAGCGCCGAGAAAACTTTTGGCAGCTGGTTGACGGGAGACCTTATGGACCAAGCAATCTTATAAGCCCCCCCCCACCCCCCCAAAGCACCCACCAAAACTTATCCCAAGTATTTGCGTATGAATTTTAAGCAGCTGGAACAAATGCAGAGCCAATAAAAGGGATAAATTGAAAAGCAGCCAGCACACACAAAATCCTATATATATATATATCCCATATCCCCCTTTCTATATATATGTATATGTACAATTTGCATATGTGTGCGTTAACTGCTGACGGTATTCCCTGCTCGTAATTGTAACGGCTTTGGAAAATATAAAATTTCCATGCATAAAAAGCGCAGAGCATCTTGTTGCGCGTATTTGGTATAATAAATTAGCATCGCGTTTCGCATTATTGACTGGATTTTGAATAATAACACACAAAGGACCTTTCGGTCCGCAGGATAAGGAAGGTAGAGTCGCGTTAGAGTCCACAAGATCCATGTAACTGTAGACCGGCGACAAATGGAGAACTCGAAGCAGGACCTCTAACAAAAGTGAACAGTTTTACACGTGGGGAAAATGCAATATAGATTTCAATATCAAGAAGGAAAATTCATGGTACAAATTCCTCTTGAAATCCATAAAGCAACAACTATTTTAGTTTTTCTCGGGAACCAGTTGGGAATTATAAAGGTCTAAAACAGAATCTGAATATTTTTCATCCAATTATTATAGCATAGAAGTTCCATGCAAAAAAATCGAAATAAACACAAATAATCGAAAATAATCGAAAGTCATCAAATTCTCGAATAAATGTTAATGCTACATTTGCTGTATTTTTCTCGCAGTGCACAACATATCACCATCACAAAGGCAGTGCCATGTAATACATTCCAAATGCTGAATTGGAGAAGTAGATGTGCAGAATTGGGGAGAATATCCTGCTGGTGTTTTGGGGCGTTTCACACAACTCAGCACAATTGCGCACATAAATTTAGTGCGCCAAATTATGCGGTGGGCGGAGGGTGAAATAAAGTGAAGTGAATGGCACACTCAAGTCAGCGGCATGACGCCGCGGATTTCACGGAACGATGCGGGGAAAAAACTAAGATCGAGCCAACTTGGTAATTTGCTATATAAAAATGAAATGGTATTTCATACAAATTAAATCCTACAGGGGCTCAAGTTTTAGAGTTCAATGTTGGAGTAAGTTTTTATATAAATTAATTGGAATAAATAGGCTTAGGCACTCATTAAACTTTAAATTTGATAATCTTAACTTATATTCCCCCGATTTCCCGATTCCACTGTGCGGCGAAGAGCTTTCGCCCCCTTTCTTAACCTCTCACTGTGTTTAAATTGTTTTTTAAATTGTTCGTTTCTTTTTTTTTAGGTTTTTTGTGTGTACAACATGAGATTTTTCACATGTGCGTTGGTTGGACAGCAATTCTCTCACTTTGCCATACATCTTTGCTACCTCCTTCCTTTTCACCTTCTTCCACCCCCTACTTTTCCTCTTCCCATCCCTTACTACTTTCCCCAACCCCCAAAAACATACTCATTTGAATGTATTACAACAAGTTGAAAATGTTGCAGAAAACTCTCCAAGCTAAAAAGCGCCCAGAACGAATGCTGCCGACATGAATTATTTAGAGCGCCAACTGGGTTGAGGATGCCATGGCCCCCTTTTGCGACCCCCTGCCGCCGCCCATGTGTGTTTGATTAAATTTGTAGGAGAAATAGTAGTAGGAGGTAAGCTCCTTGAAGTTGAAGCAAGTTTTGGGAACTTGACTCGGAAATTAACTCGTTTTATTGCGCCTTTTATGGAACTATCCAAGGTGAAGTTTCATTTTTATTCCCAGCTACTAAAGTTTTACATGCACTGGAAAAAAATATTTGAAAAAATTATGATCAATTGATATTCTTGCTTTAAATAAAAAAATATATCTCGATCTTTAATATGTGATTTCCCTATAAACATCGATATTATCGAGTCGATATTGTAAAAATATCGAAAAGATCGATAATTTTTAAGCTGTTAGAGGGAAACTAATAAATACTTTAATCGAATACTAACATATCTATTGAAATCTATGTTTCGGATTAAAATACCTAATTGGTTCTTTTTAATTATAAAACCTATATTTATATTTTATTTGTTTGTGTATCAAGTGAGCCTTCATTTCGTGCAGATTGCTGACTGACAAGGCAATTCCACGTTATTGCCAACAATAATTCACACGCAACAAACGATGGGTGGTGGTGGGTATTTGCAAAAGGGGGAGGCTGTTGGGGTGGCAATCAACAATTGTTGCATGAATAAAGCGACAAGCGGACAGGACATTGAGGCTAATGATTGCCAGCGCACACAGATCACTGAGCAATCTTTCGTGGAAATGGAAGTGGAAGTAGAAGTGCGGGGAATGCGGAAGGTTTTCAGCCTCTAATGCTCAAAATTGTGCCATCAAAAATAATGCGTAGGCGGGTAATTTCCCATCCCCCCCATCCCCCCAAAGAAAACTCAGGCACTTGCTGGCCCAAGATAACGCATTAGATGATGGAAATTATCCGGGACAATGGGAGAAGGCCTGTCGTCGGGCCATTGTGGTTCTCATGGCTGAAACTGGAGGCCAGAAAGTGGGCTAAAATACGAGGGAAGAAAGCCAAAGGTGAACATTGACAAATGAAGGTCCTAAAATTGCGCAGAAATTGAAATGGGGCATAAAAGAAAAACCAGTTGGGAATTATACGAATAAAAAATGATTCAACAGTCTTTGGCACTCTTGTTGTAAAAGTTGTAGAAAATAAATTAGTAAAGCTTAGTCGAAAACGACAATTACATAGTATTTCAATTAATGTGAAAAATTTAAAATTTAAATTTTTTGCCTGTCGCCCACATCCTTACAGATTTTGTAAAAATGTAAACGCTATTTTGTTTGGATTAGTAATACCTACCAAAATGTAGAACAAATTTTTTAATCGGACCACTTATTCAAAAGTAATGAGCAAATAATGTAGTCAAAGCAGTGCAAGCAGTCGATTTACTGCTTGCCTAACTTCATCTCCCTCGCACTCCCTTTCAAAAACCTTCTTCCAAAATCCCATAAATTGATAAACTTATTCACTTCAAAGTTTAGGTCAATCAAATTTGAATAAAGTTCAATCAAAGTCAAATTTAATTCCCAAAAGTTAACCTTCGAAGCTGCCGAAAACGAGGTGTGCTCGATTATGGAAACAATTTGGAAGTTTATTTTATTTTGATTGGGTTGAACTACTTAAAGTGCCAAGAAAATTTTCAAATACCATTTGTTTCTCTCTCCTCCTTTTTCTTCGCCATTATTCTGCTGTTCCACTCATATTAGGGGAAATCGAATTGACAAGAACAGCCACAAGTGGTTGGGTTTTCTTATTTTTTGTTTTTTGTTTGGGAAATGGAAAATGGGAAGTATCGAGGGACTCCAAACTCCGACGCCTGATTAGTGAGAGTGCCCCTCACGCGAGAGCTTCGTTGTCACTGGGCGCCTTGGGGGGCATAAATCCAAATCCCAGCCCAACGGATTCACGGATCCGTCTGCCGCACACCTGATAAATCCATCAAAATCCGGTAGCCTCAGCAGTCGGTGGGAGAATTGCAGTCCGCCTACTCAGAGGTTAACACTTGCCTTTTCGGGGTATTTTGGGTTTATTTGAGTGTGATTTTATTAAAAACTACTATATAAACATTATTTTTATTGCAGACAAACGGAAGATCTAAAGAAAAAGACTTTTACAAGATTTTTCCATATTAAAATAATATTTAAAATAAAAAGTAGGTTAAATAATATTACAATTTTATTCAAAATATTCTTTAAAATAAACAACTTACAAATTTAAAAAACAATAAAGCAAGTAGTTTAATTAAATAGAAAACCCTCTAGTTAGTAGGAATTTCAATTTAAAAAGAATAATTTGTTAAAAAAAAATATTTCAGATTTCTTTTAGGGATTATTATGTCTAACACTTTAAAGTCTTAATACTTTCTAAAATATTTTCAAGAATATTCTGCAAAAAATAAATAAAACTACTTGATTTTCATGTAATTTCTAAGCCACATTTAATATTGGTTTAGATGTCTCTTAGTCCAAAAATTCACTGGTTTTAAAAATATTTAAATTCATTTTAATGATATATTTAAGATTCGATCCAATGATTTTTAAGAGTATTACCATTTCAATCATTGTGCTTGAGCATTTCTGCCTTCCAACTTGTCCTGCTTATTTATTTATCGAGCGAACTGCGGCAGGTGAGGCAAAGTTTCGGATTGGACTTCCGGCTTTGGATTGGGATTGCGTTTCGGTTTCGCCAGGGGTTTACCTTTAATGTCCACGCAGCTTATCGAATCGGACAGCTGACAGTTGTACAAGCTCGCAGGAGCCACTACTAGGATAGATGGATGGATGGATGGATGGATTGGAGGAGTGAATCCTCCAGGAGGATGGGAGCGATGATGAGGCAGCGAGACAGCGATTTGAAGTGCTCTGCAGACAGAGACCGCAGCGTACTTAGACAACGTTTGCCAGCTGATAAATGGTTGCCTGTCACTTGGCCGCGTTCTTGATGGAGTACTAAGCCAAACATCCAACCAACCATCCATCCAACCACCCACCAAAAACCACCCATTTAACCCACACTCGGAACAGCAGACAAAGTTGCCCGCAGGCGTGCTAAAAAATAAAACAAAGTTGAAGTTCCCCAAACGAGAAATCGCATTAGCGAGCCTGTGGTTGAGGCTGCATTTCAGATTGAGTTCGAGCTGGAGGCCAGAGAGTCTGGATTTAAAGTTGAGAAGGTGGAGACTGAGTGGCCGCCGGCTAAGTCCGGGATGAAAGTGTCATTTTCCCAAGGCCTTCAAATGCTTTTTAAAAGTTATTCTCATAAAATATAGCACCACAAATATCCTTAAACAAGGCTAAAATTTCTTTAAAAATAATACAGCCAGCAAATATTTTAAAAATATCATTTCTTGGGCTAATAATGCAAATAACTATTTCTACACGTTCCCAGAAACTTGTATTAAATTTAAAGAAATGATTTTAAAGAAATGTGCAATATATTTAAATATTTTTTGTGATTTTAGAAACTAAAACAAGAGAGAACGCTATAGTCGGGTGCCCCGACTATCAGATACCCGTTACTCAGCTAAGGGAGTGCGAGGGAGATAGATATATAAAATCTTTGATCAGGCATAACTTTTTAACGAATGGTCCGATTTGAAAAATTTCTTCTACATTTCGATAGGTATTAATAGTCACAATAAAACTGCATTTTTAGTTTTCCAAAATCTTTAATGGTGTGGGCGCCAGACACCTTTCAAAAAATGGTGTAGGGCGATTGAGGGCGTTAGAGGGGGCGTGGCACCATTTTGAAATAAACTTGCGCTGCGTAGGAACTCCAAGAATATGCATGCAAAATGCCAATCCTCTAGCTTTTATAGTTTCCGAGATCTCAGCGTTCATACGGACGGACAGACGGACAGACGGACAGACGGACATGGCTAGTTCGACTCGGCTAGTGATCCTGATCAAGAATATATATACTTTATAGGGTCGGAAAAGCTTCCTTCTCCCTGTTACATACTTTTGCACGAATACAATATACCCTTTTACTCTACGAGTAACGGGTATAAATATTTTGTTTCAACCCTGATCAATTTTATAGAAAGTTTGCAATAAATTTAATTATTTTTTGTGTTTTTAAAAGCATCAAGTATTTTGTTACAACTTAGATAAATTTTAAAGAAATTTGCAATGCATTTAAAAATTTGTTGTAATTTTTAAACCATTAAATATAAATCCCTAATAAATTTCAAATTTTTCAATATTTTTTATAAAATTGCCCATTTTATCTTAAATAACTTTCTTCACATTATTCTACTTTATAATTGTAAATAAATTCATATAATTGACTTAGAAGTGTCCACCTGCTGGCGCCCGAGGCTTTCAGCTTTTACTTTTTTTTCTTTTCTGGAGTCCTATTAAGCAGCGACTTTAATTATGTTTAAATATTCATTAAGCTTGGCCCGGGGTCCTGGCCAGGTTCACTTTCAATTTAACTTTGTTATCGCCTGTGGCTCCCCGAGGCCAGAGCGTTTTCGGCTGCCAAATCAAATTCGACGCCCAATTAAAATTCAATTTGTTGCGCGCCATTAATTAGATTCTCTTCCCGCCCCTAGCAAGAGAAAAAAAACAAAAAAAAAATAACGCCCTAATCAATGATGGATTTTTTTGGGGGTGCACGAGGATATTGAACCTAGTTCTAATAGCAACGAATGCCACCTGAGACTTCCCCTGCCATCCATACATTATTATTCTATTACCCAAACAGCCAGCAAACTAATTTTTATGCAATTCTGGGCCACATCCTTTGATGAGTCTCGCCGCCGTCACCTGCAGCGAGTGGCGGCCCCACTAATTAGTGTGGCCGACGCTGCTTACGATGCTGCTTTTCGTTCGTTCGGATACTTCAATTAGGTGTAATCTATGCGCATAAATTAAAGAGGGCTTGTGCAACATGTGGTGGTCAAAACAGCACTCAAAAAAGTATCCACAATTTACAAATATATTTTTTTGTTAATTTAGAACGAAACACAAAAAAACTTTATATCACTTTTACCCTTAAAAATGTGGGAAATAATTTAAATTTATGTTATGTTATTTTATATTATCCCCAATAATTTAATGATCTTTAATTTCTCTCTGTGTGGCGCCCCTTAATCAATCAATTGGCATGACTCACCTGCTTCTGCAACGTGTTGGATAGCTCCTCCAGGCACTCCTTCCGCTCGAAACGCTCGAATTTGAAGCTATTGGAGCGGTACAGTTCGTTGTCCTCCCGCCGACGATTGCGGCACAGGCGGCGTGTGATTATGTTGCCCCCACTGCCGCTCAAACGAGGACTGCAATCGAAAGTAATCAAATTGGTTTGGATTAGTGGGGGGTTTTCGGGAGGTTCAGTGCCAATAAAATATCATATAAAACATCAAAAAATCAGAAAATTGTTATCCTGGCTATAATAATATCGATTTAATGAAATCTATTTTTTTAGTGTCTAAAAAAATTGTCTAAATGTGTCATTAAATAAAGTATTCGTGTAAAAGATTTTGTTTTAAATTTTTTTATATGCAGGTTTATTAATTTTTTGTGTTTTAAATTTCATTCTACTTTTACCATCATATTTTTTTTAAACTTCACCATACTAAAACTATCCAAATTTGATCTAAACACTGTACATTTCACATGATGCCTTCTTTTCATAAGTAAGCTAGTGGACTTTAGACAAATTAAAACCCAACTCGGGCGCCATCAATTTGATTTCTCTGCTGACAGGCGCTCTTCTCCCAATCCTCGCAACACATTAACCATCAAAAAATAAAAAAAAGAATATACAAAAAAGAATAAAATGGTGGAATGGTGGGCGGGTCACATCGGAGCTCGTTAGCTGGCGCTTCATTAAAATTTTACACACTCGGCGGTAAAGAAAACTCTGCTCCATTTACCTTATTATATGCGCCTCCTGTCCTCCGATGTCTGATGTTGGCTTAAAGCCTCGAAAAGTTAAGCTCAGCGCCCAATGGAACGGCGACCCACTTTGCATTCTGGGTTCGTTCAACGCCCGCGGCCACTTCAATGGCTAAAAACTGAAAACTGAACTCAGTTGCAACCGAAACTCCAGCGCCACAACAAAAACAAATGAAAAACTCTGAGAGGGTCGGAAGAAAATGGGGAAAAATGGTTAAAGAAAGGCCGAGGGAACAGGGGGCAAAAATAAAAAATAAAAAAATATATACATATTTAAAGCAACCCGGTGAAAACTCTGTGGCAAACAAAAGCACAAGCCACTGGAGCAGACTCAAGTGGCAGCCACTTGGGCACTCCAACTCACTGGAGCTCCAGTTGCAACTCCAGTTGCGGCTGCACTGGCAGAAATCAGGTGGTACCCTTTTATATGATTAATTTTAGTGTGTAACAGAAAAATTTATATTTAAACGTTCCCCAAAGGTCTTAAAGTTTCCTCAAAAACTAACATATAAAAAAAAATAAAAAAAAAAAAGTGTAAAAAATAAAAAAAATGAAGAAAAAAATGGAAAAATATTAGTTCGGCTAGTTAGTTCTCCAAAAAACATTGTCGAATATTTTTAGGAATTTTTTTTCTTTTTTTTACGGTTTAATTTGCTTATTACAACAAAGTTATAAACTTGTTCTTCATTAAAGTAAAATTCTTTTCATAAAGACCATTTTTATATTATTTATACTTACAACGAAACAACTCCTGTTTTGTACTCTAATTCAAACAAAAGCTTTTAAGTAATAAATAGTAGGTATATATTTTATAGTACCTGTATTTACTATCTCTTGTCTGTTAAATCCGATACGATTTTGTGATGAGATATGGCTTCATAAATAACACTCAATATAGATCTATTCAAACTGAATAGAAAACTATACTGACCAGAGATTAAAAAATTGGCTGGAAGATTAACGGAAATAATAATAGTCGGGGCACTCGGCAATAAATTTCCCTGCTTTAGTCTATGAAGATGATACTTAGAACAAACGGTAATATAAATAAGCTATCTTATCACTCAAACTATACCCATTGTAGGCCTATATATAGCCTAGTTTTACAAAGTTTAGCTTAGTCTTTGTAGACCTCTGGTTATAATGCTATTAGAAGTGCTTTTTTCGCTGCTCTTTTTACAAACCTTGGCTAGCCAAGATGGAAGACCGATAGATTCGTATATACACGATGAAGGTCAGATAGATTCCCATATACGGTGTGTATTTAATAATACCATTTGTTTTTTACGTATTACTTTTTTTTTCTTTTTTTCCTTGGAATTACTAGTGCGGAGCAAGAAGACTTGGACGAACAACAGAATATTTTTCTAAAAAATTTCAACAAAGTGCCCTCCAATTGTTATGAAGCTTTGAGGGGCGAACAAAACAATCGAATCAATACGATCCTAGTGCCGAAATTCAGTGCTAATAGCTTTAATGTGGCCTGCGATCGGTACAGTATGGGAGGAGGTTGGACAATCATTTTGCGACGAACCGACGGAAGCGAGAATTTTTATAGAGATTGGCGGGACTACAGGGATGGATTCGGCAGCCTGAATAATGAGTTCTTCCTGGGTCTGGAAAAACTACACGCAATGACCGTTTCTGAACGACAGGAACTGCTGGTTCTCATGGAAACGCAGCAGGGAAGGCAGGCTTTCGAGCTGTATGACAATTTTCGAGTTGGTTCAGATAGCAGCGGTTATAAATTGGAATCCGTTGGAAGTTATTCTGGAAACGCCGGCGATTCATTATCGTTACACGTGGGCATGAAGTTTTCGACAAAGGATCGCAAAAACGATATAGATAAATCACGCAATTGTGCGCAGCATTTTACAGGTGCTTGGTGGTACAAAAAATGTCATCACAGGTAAGAATTTTCAATAAATATATATAGTATAGCATCTATTAATCTTATATTTAATCAGCTTTCATTATTTTGATAAAGTATTCATATATTGGAATTAGATAATACTCTTAATCTGACTTAATTATTATGTTCTTTAATACCGAATCTTATCATTTCAGCAATCTAGCTGGACGATATGGCGATAACACGTTTGGAAAGGGCTTGGTTTGGGAAACATTTAATGGAGATACAAACTCCCTGAAGAGTGCAACAATGATGATACGTCCAAAAGCGTTTTGCTTTAAATGTTTTTAAAATCTTTTATATTTTATAAACAAAAAATTGAAAAAAAAAACAGAAATATAAAATCTAATTCAATGCTAAACAATTGTTATTTATTATACATATATAATATCGATATTTTCGATATTTTCACAATATCGATTCGATAATATCGATATTTTCAAGGAAAAACTCATATTAAATATCGAGAAATAGCAAACTGTCGATATTTTTTCAAGCTCTACTTTAAATACATATATAGGATTGTTATTTAGTGATAGAAAAGTATTTAATTACAGCTTCCTGTTGTCACTTCAATAAAGTTATGATTTTCTCTCAGTGCAGCAGTACTACTCACCCGCAGGGCTTGCAGTGCGTCATGTGCAGATCCCAGTTGAGATGGAAGTTGAACATGCGCAACTTGGCCACCGCCCGCTGTCGCAGTGAGATGTCCGGCTGTCCTCCAGATCCGGCTGCTCCTCCTCCGCCTGCTCCTCCTCCTCCTGCGCCACCTCCTCCTCCTCCAACCGAAGTGGATGCCTGTCCGGCAGCAGATCCTCCAGATGGCCCAAGTGCCGTGGCTCGCTGGGGATTCGGATACATCATCACTGTGCCGCTGGGCGCCGATGTGGCGAACAGACGACGCGATGAGCCGCCTCCTCCGCCGCCGGAAACGCCACCGCCACCATGATGGTGGCTGGGGCGATAGTGCTGGTGCTCTTTCAGGGTGTAAAAGCCGCCCGAGGAGCTGCAATGGAAAGCGAGTCAAGGCCTCGTTATAGTCTCCGCTAGCAACGCCCACGAAACAAGCCAGCAACATTGAATGGCATTGTCTTGTGAGAACATTGAAACTAAAGAAAGCCGCAATATAAAAGGGGGTGCTAGAGAGAGCCCTACAGTTTTGAATACACTTAAAGAGGTGCCTAAAAGTGTGCTGTGAAAAATGGCGCATTGTCTTGCCGCATTTATTCATCGGACTTCCGTGTTCAAAATATATCGTGGCATACTTTTAGACATATCCACAAAGGATATGTGGCAAGCAACTTCTGCTTGAAAATGTAGAATAATCTTTAATTTTTTTAATAAATATTCCAGATTATAAAACAACTACAAAATTTATTTTATTATTTTAAAAATTTTAATTTAAGTAAAATTCTAAAGTTGAAATCAATTTTAGGACACATAACTTTGCATTAAAAATAGACCGTTTATAATTAAGTTTTTATTTCATAAGAAAATGGAAAAATATTTAAACGATTTCTCATTGTCATGTTAAGGTTATATTTTGTTTGTTGTCAGAGAATGTTAATATGAAGTTAATTTAAAGCTCTAATAAGTCACTACTAAAAATTGCGCCTAAAATGAGTCATTTATCCAAAGAACTGTGGAATTAAAAATATATTGTAGCATACTTTTAGACACCTTGATAAGAGATTTCAAGAATCTTTTTCTAGCACCAGTTTTAAAGTTTAATTGACAAGCACTTCAACTTACGACATATTATCGCCGCCGGGATCACCGACGCAACTGGTGACCGCTCCCATTCCGCCGCCCCTTCGCGGTCGGCTCTTCCGCCTGCGTCGTCTGCGGCGTTCCGAGGAGGCGGTACGCGTTTGCAGGACATGCTGGCTAAGGGACTTGTTGCATCCACCTCCCACTCCGCCGCCACTGCTGGCCAGGCGTCTACCCGTCGCATTGCTGCCGCCGGTGGCTGAAATGGAGCCGCCACCACCGCCGGTGGCCAATCCCTGGACAGCGACCACCAGCTGACCATCGCCAAAGCCACCCGCCGAACTAATCGTATCGGTGGATTGGGGCGTGGCTGCTGTAGTGGCTCCTGTGGTGGCACCACCGGCAATCGGCTCGCCACCCGGTGGCAGCTGTGGTTGCGATTTGTTGGTGTTGCGCAAACTGTGGTTCACTTTTCGCCACATGCGCTCCATCTTCAAGGATCCGCTGGACTCGTCTTGGTGGTTCGTTGATGATAAATGGTTTGGGGTTTTGTATTGTTGAAAACGCTTGTTGGAATATCTTTGTTAGCTTATTATAGTTTCCATTACTCTATTCCTTATACGCCACTTAAATAATTTTTATAGAATAGTTAATGCCAAATGCGTTCCATCGTGAGGAATCAGCTGGATTTGTTATGGTGGTTCGTTGTTGATAATTGGTGAGTTGCTTACAATGGTTGTTGAATATCTTTGTTATCTTATTAAAGTTTCCATTAGAATATTTTTCGCACGCCAACAATTTTAGCCGAAAATAATGGTTGTTGAATTTTTTAATTTCAAAGTTTATTAATTTTTTTTTAAACTACTTTTTTTTTGTTCATATATATTTTAGATCCAAATTAATTGTGAATAATTGTTGTATAAATTTGTGATTTTATGTAAAATGTTTAGCGTATGCATAGGTATTTTTGTTATAAGACATCTATAAAGTCGGTCGTTAGCATTGTTCAATAAAATTGTAAATTTATGGAAGCCGTAGATCTAAGATACTGTCGTTGTGCGTAACCTAAAACATTTATTAAAATTTAAGCATTTTTATTTTAATTCTATGTTTGTAAGTTTTAATTGTAGTGCGAGTTTCCGTTAGTTGTTAATCAATCTGAACTTAGTCAATCGATTTAATCTTGATGATTTTGGTAAGCACATTGTTTAATTGTTTTTGTTTATCAGTATACATTTATGAAATAACCACATGATTTTTTCGAAAGTTCTAACGATTCTGCAATTGCTGGGAAGGTTTTAGTATTCGTATAACAGCTAGTTGTTAACCTTTTCGTTGTCGAAGTTGCTGGTTTTTGATAGTTATTGTTTTAAATTGTTAGTAATTTATATTTTAATTGTTGTTGAATGTTTTTATGGAAGAAGATTGTATAAATACATTTAATTTCTATATTGGTTTTCTAAGTTTTGGATATCGTTGTCGATTGTTGTTGAAGATTGTTGTTCTTGGCAGTTGTTGTTAGTCGATATTTTTGGATTGTTGTTGACATTTGTTGTTGCAGATTGTTGCACTTGTAAGTGATGGCTATAAACTTTTGCTAAAGTTTGATTATGTGGGTGTGTTATTTTTAGTTGTTGTTGTTTTTTTTTGGGTTGTTTATTTTCCTATGGGAAATTTAAACTAGCTACAAGGGATGGCCACACTCCATTGCCTTTTTAGCTTTTTCTTCGTGTCTTCAGGGCTTTCGATTCCTTCTTGCTGTTGTTGTTGTTGTTGTTAACTTATTGTTTGTAGGCGGCAGTGTTTAGTTGTTGGTGCGGTAGTTGTTGTTGTTGTTGCTCGATTGGCTTGCATCTTGGTTTACAAAAGGACACTCATTCGATTATACAAAAAAAGCTACTCAGCAGGAACTATGCATTGTTGTTGTTGTTGTTGTTGTTATTTCGATTGTTGCTGTAGTTGTTGCGCCTGTTGTTGTGGTTGTTGTTGTAGTCTGCTGATAGCGGAAGTGGAAAACAAAGAGCATGAATTTTAGTGTAGGACTCCACATCTATGTACATGCATGTGTTTAGATGTGTATGTGCTAGCCTGTTTGAGTTCCTGATTGTGTGTAATTGTGTGGGTGAGTGGCCTGCACTTTTAGGTTAAGCACGCGCTTCACTCATTTCCTTTTTTTTTTTTATTTGTTTTATTTGTTGCCTAAGCCGCTCTATTTCAGCCCCTTTGTTGCTGTTGTTGTTTTTCACATTGCACTTGTGAATGAATGACGAATTTTTTCCACCGCCTCTCACTCTCTCTCGCTCTATTGCCGACTCTCTCTCTCTCTCTGTCTTTCTCTCTTGCTTACTCAGAAGAGTTACGTTTTTTCCCCGTTATCAACACACTTTATGGACTTTTCTATAATAGCACTTTTTTTCACCTTTATCATCTCATTTTTTCACACAATTTGTGTAATTTTGCGTTAGTTATTTGCCAAACAGCGTGGAAAATACACTTATTAGGTACTGTGAATTCCACAACTACAACGCAGTTGTTGTCTCGTTGTCAGGTTGTTGCTGTAGTTGTTGTTGTTCCTGTTGTTGCTGCTGCTGCTGTTACCGTTAGCGCCTGGCTGGCTGCTGGCACGTTGAGTCAACATCATTTTAGTTCACCCGAAAAAAAGACAAAAAAAAACAGGGACAGTGTCTCTCTGCACAGTGGTACACATGCATTTATATTTTCACTTTTTTTTTCATTTGCAACTTTTAAGTTTTTATCGAACACATTATGAGCAATCTTAACTTAAAGGAATATTTTGTATTTTATCTACTTATCTACTTCTCAAGTAGTTCAACTTATTTTCACTGAATATAAACAAATAATAGAAATTTACATTAATAAGCAAACAAATTTACTAAAAAACCATTTAGTAACATCAATTTAATTTATTATTCGTTTTAAATATCATGGAAATTATTTAAGAGATGATTTCAAATCTCTTGAAATGTCAAATATTTATACAACAAATGTTACTTCTTAAACAATTCAACCAAAATACCAATGTGCAGGCCAGAGAGCGAGAAAGTGGGATAGCGGAAGAAAGAGAGAGAGCTGGAGAGAGTGCGCTCTTGCCGCTTAAGGATGTGGATGTGGTCGTGCGTGGGCGCAAGGCAAGTTACGGTATCCAGTCCCGTGGCCGTGTATGTGGGTGTGCGCTTTTGCGGCTGTATTCGTAACCGTGCCCTGTGTATAACACAAACACATTGCGCTGCAGAGGAATCCACAGAAAGAGAGAAAGAGAGAGAGAGAGCGAGAGGAAGCTGCCTGCTTAACCGTTTTGATACTTTTTGTTGCCTACATTTTGGGGCCAGCTTACACACACACACACCTTTACACCAAAGCAAAATTCAAATACCGGTTTAAAAATTGCAAAACACACACTGCTTAATTGGCTAACGGTTAACGATAAACGATCAATCGGAATCCACAGGAATCCAAATTTTTTTGTATCACACGAGAGCAGAGGCCGCTGCCCGTTTATTGGCAACGCGCACGCACAAATAACGGAGCCAATGTGGCAATAGAAGCGGCTGTGAAGGCAGCGACACAGCAGCTGAGAGCCGAGGACACGAGCACTCCAGCCGACGAAGGGATTCACACCCGAAGCCGACACGAAGGCTCAGCCGCTTGGATTTCAGGTCGTTAAAATGTAAACATTGGAGCCATCGCTTGCCGGGCTAAAAAGAGAGCAAGAGCCGGAGAACGGAAGCTCTCTCACTGGCCGATTGCGCAGCAAAGCGACCTCTATTGGCTGTTACAGCAACCAAAGGACACATATACCGCATGCCCTATCGATAAATCGCTTCGACGCACCACCAATAGAGGGCGCTTTGGTGGTATATGCCGACGATATAAAGCTTAACTTTCCATAAAATAAGATAAATATAAATAAATGGAAGCTCAATTAAATTAAGAAAAGTGCGAGTTTTTAGCTTAGAATATCACATCCTCTATCAATAATTGGATTTTTTCGTCGTTACTATAAAGAGAAAATATAAAGGTAATCTTCCCATAACAAAGGGATAGCTACAACAAATACAACCTTTAACTTTACCGTCACTGGTGCAAGTACCATGTTTGGATAATATTTCCATTGTTTCAGCCAAATAACTGTTTTTCTTTTGGAAATTCGCGATTTTGGTTTTTGACAAAAATAGGAATTCCTTTTTTTGGTTTTTTTTGCTATATGTTGGCCAAAAATGGTCCTACACCAAAAATACATATTTTTTTGAACAGATTACAATATACTAATTAAATCCATGCCACTTTCCGTAGGATTTTGAAAAAATAAAATTTTCGCCAATTAAAATTTTTTTTTTAATGGGGTACATCATGACTTTTTGCAAAAAATGGTCAAAATTTAAAAGTCCCATATTTTAGTGCCAATCGATAGGGATTTTTATTACGAGCTCAACGAGGTATGACATTCTATATTTAAATGATTATTTCTATTGTTTCGGCCAAAATTTAAAGTTTTTGGGTGAAAAATTAGGACTCTGTAACTTGGAGTAAAAGTCAAAGATACGTGCTGCTTTAAACAGCTAACAATCTTATAAATTGATTCCACCTACTTACCGACTAATTTAGAAAAACAAATATTTTTGGCGAATTTTACATTAATTTTTGCAAAATTTTCAAAAAATTAAAAGTTTCAGTTATAAATGCCAATTGATTTGGAATTTTATAAGGAGTTCAACGAGGTATAACATTCCGTACCTTATTTTTCACCATAGTGCACACGAGTCGTATGAGTAATATTATCGTATGCGCCATAAATATAACTCATACGTAGTGTTGGCCTTCCTTGTGAACAAGATCTAATATATTTTTAAGGCATTTAAGAATGTTTGTGGCCCATAACGATCCATCATTGCAAACATCAATATGTTGGTTAATCTAATGGAACCTAAAATGGTTGAGATTGCTGAGGAGCATCTGATAAGTAGGCAATAATTTTTTTTCAATTTTTCTGCCCAAAATACATTAGCCCAAATGTACATACATATATTCTCCAGTCCTCCCAGTAAATAAAACCACAAGAAAAAAGCACTGCCATGGATCTTTCGATTTTGTATAGTATTTTTAATTGTTTTGCCCGTCATCAAAGTATCCAATCAATTAATTAATCAATCAATTAATCGTTGCCAGCTTCCGCTTCCACTTCCATTTCCGTTTCCACTTCCGATTCGGTATTCGTATTCGTGTTCGCTTTCGTAGTTGCTTCCGCTTCGCCTCTTAGTTGTACGCACATACCACATGTGTGTCTATCGTTAGTCGTTAAGTGTATATGTAGTATAAAGTTGATACTCATGCTAAATCGAATCGACTTGGTTTGCTTCGTTCAAAAAATGTTATAGGCTATGCAATACAATTACGTGATCGTTAGTTGACTTTAACATTTAGTTGACTGACATCAAACACACAAATATAGTTTAAATTCCTCTTATTTTCTTTTCTTTTCTTTTCGTTTCGTTTCTTTTCATTTGCATTTTCCTTTTTTTTGGGTTTTGTTTTAATATGTATGTACTCGTACTTATATAAGGTTGATGCATAATGCGATATCTGATCTGTATTATATTTAGATAGCACTACTGTATTACACACACACGCACAAGGTTTACAAACGTTAGTTATTATTTAGTTTTAGTTTAGTTTTGTTGTAAAGAAAATTTCGATTAGTTTCCTTCTTAGACTTAGATTGCTAAAACGTTGGTATTGGCCTATTGTATGATTTCATTATAAATTGTTTTTCGTTTTTTTTTCTCTTCTCTTCTCTTTTTTTTCTTTTTCAATTGCGAACCTCATTTTTTTAGAAAATGAGATCGTTTTCTGGTTGGCCGAAGTGCTGAGCCTGTTTAAAGTTTTCTTAGTTTTTCTTTGCTTTTCATGCATTTCCCATTTTCGTATTTCGAATTTCCGATTTCCAGGACTTCATGCTCTTCTTGTTGTTGTTCTCGCTAGGCTATATCACAAAATGTGTTTTTTTTCTTTATTTTTTTGCTTTTCTTGCAACTGCTCTGCCGCTCGAAGGGAAATCAAAAAGTGTAGGATTAAAGGATTAAAGGATTGAGGAAAGGGAATGATCGATTTAAGAAATAATGGCAAATGGGGAATTATAGTTGATATAACTCCCCAGTTGGTTCACGTTTTCACTTACTTTCTCGTTTCTATCGATTTTTTGTGCTAATTTTGTGCTATCGATTATCGCCAATCGAAAATTTTGCCATCGATACCATTTACCAATTGTTTGCTGATCAGAAAACCGAATTCTTTAAAATCAAATACAGATTTAATTGTTCTACTGAATGGTAAGGAATATGTTTGGGAACTACAACAAATGAAATAATTACGTTTAATAGATTTAAACAAAATCTACGAGATTCATTTATCGAACTTTTAAACGTCGAAGTAAATAGCAAGATTTACGCCTGGCTCAATGTGCCCCTATTCGAATATATGTGTTTCCTTTTCTTTGCATATATAAATTGTATTTGATGACTGATTCGCTTGACTTTATCCCTCTTTACTTTAATACTCGCCCTCCATTCGGATTTCCTTTCGTGCCTAGTAAAAAACCCTTTTGGGAGACAGTATTTATAAATTAGTTTCGAGTTGGGAACTGCAAAAAGGACAATTGGCAGTCCCAAATCGCGTCGATTTTGGACGCTTGCAAAAACGATGTATTGCTGGCAAATTTTCAAACCGATATCGAGATTTGTTGTGCTTTCTTTGTCGATTGGTTGGTCCGGTGTGTGTTTCTCGTATTTATTTCAGCCTTTCAGCAGTTCTTGCCCAGCGACATCGGCTATATATACACCCTAAATATATATATAGCTAAAAAACATTTGCCAATCTGATACCCAAGCGGAGTGGTCGCCCATATGAATATGAGCCTCGTTCAAAAACACAAAAATATTGCTAAAATTTTCAGTGAGCGAATGGGATTCGCTGTGGTTTAAAAGTCTGTTTAAAATTCCACTGCAACTCCGGTTTTTCGGGCTGTTGCCAGTGGCCAGTTTCTTTTTTTGCCGCCAATTTCGTGTTCAACATCAAATATATTTCTATATTATTAAATATATGTATATATTTATATTCCGATTATGTGGTATGCATACGTATGTACAATTCTTTAGCATAATAACTGTTTTTCTCTCTTTCTTTTCCATTCGTTTTTTTCATTATGTTCTCTTTAAATTAGTTAAAATTACAAAAAAAAAAAAAGAATAAAAGGTATTTATAAAAATAAAAATAATATTTAAAAAAAAAGCGTAAAACGTAAAAGTGTGAGGGAAGGAGGGTAAAATGTAGATTGTAAATTAGGCAACATGTATAGAAATAAATTAATTAATTAGTACAAACTAAATGTAACTTATGAAATAATCGCTCGCCTACATAACAGAATTAATATTTATCGTATAATATATAGGTTTTTTATGTATAATCGTATTAAAAAAAAGGATTTTATATCTAATGCCAGCAAGTGTATATTCCTTTGTGATTTGCCGCTTGCTTTCTGCTACAATTAGGTTGATTTTAGTTTACTGCTTTTGTTATTAAGAAATATTTCAAGTTTCTTCCACTTTTTCGGTTCGAAATTTCGAAATTTCACTTTCTCACTTGGCTACGTATGCAATTTTTGTAGAAGTTTCGTGTTGGTTGGTTGGTGTTTTTGGACAAATTCTCCAACGCCGCCCGTCTATAAGTATGCTACAAAAATGTGTTTCAACGCTTTCGCTTTACATTTTCCTCTCTCATTTGCGAGCGTTTTGGTGTTTAACTCTTTTTGCTGGTAACAAATTGCATTTTTCATTTAAGTGATTTCATCTTTTTTGTTTTTGTTGCTTACGCCTACAAAATTGTGGTTTTTTTCTTGCTGTTGCTGTTGTTGTTGTTGTTGTTGTTGTTGTTGTTGTTTGGTCGGTCGTCATGGACAAAAGACAGAGCATTGTTATATTCAAATGTCTGCTGCTGCTGAGATGCCGCCGCCGTGGCCAAAAAAAATCGGTTGCTCCTTAAAATTCGCCAATCTTAAACCAGTGACCCAACAGAGAGTAGGGTCGAGCGTTGGATGCCCGGATATTATATTATATTATCCGGGAAGTTTTCGCCTCTCGCCTCTCAAAAGTGCTCCAAAGCCCTGCGCAGCTTCTTACAGTAAAATGGACATTAAGACTCGCGCTCCTTCTTCACCTTGACCTCCTCGCCCAGAATGGTAGTGATCTCGCCCTGCATGAAGGCCCACGGAATCACCGAGTTGGCTAGCGGACAGCGATCGCCGCTGGGACAGTACACCTCGTTGCCCAGGCCCTGTGGATGGAAAGAATGAGTTAGTAATGAGTAAAGGATACACTGAGGTACAACACACTGAACTATAACATACATTTCCAGCTGCCAGAAGCCTAAAAACTATATCCTTGGCTATTTTATTATTTAAAATTATGTTTCGTTTTCTTTTACATATTTAAGAGCGAAATTGCAAAGCCAAATTTAAACAATATCCAAGTAAAATACGTTAAAAGTAGAGCTGGAAAAATATTGATATTTTTACAATATCGATGTTTCCAAGGAAAAACACATATTAATATCGATAAATAGCTAACTATCGATACTTTTTCATGTTCTACCTTAAAGACATGGATTCCTTTTTGTATAAAATTCATTATATTATATTAAGATTTCATAAATATCTTTATAATTTAAACAAAGATTTTTTTTATTTAAAATATTGCATTTGTAAATGTTTTTGGAAAAGAATTGGACTACAAATTGACTAAATAAAAAGGTCTAGTTTTGTTAATGAATTATTCTCAAGTACAAAACAAAACTTTTATGGAAATAAGCCCAACAAAATAATTTTAAATTTTAAAATTAGGCAAAAACTCCTGCCAATCATATACAAATCAAGAGATGGTGGAAAAATATGTTGTAGTTGAAATTTCGCTCATCCTTCGCCCCTCCACTCACATTCTGTCGCTTGATGCTCTCTCGGCTGCAGGGAAAGCAGAACTTGTGGTGGTTCACGGAGGGACATTGCACGAAGTGCGTGTCCTCCAAACGCTCCTGGCACAGGGTGCACTTGAGCGTGGCATTCTGGGCAGCCGCGGCCGCTGCTGCCGCTGCCGAATTCGAGGCGGCACTGCTGCCCGGAGCTCCGCCCAGACCGCCGCTGCCCGCCGAACCGCCGCCGCTGGCCAGCGGGGTGCCGCCTCCGCCGCCTTGACTGCCACTGCTGCCGGGACCGGGATTCACGGCTCCGCCGCTGCCATTGCTGCCGGATGGTCCATTGCCGCCTGCTGGACTCCCATCGCCGGCCACCGAATTGGGTGCCATCGAGGCGGGACCTATGGCTCCGTTGCCTCCGCCGCCGGAGCTGGCGCTGCCGCCCGGTCCGCCGCTGGTGCAGCTCAGCTGTCCACTGCCGCCGCCGTTCGGACCGCCCAGGGGTCCGCTGGCGGCATTGGAACCGGGTCCTCCTCCGCCACCGCCTCCAAGGCCGCCGGCCACCACCGCCTGGCCCGGATTCGAGCCGCCCACCTCGGAGCTGGTGACGGTGGTGCTGGACACGTGACGGGATCCGGATGATCGACGTCCCGACGAGGAACCTGCAAGGAATGGGTAAGCGAATTCAGTTGTTTTAATGTTTTTGCAATCATCATGGTGTTTGGGTAAAAACTAAAAAGTGCAAATTAAGAGAAATCCGAAAAAGTTTATTAAAGATAATATAAATAAACTTTAAAACTATGTAATACAAATACAAATATTAAAAATTGTAAAACCAAAAAATTATTATTATTATTATTATTATGTTATTTAATAACATTATAACAAAAAAAATATTTTAATATTTTTACTGTAAGATTTTATGACATCAAAATAAAATCATAATAAAACTTAATACATTTTAATCACCAACAGGTATTAAGAAATATGTCCAATGTTTGTAAACTAATATCTGTAAAACTAAATAATAAAGCAAGTATTATACAAATTTGTTTAATTGAAAAAAAAATAAACAAAAATTATTTTTAAAATGTACCTATTATAATATCATTACTAATTTAAAGTAAAATATTTTACAATCATGCAGTTAGTACCATAAATAAAATAAACCATAAACTAACCCGAGCTGTTCGGCGAGTGTACGCTGCGCGGGGGCAGCGGTCCCGAGGGCGGGCTCGATCCATTGCGTCGACTGGCCGGTGACATGTGCTCTGCAATATAAAGATGGTTTAAAATCGGATTAGGAATCGGAATTAGGAATTAGGATTGGCTGAGCAGGAAAAAAAATATAAAAAATTCGATATAAATATTCTGATATTCGCAGGAAATATGTTATCTCGAGATTACTTATATTTTATCTTATCTATTATTTTAGTTAATATTATTTTGATATTTAAATAAAAAATTTTATTTATTTAATTTATTTAAAATTTGAAATACAATTTTCATTGATCATCACATTCGATCGTAATTTAATGGATTCAACTAAAGTTCGTGAGATCTCGTGAGTCAAGTGCAATGTACAATGGGCCTTGGCCCCACTTCGTTAAAGATAATACACTGGCGTACATAAGTTTGGCGACACACCCACTGACGACCGACTGTCCATAAAGTCATGGCCAACGAAATCGAAATCACTACCAACAGCCTATAATTTAAGAGCTCATCCTATTATTCATACTAAATTATGCATAATTGACGTTGACAAACATTGGAGAGGGTGTGGCGAAACCGACCCCCAATACATTCAAAAATAGTATAGTTTATATAGATGGAAAGGTAATGGATTTCAATTTATTAAAAAGCAATTTTTGTTAAGATATAAATTAATCTTTAAAAAATTGCTAAAATTTATGTTTTAGACTTAAAATTCTTTGTATAAATTATTTAAATTTTTTAAGCCCACTGTAAATATTTTTCAGAATTCGACAAAGTACAAAAACGTTTTCATTCAACTTCTGCTTTCGATTTTTTTATGCGAATGAACTAAACCCAAAAGTTAATCACATTCACATGTTTCTTCTTCTCCTTAGTTCATTGCAAATGAAATTTGTATTTTGTTGTTGTTGCTGTTTCGTCTGTGTAATTTTAGAACTTGGCACGAAACATGTTTTTATATTTATTGTTGTGTAGGCACAATGTACATACATATTTAGACATGTACTTATTTTTGTTTATATGTATACATACATTCATTTATTACTTGGCCATTGCCGGCTCAGCAACAACAAAAACCATAACCAAAACAACAACAACAAGTTTCATTCACCGGCGAGCCATCGAATGTGACGTCACAGCGGCACGATACGATTGCGTGTCATTCTTGTTCCACTGTGCAGCGCACACAGCTGTTTTTTTTTTCTCTTTTGTTTTTGTTGCTCGTGTGTTTCACCGTTTCTTCGTCGTCGTCGTCGTTGTCGTTCTCTGCTTCTTCCAATTCTTGTTGGCAAAGTGCCAGAATCACGAAATGAATGGAATGAAACGAAACGAGTTCGCTGCTGCGCATACGTCACGAAGAGATAGACGGAGTGCGGGAGCGAGCGAGAGAGAAGATGCAGCCGGTTTCTCCATCTCGTTTTGTTATTTTTTTTTTTGCATGCCAGCATGCAATAATGTGTATGTACACCAGACACACACGCACACACAAACACATTTGCCGATTTGTTTTGACTGAGCTGCTGCTTCTTCTTATTCTGCTTCGTGTTTTATTTTCGCTCGCTGTTAGGGCGCTGTTATTGCGCTGTTAACTTGTTGGCTTTGTGCACATACATATAGACATACATACATACATACACCATTATATTTTAATTCTTTCTTTTCGTATGCAATGCACGCGCACGCGTAGCTGCTTGATATTGAAAATAAAAAAAGGCAACAAAAAAAAACAAATAGCCGGGCAGAAGCAGATACACAACAAGCGAATGGAAAAACGTATTTAATTTGTATGCCCAACTGACGATGGCACATTGCTCAAATGTCGACGCTTGTCAGTTTGCCGGCGGCGCACAGTGGGCTGCATACGAAATCAAGCTCACACATCTGCGGGCAGTGTGCTGTTATGTTTATTTATTTGATAAACTGTTGCTTCTTTGCTTTTGCTTTTGCTAAATTGCTTACGCCGACTAAATTGGCAAGAAAGGGAGGAGGCGAAGAAGAAGAAGAAAATGGCAAAGAAGGCAAGGCAACAACAAGGAGGGGGAGGAGGTGGCAGAGAAGAAGGCGAAAAATGGGTAGAAGAAGAAGAAGACGTCGTGCATGTTGTGTGGCCCCAACACGTACACATAAAAAGTACGTGTGCGTGTGTATTTATAGCATTTGTTTATATTTTGCATGCAAGAGCTGAAGAACAACAGCAATAAATGCCAAAGCGAAAGCCTATTCTCTCTCTCTCTCCCTCTTGCGCACTCGCACTCGCTCTCCTCCCCCATCCTGCGTCCCTTTCGCACCGCTGCAGTTGCACAGTTGCATGTGCGTGGCCCATTGAGAAGAAGAAGGCGAAGATAGCGAGCGCCAGAGCGAGACAGCAAGCCTGGCACATACAGTTGCAAGTACCGCGCACAGTGGGCGAAAGCCAAGTAAAGGTGGAAGAAATAAGTGGTGCACAGAAAAAAAAAAGAAGATCGGATTGAATCCACATTGGATTTTAAAACCTACATGTTCAAAATAATTTATGTTTTGATTTAACACATATTAGTTATTATATAGATTTGCAAATTTCCGTTTTTTCTCTAAGTTATAAAATTGATAAGCAAATTGTTGAAAAATCATAATGTCTTTAGATTTATGACTATATTTCACATTAATGCGAAGAGCAATAAACTTTTAAGTGAAATACCCATAAAGCAACTTAATTTCGTTTTGGACCATTAAGTTTTTTCAGCATTATTCATATAGCATTCTAATTCCATGGAACCACTGTAATCAGTTTCAGTTTACTGCATTCGATTCGAACTTCACTTGACTGCAACTTCGTTGCAATCTATTTTTGAAACGACTTTTTATTAACGCATACATATGTAGGTATGTAGGCATGTTCATATACACGTAGTGCTAGTGCTTTAGTGCATATACAGAAATGTACCCCACTGTTTATTTGTTTTTCATACAATCAGGAGCTGAAAACAAACAAATTTGCGCGATCTCCGTTCTTAGTATCGAATATGAAACTATTTATAGATTAGTTTACGTTTTCCGCCGTTCAGCACATTTTGCCTGGCTATGGAATATTTTTTCGATATTCCACGTTTTTTTCGCACTACTTTGCTAGAATGAATCATTTGACAATTTATTACAAATATTCAGTCATGAGCCCGAGAACCGGGGCGAGAAATATAAACAATAAATATTTATACAATGTTGTATATGAGAAAAGAAACCATATTGTGTACGGTGTGTTTATATGTGGAATAGAAACTATTCATTCGCCTTCGAATGAATGAAAACGAATCGCACCACCACACCCAAATGGGCGACCACGCCCTCTCACGCCTTTCCTACATTTCGCAACCCTAGAAACTACATATTCTTCCGGATATTGATATGAGATTCCCTGGGGAAAGGAAAGGAATTGCTGGCGAATTACTGGAAACACGAACCTTAGGAATGGTATTTATTTATGCGGAATCAAAGTTATAGCTGTATCCGGAGATTGATAACATTTCTCGCTTTGATTATATCATATTTTATATTTACTTCAAGGGAAATCATTGGTACTGTACTGGGGTACAGTTATTTTTTTCAACAAGTTTTTATTGCTTATCAAAGCTGCGCGCTAATGACAAACTCCAAAACGATAATAAGTATTTCACCTTAATTGATAAGACTACAAATTCTTAATAACCCAATAAGTAACACATAATGGATGCGTTGATAATAGGCCTTATCTTTATATTGTTTCTTGAAGATATCAAACCATGTGACTCAAAGTAAAGCTGTGAAAGGTCGGTACATAACATATAAGTAATAAACATCTCTTCATAATACAGAAAATATGTTTTTGGACTAAGTTTTAGAACTAGTACAACATGATCATTAATTGATAAGCAATCTACAATATCCATATATATATTAAAAAAAAAGTATTTAAAAAAGTTTTACAAAATTAAAGAACATAAATTGATTATTGGGAAAAAAAACTTTTTTATTCCTTTTCTTCAAAAATAGGATCCCAACTTATTATGGCCAATGCTATTAGTTATTCAGCGATATAATAAAATTGAATGTTCCCCAAGTGGAAAGACTTTTAAGTGGATCCAATATCTCCATCGATTGATTTCCGCAAGCACATCTTCAAAGGGCAACAGGCCAACAATCGTTTGTTTGTGTTTATTTAATGTAGAAAACAGAAAACTTTAACAACAGGCCGAAGATCTAATGAAAAATAAACAAATGTCTTACAGGGTGCACCCTACAACAACACAACAAAGCACAGCACCACTCAAATAAATCGAGCGACGAAAAAATTAAAACGACCCGGTACAATGCGGCGCTATCAGTCAAAGTTGGCGGTGGCTGGGAGTTGATAAGATAGGCTGAGGACCCCGGTGGACGAACGACATCGCATCGACCAGTCCACTTAACAATTAGATAAGATAAACAAAACAGCTGTGTGTATACAGTATTAAGAGCGGCGGCCAAGAGCAAACGAAAGTGGAATGGAATTTCAAATCGAAAGGAAATGAAACGAAGCGGTGTATTGTGTACCCTGTACTCGTAACTCTCGTACTTTCCCCCGGAATCCATCTAGATTGTGATTTGCTTATCTCCATGTCGGCTTTCGGGCGGAAAAAAGAGCTTATCAGCACAGTCATAAAAATCGGAATGATCTCACTGAGAAGATCAAGAAACTTTAGGGCTTACAAACCTTAAAAAAAAAAACAAAAACAGACTATTCCATGTTAAGCTTGGATTTTTACACTATTTAGTTCGAAGAAATACATAAAGTATTCTTCAGAAGACTACAGAGATTGGTTTACTAGAAATATTATTTATGTCCATGAATTTTAAAGAACATTGCTGATATATGACTATTCCAAAACACTATATACCGTTTTCTTAAAATTTTAATTATTTTTAAATAATTTTGATTGAGCCATTTTAGTCGTAAAAACCTATAAACCCAAAAACAATACTGGGAAAACCCCAAAATCATTATCATCAAATGTAGAATAAATTTCCCCCAGCGTTGATAATACAATTCCGGCATCTATCCATCAATATTCGATTAGTTATCAGAAACCGGCGATTGCATATCATATCAGGCTTTCTACCGACAATTCTCAGGCCGCTGCTCTTTCCTTCTATTTGTTCTGTGGGCCTCATGTTTTGGGGCTTAGCTCCTTATCGAGCAGTTGTTTGGCTTATCAATTAACCACATGGTCGGGTCCCTCAGATATGATAAGATATGGTGTTGATGGTGCAATCTACGCCGATAAGTTAATCGCTTATCTTCCCACAGACCAAGTGGCAAACCTATTGACGCTCTCTCATGACAAATGGCAAATAAGAAGTGCAAGGAAAGGTTGAAATACCCTTACAAGTTTACTTTTGCAAATCTATAATCATCCATTTAACTAGAAAGGATAAATCGGTGGAAATGAGAAAACGATATCTTATTACATAACTATTATTAAAAAACCTATATGGGACTTGTCTAATTCAGCTTGTCAAATATTTTTGGTTAATGCAAAACCCTGTTATAAATATTAAAATATATTTATGTTGTAGAGAAAAAAGCTTGTGCAAGCATTAAAAATGGGGTTGCATTTTCGAACATTAGGGGAAAAAAAACACGCTTCTTGAAGAATTTACAATGGCAGTCAAATAAATTTAATAATTAAAAAAAAAAATAATTTTTTTATTATAAGCTAATTTGTACCAAGAACGGATTTTACAAAAATTGTATTTTGTACACTATTAAGTTTAGGGAAGATAAAATGGATTTACCATTTTTTGGTAACTTTTTTTACCAACAGAATATAGATATTATTTTGTGATCGCAGCTGTGTCTAATCATCGGCAGCGACTTCGCTGCTTCACGTGTTTTAACGGTTAACAGCGGCCATGCACTCCCAGCTAGCCATCTCCCTTGCACTTGCTGCAACTGCAGCTGCACTGAGCACGCAATGTCTAATTATGAGAGCAGGAGAGAGGGAGAGTGAGAGGGAGAGGAAGAAGGAGCTGCACTCCGCTCTCCTCCCGCCAAAGGGAAGGCACGAACGAATTCCTGGCGAACGCATTGGAATGGTCAGTCAGTAAATGCATACACACGAACTAGATACACCAACACACACATATAGCCGGCAACACGAAGCGCTGAATGAAACGAAACGAAAAGGGGGTGTGAAGTGGGCGAAAGAGGGTGGTGGGTGTGGTGGGTGTGGGAGCGTGGGGGAGCGTGGGGGAGCGTGGGGGAGGGCGAGGGGGTGGCGCGCGCACGTTGCCGTTCCATTTTATACATACATTTGTACAATTTTTCCTCTGTACACCGAGAAAATGTTTGTTATATTTTTAGTATATACACAAACGCAATAAATATGTGCATGTGTATGTACCCGAATTGGTATTTTTTAATATATTTTTTTTTTTTTTGGTAATGAAACGAATACACACAGGAAGGAAGAAGCAGAAGCGTAACGTAAATACAAAACAACAAACGAAATTAGCACAGTGGGTGTCAAGTGGGAAATTCCAAAAAGATATATGTATGTTTATACATATTGTATTTCGCATTTGTTCGTGAACTATGGAAACCAAAAGGCATTTCCTAAAGATTTTATTTTTTTCTGCCCTTGATAAAGAATGAATTTCAGATAAGAACCAGAAAAAATTAAAAAATTCTTATCGTTGCTTTTAGCAATATGGTCCAGTCCAAATACCAAGAACGTGTTAAAATAAAAAGGAAGTTCGTTTTATCGGAATACATAGAAGATAACAATTCAATTTATATAGGCCATTATTTTTTAGGCCATAAAGTATACTTTTGCCCCACTGTTTGATGACGGCATCGGTATGAGCGAAAAAGTTTTTTTTTTGTTTTTCATCTCGTTTTTGGAGTGCTTTTTCGTTGTTGTTGTTGTTGTCACTGCAGCTCGTTCCGTAATTCGTATACCGACTAAAATTTATCTACACCCTGGTTCGATTGTTTGCAAGTGTGTGTGTGTGTGTGTGTGTGCAACTTGTTATCGCATAGCGTAAAAAGGAGAAACAGAAACAGCAGAAGAAGCAGCAGCGAAAACCAAAACAAGTTTAATGACGTTTTGCGCGCGCAGCCAAGAAAAAAACACACACACACACCAACAAATACATATGGACGTTTATGGAACCAGTTTGGGAAGAAGAGGAGAGCAACGGCGAAAGAGCGAGGGAGAAGGGTAGAGCGAGAACATTACAACGTCAGCGTCAACGACGGTTTTTGCACGTCTGTTTTTATTACATTCTGCGTCCTTTTTCGTGTGCTTTTTGCGCTTTTTTGTGTGTTTTTTCCCATTACGACTGTTACGTACGTGCATGTAACCGAACGTGGATGTGACTGTTGGCTACACGTAGCTATGTATGTATATATGTACGTGTTGTACATATATGTATATTCCCCATATATGTTTGTATATTGGCATGTGCGCATGCCTTTTAATGGCAAGGGTTGGCAGCCCCTTTTTTTTCACAGAGGGTTGCAAAATGCGTTTCTACGTTTTTCGTATATGTGTGTTTGTAATACATACATAAACATAGGGAAGAGATAAGGCCGCGCTGATAAGCAAATGCGTTATCTAATCTTCGACACAACGCTTCTTATCACAAAAACACTCGTAGATTCCCGCTTCTTCTTACTCGCCTTCCAGCCAGGAGAGATAAGGAGCAGGCAATCACGCCGTTTCACTCTGGCCTGAATATCTATATCTGTATGTGTGCCAGTTTGGTTGCCCTGCCTTATCAGTATCGCTGCCTCCCTTACACCCACTCCCTCCCATCGATCCAGGCTGGAGCGAGACAGACAGCGCGCGCTCTCTCACTGTCTCTCCCGCGATCGCCGCTCAAGAAACGGTAAACAAATACAGTGGGCGCCAGTTAATTGAAACCTGGCATTTAAACAATTTATCAGCTCAGCTTGGAAACGAATTCGAAACTAAAATCGAAACACATTTCCCTGTAATCCGCAATTATTATTATTTTAAAGTGGAATTCTAAAAAAGAAACTTTAAACAAACCAATTATTTCCTATAACGCATTGTTTAAACAATATCGTTACGCTTAATTGTTCGGAATTTCTTCTTGGCATTGCCGATCTAAATAAACTCAAATATCGAATATCTTATTGGCTTCCAACGGTTTCTAACTAATTTTTTTCTGTTTTCAAGAGATCACTGTACTTTAATAACAACCCAATTTTCTTCAAAGTTAAAGGTTCACCCAGACTGATCCATTCACTATTATTGATATGAAGTAGTCCCCCTTTCTCTCCCGCCACTCTATTTTCAATTTCATATCGCTTATTTCCCATTGGCGATTCGATTACCTAAAGTGATAAGAAATCATTGATAGGGGGGATTATCCCAGCCTGTTAAAGTAATTATAAGTAATCTCTACCGTAATATGATAGCTATTTGACCTCTTGAAAGTGCATTCTTGGCTAGTGTAACTAAATCTTTAAGTTGTAATGCATTTATCGCTTACTTTTCAAGTCTCTTTACCTCTACGAAAGTGATTTTTACGGAATGTCTACTGTAGGTGATGATTATTCATCTGAAGCTGATAAGGATTTCGACTTTTTGGTAGTTTCCAAGCAAAAACGAATTATTCTAAAGTCCAATGTGATGTTTCATTTATGATTAGTGATTATTATTATTTTTTTTTTTGTAAGGTACCAATGGCTCTTCAATCATACATATATTTTAATGTTAAATTGAAGTGTTTGAAAAGGGAGAATTTACAATCATTAACTATAGTTAAATTATGATTATAAGCGATGGATCACAATGGAGGGTTGAATTTGTAATATTCACTACTTAATGGATCTCTTGAAGTGATCTTTTTCTGATCCTCTGATTACTTTCTTAGACTTAAATCCCAATTTTCGTTGTTTTTTCTCATCTCACCTGCTTTGAAGGTCGAGGCATCAAAACTGGGCGCTCTGACGGGCTGTTGCTTATCCCTCAGACCGCTCAGCTGCCGCTCGGGTACATAGCTGACCGCTGCGGGCAGGGATTCGCCTCGCGTCAACGGCGGTCTGCCGCCTCCGCCCGTTGGATCGTCCATGGCGCTCCGCTTGATGCCGGGCGGACCACCACCGCCGCCCACAACGGAGGAGGCACCAGCGCCATCTGGCGGCAGGCCATGGGCCGACTGCTGTTGCTGCTGCTGCTGGCTGACATCCACGTCCACGTCCTCACTGGGCGGTCGCTTAAGATTGACGGACAGGGCGGGCGGTAAATTGCTACCGGGACCTCCACTACCCGCTGTGGGCACTCCGCTACCAGGTCCACCGCCGCCGCCGCCACGCGTTGCATTTGGCGGCAGGTGATGGGGCGTCATGTGGGAGATGCGAACGGGTCGCACGCCGCCGCCGGGTGCGTCCTCCAGCTTAACGGGATAGTCGAGGGGCGGACCGATGCGCGGCACGGGCATTTGATAGGGCATCGGATGATGGTGATGAACGGCAGCGGCGGCGGCAGCGACGGCCACAGCGTTGCCCAGCGAGCCGAGCGGTCCGCCAGTCACCGATGGCCCTGGACCGCCGCCACCTCCGGGGGGATTACCCCCACCGCCGCCACTGCGATGGGAACCGGGTCCTGGTCCTGGAACTGGGCCCACTTGTAACTGTTGTTGTTGCTGCTGTTGTTGTTGCTGCTGTTGCTGCTGCTGCTGCTGGAGAACTGCCGCTGCGGCGGCGGCAGCGGAAACTTCGCCGTTCTCGTGCGAACGCTGCTGTTTGCTGGCGGGATGGAGACGCTTCATTTGGCGGGCGGCGTCCAGCACCGCCTCGATGCGATCGGCGCCCTCGTAATTGACGCAGCCGCGGCACACTGCCTCCGAGAAGTCATTGATCATCGCCCAGGGCATGCGGGGCAGGTCGCACAAGTAGCAGTGCTGCCTTTTCGTTTGCAGCGACATCGTGTGGCTGTGGCACCTGCGGGGTACGGGTACGGGAACCTGGAAGGCTGGAAACTGGAACCTGCAACTTGCTGGAATCGGATTCGGATTCGGTATCGGAATCGGAATCTCTGCTATGCTGGAAATATCTCCTTCTCCTCACTCGCCTGGAATTGGAATGGGAATGGATGGTGGCCAACGCCAACTGTTTTTTTTTTTTTTCTTTTTTCGCCTTTTCTTTCGATTTTCTGCGCCGTGTGTTTCCTTTTTAGCTTTTGTTATTCATGTTTTCATATTGATTTTCGCACACGCACACACACACGCACGCATTTTTCACAGCGCGCTGTTCACCCGAAAAAAATTCACTAATGTTTTCTATTGCGCTGCGCTGCTCAACACACCAATACACACACCACACCACACACACGCGCGAGAGTCCGCGCGCAAGCGAGAGAGGGAGAGCGAGCGAGCGAGAGAGAGAGAGAGAGAGATGGAGAGCGGGACACGTAAACGTACGACGACGCCAAAAACGTGGAGGAACAAAACGAACGAGGAGAACGCAGCGACGCAGCGAATAACGGAAAAATCAACCGGACGCCACAAAACTCGCTGATAGAGTGACCTTGGCGGCGATGTGCAAATATACTTGGCAGCCGGCTGAAATGCACTAAAAAATCCGTCGTGGTATGCTGAAAATACCAAAGAAATACCAAACGCTGCTGGTATTTCACGGTCTCGAACCGGTTGTAACGTTTGCTATGCCTCTAGCTTGTACTCAATCCATTGAAAACCATTGCATTTTCAAAGTTTAAACTTTATTTTTTTTAATTTTTCTTAAAAATTTTATTTATTATACCCCTGATAAACATATTTTTTGACTTGATTTGCTTTAATTGTTTAACAAACGTTTTTCTATTAGCCGTCTTTTAATGTTTCACCAATATTTATATATATATTTAAAATATGTATATTCCATCTATAGGGTTACATTCCCTTTTTGCTACGTCCCTGCTTGCGTACGTGCCTGCACGTCATAATCAAGGAAAAAATCTAGTGACGATGTCCGCCCACCAAAAAGTGTGGGTGGCAAAGTTCGTCAGTAAGTATACCATGTAAAGTTCGTGTCCTGCCTGGATACACATCCTATATATGCATCTATATATATTTTTGTACATACATGGATACCCCGAGTGTACATAGGATACAGAAATGTAGACCTTGAATCTGGAACAGCTGATTTAGCAGAGCTCTGTAACTGTTAATGAAATTAAAAGCTGGGTCTCTGCAAAGTCGCCCGTTTCCTAGAAAAAAAAAGTGGAAAGGATGTCGGAAAAGAGTGCGCAGGACCGAGAACTGCAAGGATGTATACACACATACAGACGCTTCGGTGTATTCGTATTGTCCTGGGCTGTTGGCCTGCATCGATTTCCCGACCATGGTCTGGGACAAATGCCATTTCTGTGCGTATATCCTGTTAAAGGAGCAATGCGGAAAAGGATCAACCAGATACAGATACACACGAGCTCGTAACGGGGTCTTTCCCCTTCGCCTCCCACTTTTCTCATACCGCCCACAGTCCTGGCCATCTGTTTAGTCACGTTGCAGGCACAACTGTACTTCGCTTTGAAACTTTCTTTCAAAAACGATTCTAAAAAATGATCAATATTTCCCTTTTTAGAATTACATTAATTAAGATAAATTTGGGTAAATATTCGAAAAAAAAAAGTTGTTTTACAACCTACAAAAAATACACGTCTTCAGTTTGTTTATTTATTTTTTCCAATTTGCACTTTTTATTAACAAAAAAAATATTTAAGATTAAAATCAAGGGAGAGTCGTCATACCATTCACTACGTTTATACGCGGGCTTTGATTGAAAATACAAATCGTTCTTAGACCCAAATAACTAGGCAACAAAAAAATTACTAGTTAGTAAAGTTCTTTACAATTAGGTAGAAAAATCTTAGCTATACTGATAATATCTGTTCAACGGTATTGAATTGTGTTAGGTACTCGAAAATACTTGAAATATTTCATAGACTTGGAATAGCGGGCGTATAAACGTAGTTATAATGCGGAGTGGAGTCAAAATACAACACGTTACATATAAAAAATATCGCACATATTTGTTGTATATAGATAATTAAATGCTAGATCGTTTGGGCCCAGCCACTGTTATACTGGCATACGACTGGCATACGTATAACAGTGGCCAGGCTCAAGTGTCTTGTAGAAGCTGTTAATTGCAAAGCGTTTCGATCCTATATATATGTTAATGCATATAATGGCTATATAAAGTACACAGTTTAACAGTATAACAGTATTAGGCTTGAGCGTGTGCGTGTTTTGTATAACAGTTAGCATGGGCGTGTGTGTGTGTGTGTGTGTATCACTTACAACTAAAATTGCCTTTGAGCAAAAACGTTCTTATATATTTATACAAATTAGACTTTTCCTCCACAATACAAAAAAAAAAAACGTGGTTTCCTAGCATTGTTAATTATTGTTCATGGAATGGGGCGGTGGATGGGTGGAAAATTGATAAATAATAAATTAGATTTAAGCACTAACATGGAATACGTTTATCTATATGGTTTTGGAATATATATATGTATATATGGTGTATATCAAAAAATATTTAAACCACAATTTATCTAGTTAGTTAAAGTTCTTTTCGTTCCTTTGTCTTTTTTGTGGGTGGGCTCCTCTCCTCTTCTCGCAAGGATTCTTTAGATTCTTTCGTTCGTCGCTCAGCTTCATGGCACAAGTTTCTTTCATCTCTCTCTATCCGTATCTCTCTATCTCCTATCTCGTTTTTCATATAACTTTTAAGTCAGACAATAGTGGGTTAAACGATTAATTGCTTAGCATTTTAGTTGAGTTCGTTAGGTTAGTCGGAACAGCTGTTACCCTGTAATCTTAATTACTATAATTATTCGCTTGGTTTTTTTTACAATCTATGTAAATATTGCAACTTCTTGGTTTTATCTCTTAACAGGCACTTAACCTTCGTTTAGTTTAAACTTAAAATCGTATGTTAGAATAAAAAAAAACTAAAAAATAAACACTTTTGTTGGAATGTTGTCATGTGTGCGTATAACATTTGCTTTTTCAACAGCGTAACAGTTCACTGGTTGATTCAAGTTATTTACATTTAAAAGGCATTACATATTTATACAAAATGTCTCGTTATACAGAAGAACTATGGAATTGTTACAGAAATTTTGTGGATTATGCTTAAATTGTGGAATAAACTAGGAATCTGGGTATTTCTGTATCTGTACAGTACAAAAGAGAACGATATTACGAGTTAGGATTACAGTTAGGACGTTAGCAAAAAAGAGCTGGGCTAATTACGACAGTTACACTGCTTACAAGAGCTTCCTGAGTGGAACAATAAACTGCGCACAACACTTGACAGTCGAGTATATATGTGAGTAGCTAGCAGCGCGTATTGAAATGCGTGCGCACGGGTGGCGGTGGAGCTGCTCGCCTCCTCCTTTCACAGCCCGCCAGATTCGCCGATCCGGATGCCCCGGTTCGATGACCATTCAATGATCCCGCCGCTGGCGAGGCGGCACATCCTGCTCCTGCCACTCCACCGCCGGCTGAGGCAGCTGTCGCCGCTGCCTCTTCGCGCAGTTTCTGCTTCTGATCGCTGAGACGGGCTCCCAGGCGATGCACCTTCTCCGGACTCAGGATGCTCAGGCGCGTCGTCTTTGAGGACTGTTGCTGCTGCTGCTGTTGCTGGTGAGAAGCGGCAGCTAGAGAGACAAGAAACGAACAGATATTAGTTTAAACAGTTCAGTACTAGTTCACTTACTAATATCTTACACATTTTATATAATAAAGGTGTTGATTAATCACTACATTAATTTATAGTAATAATAAATAAATTAACAGGAATTTTTTCCATACTTTTAAAATTATTCTATAAATTTTGAATTTATAATTATACATTAAATTCGTATTGTTTTAAATATAAGATATTCCTTTCATACATTTCCTAATTATTATTTAGATTTTCAATTTATAAATATAAATTAAATTGGTGAATTTATAAAAGGAATAAGTAGTTTTTACAAATATTCGTTAAATTCCATATTATGTTAGATAATACAATAAATAATTAAATGTTTATATAGATAACAAAACATTAAAACCAATTAAAAATTCCATAAAAAGACAATTAATACAATAACTTTTTTAGCAGTGTATGAGATAACTTTAAAGACATTCCAATTGGGCATTAACTAAGGTTTTCAAGAGCAGCAAAGGTGCCTAATAAATGGCCTAACCTAAGCTTAACTGTAAGTTAACTTTTAAACTTAAGTAAGTTTACCATTTGTTAGTCGCTGGGCCGTGGCAGCGGTATGCCTCTGGGCCAAATGCTTGCTGGGCGAACCGGGACGTGTGCTCCTGGTGGGCGAGACGCCATTGCTGGCGGGGATTCCATGAGCTGTGCGACCCGGCGGTGGCTTCAGCACCTTTCCCTTGCCATTGCTCGTTGGCAGGCGATGATTGTTGCTCGATCGCTGCGGTTGCGCAGTTTGTGGTGGCGGCGAAGGAAGTGGCAGCGTCAGCTTGTGCTTTTTCGGCAGCCAATCTGGAGCGGTTGGTGGACAACTGGTGGTGGCGTTGGTTGTGCTGTTCACATTTCCATTGCTACTTAAATTAACACTACTTGTGATGCTGGGCGGCAGGAAGAGTGGAGGCTGGCTACTGCTCTGGACTTTCGTTGTCGCTGTCGTCGCGGCCTTGCTCCTTTTGGGCGCCGGTGTGGCCAACTGTTTGCTGGCTCCGCTGGTGGCCAGGTTCTCCAGGGATTCGCCGTGCTGCAGCCTTTGGCCCGCACTCGATACGGGCGGATTCTTTCGCCCGAAAATGGGCGTCTGATTGATGCGCTGGGTGCGCGGCGGTGGCGGTGGGCATTTGGCGCCACCATTCAGTACTGCCGCCTCGTGCTCAAGGCGCTGGAACATCTTCAGGGCCACCGGTGGGGTCTTGAAGAAGTTTCGCATCGAGTGCTGCGATTGGTTGAAGTTCCGCCGGCTGGCCTCCTCCAGATGCTCGAATTTGCTGCGGCACTGATGCAGCCGGTTGCGCATATCGTCGATGGCCAGCCGATGGTGCTGCGAATCCGTGCTGTTGGTGCTCTCTTGGTCCAGTGCCAGCAGTTCCACTTCCTCCTTGGCAGACTTGACCTCCGCCTCTTGTGGCGCTTGCGGTGCTGGCAAGTTATTAACCTCATGGTAATTCAAACTCGTATCGCAACTGGAGTCCACATCGGAATATGTGTTCAGATCCCTGACATCGTGCAGCTGCAGTTCGGCACCGGGCCGCAGGTCCACCAGGTAGCCCCTTTCGCCGAACGGACGACACTTCTTGAGGGCCTTCTTCAAAGCCCTCTCCTTGGACTCCGTTTCGGGCGTTAGGTTACGCCGCTCCTCCTGGGCGCCCAAGAAGCGCTGGCGCCGCCTGGCCCGCATGCTGTCGCGCAATCTCTCCCCGCTGGGCGAGAAATCCTTGCCCAGATGCGGTGACTTGGGTATGTCCTGCGGCTTGATCACCAGATTCTCCTTCTCCTTTTCGATGGGCGAGATTTCGGATTCCTCCTCCGCTTCCCCTTCCGCCTGCGCCGCAATCTTGACCAGCTCATCGAGGTTATTCAAGCTTCGCTGGGAGGTGGGCGACAGGGCGTCCTCGGAGCTGGCGTACCACTCCTGGAACGTCTCGATCTCGTGCAGCAGCCGCTCGGGCGGCACACGCTCGGCGGCCAGGTCATCGGCCAGCCGGAGTAGCCACACGTGCAGGGTCTCGAAGCACGGACGCATATCCGGATTGAGGTCGCAGCACACGAAGGCCACTTTGACGAAGGGCTCCGGGCACTGGGCGCAGAACTTCTCGCGAAACTCCTGCTGGTTGAGGCTGAAGTCCGAGTTGCGGGGCATAAAATCGGGATCGGCTTCCACACGTCCAATGATCTGCAAGGCATTAAATAAATCGAATTAAGAGGTGGCTAAATTTAAATAGATCGAATTTTATAAACATAAAGTTGCGGTTAAAATAATACTTTTTTTTTAACTTTTTCAAAAAGGAAAATAGAAACAAGAAAGAGCGCTCGACTATTAAATAACCATTACTCAGCTGTATGGGCGTGAGAGAGATGAAGATATGCAAGCAGTCACTTGAAAATGGCGCCACCTATAGGAAAATTTGTTATTTGCTCTTAACTTTTAAATAAATGGTTGGATTTGAAAATGTTCTTTTACATTTCGATAGGTCTTTATAATCACTACAAAATAGCATTCACACTTTTACAAAATCTGTAAATATTATGAAAAAAAAACCTATATAAATCAAAATTTTTAATTTTAAAATAAATATAATAATAACTAGTTATAAAAATCTTGTAGGAATTTTAAAAAACTTGAAATATTCTCTAATAAACTAAATTAATGTACATTTTTTCTTTTACATTAATTAGTTTATTATTATGTTTTTAAAGCATTTTGTGATGCATCGTTTACAACAAGCTTTATGCTTTTTCTAAAATACAGAAACCCAGTGTCTCACCTCGCACAACATGATGCCGAAGGAGAAGACGTCGACCTTCTCATCGTACTTCAGGCCCTTCATCATCTCGGGCGCCATCCAGTAGGGATTCCCGACCACCGTATAGCGCTGCCTTCGCTGCCTGCTCTTGCTGCGCCGCAGCGTTCCGCTCGGCGACATGGCCGCATCGCTGCCAGCTCCTGATCCATAGCCGCCCGGCGTCATAGTGCCGCCACCTCCGCGGTCCGCGGAGGCGCCAACGCCACCCGGCAGACGCGGTGCATCCACACTGCGTGCCAGCCCAAAGTCCGCCACTATAACCGAACGATCCTCGCGCACCAGGCAGTTCATCGAGTTTAGATCGCGATGGATGATGTTCATCGAGTGCAGGTAGCTCATGCCGCAGGCAATGTCCCTGGCCAGGCAGACGCGCTGCGGCCAGGAGAGGCTCTGGCTGGGATCGTGGATTAGCTCCTTGAGACAACCGCCGGCCACGTACTCGGTGACCATATGCAGCTTCTTCTCCTTGTACAGCACGCCAATGAACTTGAGCACATGGCGATGGTCGAGCAGACGGAGAACGGCCACTTCCTTAATGAAATTTCTCTGGGCCTCCTCGTCGGCGCGATGCAGCTCCTTGAGGACCATCACCTCGCCGCTCTGACGATGGGTCACCTTGAAGACCTTGCCGAAGAAGCCCTCGCCCAACTTTTCGCCTATAACCAGATCCGATGCGCGAAAGATTCTTTGTGGCTTCTGGACCACACGACACGATTGCGTCCTGGACAGATCGTAGAGCTGCGGATGTGCCGAATGCTGTTGCGCCTGATGCTGTTCATCGAGCAGCTTGGACAGACTGGAGCAGCGCTCCTTCTCCTTCAGCTGCGTCATGGCGATGGCAGCCCCTGCTGCCGGTGGTATTGTGGCTGAGGCATTTGTGGCCTGTCGCAGCTTCCGCGCCTTCGATCCCTGTTCGCCGCCCGGTGTCTTATAGAGCCGCTCCCGGCCCACCTCCACGCTGGAGGCCGATGTGCTGAGCGGCAGGATGAGCGTGGACGCAGACATGGCCCTCTGGATGTCCGCTTGGCTGCAGGAGCGACACACCTGCACCGGATCGTGCTCGACGGTCAGCTGGAGCATCTTTTCGTTGCTACGTATGAGCTTGTCGATCTGCTCCACGGATGAATCGCTAACGGGCGTGCCGTTTACCTCCAGGATGCGGTCGCCAATGTGCAAGTTCGTAAGATTTACATCGATCCTGTGGGGAGAAGAATAGAGATTAGAATGGTTTCTCTTGGTGGTTCATGGGGTTAGTGGGCTGGATCTTTAGCTCCTGGCAAGTGTTACCTATAGGGCGCCCCACAGCACTGTTCCGCCACCGAGGTGAGCCAGAGGAAGAAATTACAGAACAGGCTGTTCCAATTTTTCGTTTATTTTTTTTTTGGTAAGCATGTGTGTTAAGAGAACGCAAGGATGAAATTAGTCGCAGAAAGGAGATTATGGGATGAGATTA
Source organism: Drosophila pseudotakahashii (assembly GCA_035046095.1). Lineage (NCBI taxonomy): Eukaryota > Metazoa > Arthropoda > Insecta > Diptera > Drosophilidae > Drosophila > Drosophila pseudotakahashii. The sequence goes on from JAWNOE010000105.1 coordinate 7,019,709, forward strand.
TACTGTGGCAACCAAAAAGTAAGCCACCAATAAATCAATAACATTTTCACAATCACAGAAATAGGGAGAACTATGTGCAATTTGCATTATTTAACTTAAACTTATAATAGGTCTAAAGTTTTGTTAAAACCTGCCAATGCAATTGAATGTCATTTGAAATGCAAATGCCCTGGAACCAATAATTCCATTTGCAAACAAGGAGGAGTATCTGGGTATTACTTACTTTTTAAAATTGCAAAACATTATAAAATAAAAAGTATACAAAATTTTGATTTGTCCTTATGGGATTACTATTGAAAAATACATTGACAAAACTCGCAAATGCGAGTAGATTGCTTTATAATCTAGATCTACTTTTAAAAATAATGAATATTTGTACGACTTTGGAAAAGTATAAATGCTATTTTGTTGTGCTTATCAATACCTATCGAAATGTAGAAGACATTTTTCAAATCGGACCATTCATTAAAAAGTTATGACCAAAATAATGGCAAGCAGTCGCTTGAATGCATACATATCTTCATCTCCCTCGCACTGCCTTTAGAAGAATAATGGGTAACTGGTAGTCGAGATACTTTAAAATGTTTAATTAATACTTAAAATAATATAGGGACATCTTTAAAGTTTTTTATTTTTTTTCTTAGATATTTAAAGAAAATATTAAAAAAATAAGTCATCAATTATCATCTATCATATATTATAATAAATATCAGATGCATTTCTGGGCAATTCTTACTCTGTAATTCGGACTGTGGGACAGCCGTCGTCCAAAGCGACTCCGTCGACCCTCAGGCCCGGGGTGGCGTCCTTGGGGATCTCGACCAGCCGGATGGAGTGCATCGGCTTGCCGGCCGTCGTGATCCGCGCCTTGGCATCGGCCGGCTGGCAGGATCGTTTGCCGTAGCACTGGCCACAGTAGAGCTTCGATCGCTCGACCAGCGCATAGGACTCGCCCTCGCCGATGAAGGAGCCGCAGGCGGTGCAGCAGAAGCACTCCGGGTGGAATTTGTGCTCGCCGGCGACCATGACGGGTCCGGTGATAACGGCCGTGCACTGCTGGCAGGCATCGCCGAACCGGCCGTAGTAGTCCTCCCGGCAGTACAGTAGTCCCTCGCGCTCGAAGTACCAGTTGTGCAGGTGGCCCTCGCAGACGGAGCAGCGGAAGCAATCGCAGTGCCATTGTTGACCCAGGGCCATCACTATGGGCTCCTCCGGATGGGGCAGCAGTTGGCCCCGGCAATGGGCGCACAGTGGCGGATGTCCTCCCATTCCCGATCCTGGGCCCAATCCAGAGCCTCCTCCTCCTGCTGCTCCTCCTCCTCCTCCTCGTCCACCATTTGCCCGCAGGCGCTGCTGATGATGCATGGAATGTTTTTGTGCCTTGGCCGCGATTACGTTAGCACTAAAGGGAAAGAAGAAGTGGTGTGAAAAGATATTAGCGAATGACGGAGACGGAACAGGTATTAAATAGTGTAAATATAGACCAACAGTCACGGAAAATGATCAATAGTCGCAAATGGGGGGCAGTAAGACTAAGTAAAAACAAGGTTTACATTTTTTCTGTATATGTTTGTTCTACATCAAATGCCAAATGGACAATGCAGGCCTGCAAATAAGTTATCGCCCTTAAATATCAATCAATCATTATTGTTGGAAAATATAGATTAACATATCGGGAAGCAAAATCGGTGCCTCAAAGCGATTCTTTGATTTCAATTTGAATTGAAATATTTATTTGATTAGTTTAAAGAGGGTTTTTTTAAGGAAAAGATAAGATTATAACTTTTTTTAAAACTAAATAAATTGAACATATGTATGATTTAGTTATTCAATCGTTCAAAACTTTAATATTGCTAATAAAAACCAATTTATTCTTCTCATCGGTGGTATCTATTTATTTCTACATCTTTTGTTGCTACAATTCCCAACCGTTTCTAGCGTTGCGTAGATAAAAGCAAACTGACAAACTAAATAATAAATTATTTATAAAAAATTCCATTAACTTTACAGATTTGTTAGGACTTACAAAAATGTATTTTTTTTATTATGTATTTTTGTATAATATTCAGAAGTTAAAATGTATGATTACTAATTCCCCAAAGCTATAGCTACTGTAAATATTTTCGTGACAAAACCATAACAAAGCAAAATAAGTGAATTGGTAGTCATTAGTTTAGGGTTCAGCTGAGGAAATGGATCACATGCGATAAAGACCGCGATCCTGAGTCAGCTCCTCCATTGGAATGCGACGACGAAGACCAGTGGCATTTGCTTGACCGCCTGATTTTGTCGATGATCACAATATTGCATATGTAAATACATACATATGTATGTACATACTGTATACAGTATGTAGAGTGGGCATGTGTGTATATCTCAACATTGACCGTGAAAACGGAGTTGATGCAACAACAACAACCATGGGCCTTTGGAGCAACTGCAATCGCAATTGCACTTCAGCTGAGCTAACTGTAGTTGTTGTGCTTTCCATCCCGCTCCCACCCTCGCAAGCTTAGGCAATGAATGACGAATGCGCCATCAAAACACACGCTTGCACTCACACCTGCATGCGTGGACAGTGGGCACATGTTCGAGCTACTTAAAATGTTAGCTTAAACCGCATTAGAGGTTAATGTCCTTCTAATCACTTTCGGTAAACTTTTAATATACATATATATGAATTACATCTAACAAAAGGTAATAAGGTTCACTTATGAGAGTCTGTTTATGGTTAAACACAAACTAGTTGAACTTGATAGCAATTAACCGTAATGTATACTATTTCCGTTTGATCAACTGTAGCTATGCTGACTTGCAGGCCAATTTATGTTAATTAAGGCAATTAATTCACTGAAGCAATTTGTATATTTTTCACCCGTAAATTTGATCAATTTGCCCACTGTGCAAAGTCAGAAGCACAACTCGCACACAATCAAACCCGTTGGCGCACACGAACACGCGTACAGGTGCTGCACACACACACGTACACTGTTAGAAAATGTGTGTGGGGGAACGGGAACAACAACGACATTAGCTGATCCAGCAACAAAAACTGGTTTTACCAACATGCGCGTCTATTGTTACCAGTTTGTTGTTGTTTTAATTGAATTTTGTTGTCTTTTTCGTACACCAAACAAAACCAAAAGCACACACACACACTTACATAATTGTTCGCTTGTATTGCTATTGACTTGTCGCACATTTTTCTCATTTAATTCCGATTCGATTCCCGCCATGCAATTATTAACAACAGCGGCCGAAATCGATATAATTTAAACCACAACTCGCTAACTCAAACAATAAAAAAGAAATGCATAAAAAACAAAACAAAACAAAACAACCACCTGATATCGATTAACTTCACAAAATCAAGCACATGATATCGATTGTGGAGAAACATCGATGTCATCGAGCTTTCAAAACATCGATAACAATCACGATAAAATTTCAGGAGGGTGTCTTGGCTGACCTAGCGGTGACACCCTCCTTTAAATAATGTTTTCATGTTAATTTTAAAATTGTTTTGAATTTCAAAAATAACAATTTTGTTTATGTATTTAAACATAGGTAAACCAAGATGACAGCAATTAATTAATTTTTCATCGGAACTTGATAATAAAAAATAATGGTTTTTATCCCCTAAAAAACTACGATTGGAGCTACTCGCTTACCTTGGTTGAAATGATGATAAGGCCTAAAACGTTGTAAACTGAAGTTGGAATAAACATTAACAAAATTATTTTATATTGATTTCATAGTAGAGATGCAAACAAATAAATATCTGACTACTCTCATGAAAATTAAGATATCGTCGTCTGAAAATATTTCAGGATTATTTCATTTCAGATGATAAAAAACAAAAATTATAAAAATATGCTTTTTGTTTTACAACTTCTGAATTTTTTTATATTATTAGTTTAATTTTATCCGAAAATCATACATAGAAGATTTATTAAAATTTTTGAATCTCAAATAAATCCCCATTCTTTTTCGATGAAACCCGGTGAATATGACAATGAAATACTTTAGTTTTATAACAAAAACAATACTGTCTTCAGCGTTTATTTTATTGTATACTTATCGTTAGCGTCTCTCACCAGTTTTCTTTTGTTTATGGTCAGTTGGAAATAAAAAGAGTGAAAACAAAACGTTCTAATAAATTAAGTGTACAGGGAATCATCAATTTGCCTACGATCGCTTCTATCCTTGGGCGGTGTTCGTCCTGCCGCCGGAACTGCTTGTCAGTGTCGCCATTGCAATTGGCTGCTGCTGTTCCTTGGCGGCCACCACGTCCTCCACGGCCTGAACTTGCTCCTGGATGTCGCGGCGCTCCTGCTGACGCACCAGCTCGAAGTACAGGCCCCGCTTGGCCATCAGTTCGTCGTGTTTGCCGGTCTAAAAGATACAAGACAAAGACATTGAATTGTTTGTAATTAATAACTGAGATTTTTGTTTCTTTACTGAGGTCTATATATTCCCGAAGGACCAACTCACCTCCACGACGCGTCCCTGGTCAAGAACGACGATGAGGTCAGCGTTTCGTATCGTGGACAACCGATGAGCAATCACCAGGGTGGTGCGGTTCTTAACCGCCGTGTCCAGTGCCTTCTGCACCTCCGCCTCGCTGGTGGCGTCCAGGGCGCTCGTCGCCTCGTCCAGGATGAGGATGCGCGGGTTCTTCAGCAGCGCCCGGGCGATGGCGATGCGCTGTCGCTGACCACCGCTCAACTGGGTGCCCCTTTCGCCCACATGCGTCGCATAACCATCGGGCAGGGCGGTCACAAAGTCGTGCGATTGCGAAAGACGCGCAGCCGCAAACACATCTTCCTCGCCCGCATCCGGCCTGCCGTAGCGGATGTTCTCCAATATCGAGGTGCCAAAAAGCACCGGCTGCTGTTCGATGAAACCGAGGACGTTGGAGCGCAGCCAATAGGGCGAGATGTCCGACAGCTTGTAGCCGTCCAGTTTGATGTTGCCCGCCGAGGGTTCGTAAAAGCGTTCCACCAGCGAGGCTATGGTCGACTTGCCGGATCCACTGGCTCCCACCAGGGCCACCGTCTGGCCCGGGCGGAGCGTCAGGCTGAAGTCCTTGAGCACCACCTGCGGGAAAAGAACGAAAGTGGAAGAGTTAGCATGTGGAAACTATGTATAATATTACTATATTATTCATTATTACTATATTAAATAAATAAACCTTAATATATGTTATGGTCTATATCAGTTTTTACACAGAAAAGGAAGGGAAATAATTTAGTTTATTAGTCTAGTGGCAATATTTTTATCACTTAGTCGTATTGGTTATGAATTGGTTATCTATTTGCGGAAGCGATAAGATAAATATTACATAAAAAAAGGCAAAGAGCTTGATTTTCCTAGCTAAAATGTAATTAATCCCCCAAGGACTTGAATACTCACATGATCCGGCCGCATGGGATATGCGAAGGAGACGTTCTCGAACCGAATCTCGCCGTGCAGCCGCTCCTGCGGGATGATGTAGCCGCGCAGCAGCTCCACCTGCGGCTGCAGCGAAAGGAACTCGAACACCCGGCTGCCGGCGGTCATGCCCCTGATCATGGTGCCCAGCAGGATGGAGCCCTGGGCCAGGGATCGCTGGACGCCCTGCGAGGCCACCAGGAAGGCCATCAGTGCGCCCGGCGACAGGCTCTCCGTGGACATGAGGTGGCCGCCCATGAAGAGCGTGGATAGGACTAGTGTGTTGAGGAAGAAGTTGGTGAGGCCCTGGAAGATGGCGATGCCGTAGCCGAGTTCCTGCGCCAGTCGAGCCGCCTCATTGGTCTCCGCCTCGAACAGCTGCATCTCGCGGTACTCACAGGCACTGGAGCGCACCGTTCGGATGTTCGACAGGGCCTCCTCGCAAACGCCCGTCGCTCGTTCCGCCTGCGCCTGCGAACTTTTGCTCAGCGAGCGCAGTTTCTTGCCCAAATACGTCATGAACATCACCACGCATGGGACACTGGCCAGCGCAATGGCTGCCATGTGCGGGGAAATCATGAAGAGAGATATGCTGCCGCCAATCAGTTGGGCAGCACTGCGCAATCCCTGGGCCACGAACTGTTTGAACGAGGTCTTGAAGTCCTGCACATCGGCGGTCAGTCGGTTGACCAGCTCACCCGTTCGATTCTCATCGAAGAAGGCAATGTCCTGGACGACGATCTGCGTGAACAGATCCTGCCGCATCTTGGCCGCCATCTGCTCACCGACGCGACTCAACAGGTAGATGTACATGAAGGTGAATCCCGACTGCAGCATATACAGGCTCAGCAGGTTGCCGGCCGGTTTGCTCACGTCCTTCACGAACGAGTTGTTGATCGGATCCGTCACATATGTGTTGGCATACCGAGCCAGTGTGTTGACCAGGTCGCCGAGCAGGTTTGGGATGCGAATGTTGATGTATGCGACTATCAGGGCGGCCTGTAAAAAATGTGGGAGTTAAATTAGTAAGTTTATGATGTATTAATGGATTTCTATAGCGTTTACTCTGGTTTCTATATAAAAAAACACTATGTTTTAAGCTGCTTGTACTGAAATATAAATATAAAACACTAGGAACTCTGGAAATGGAAAGAAAATATACCCTACATTCATTAGGTTCTCATTAGATCTTGACTATTTCTCATATTTTTGATCAAATACCGATAAAGATACAAACATATATCATTTTATACCATACCATATCCTATCATATCATATAAATGTTACTATATTTGTAAAGGCTTTTAATCTTGACATAGGGAACCTAAAATATGGACTTTGGCCTAGAATTAAGTATCTCTGTGGATTCCTAACTTGTTGATGCCCTGGCAAATACTATTCTTAGAGCTTTAAGGGGTATTTGGACTAGATTCCCCTCTTGATCCTTGCTCTCCTGCCGGACACTATCCTACGCGTCTCTTGCACTCACGCATATGGCTCCGATGAGCTCCCAGAGATGTGGCTCCAGGTAGGCCCACAGTCGTTGCCAGTCGAAGTGCTGCTCCTCGGCCGTTTCCTCCTCCTCCGGCTCCTTGCGAACGGCCAGCCGGCTTCCCTCGCAGTGGACAATCGCCCCGCGGTGCCCCGCCCACCAGGAACGGGCGCCCAGGCCGATGGCCAGACTTCCGCCGCCCCACAAAAGGAGGCGTGTCGTGTGTAGCAGGCGGCTGGCGTTTGTGGGCGGGGTGGGGGGCGTGGGCGGATGCGGGGCTCCTTTGGCGTTCGTCCCGCGCAAATGTTGTCGCATCAGGCGGGCGGCATTCTGGAGGCGTGGCAGTGGCTGCTGCGAGGGCTGCAGCAGGTGGCGACTGTTGCAACAAAAAAGGGCGGTTAATAATAAGTTGGCGATTGGCTATTTGCGATTGATGACATAACCGGAGTGAGGGCCAAGGGGGGTGTTGTTGTTCTCCTGACCCGCAGCTGGCTGCCCGGGGATCGGCCTTGCCAGCCGGCGACTCCCCGTGGTGCATCCTACCTGTACAAGTCGCTGCTCCTGCCGCAGTTGGACACGAGTAGGCGCAGCATCTCTTCTCGTCTCGCGTGGCTTGCAAATATCAACAAAATACGCAAGCGCTAAGGCATCAGCTGGCGATAGACACACACAAACGCACACATGTGTCCAGCGATAGGCGGGTGCAGAAATATCGATAATTGTTAAAAGGGGGATTCCCGATTTGTTTAGAAAGAAAATCCCTTTGAAGCGTTAACTTGTTATTAAAACTATGCATTAAACTAATAAATTTAATAATAGAATATGCACTCACTTTTTTAAACACGAATATAAAAAACTAAATAGTATGTACATATATTTACATATTTTATCAAATTATCTTAAGATTTATTATAAATTAAATAAATTTGAAACTTTGTTAAGTCGAATATTATTTTAGTATTCCAATATTTAAATTATTTCATAACAAATTATAAAGCTAGTGCTTTCGTTGTGGTCATTTTAAGCTGAAATTTAAGCAAATAGTTAATGTACAATTTTCCTGGGGAGTTACGATTTCAGATTTGCTTTTTTCCTAACTTTTATTAGGCAATAAAACCAACATTTTGTTTTTACCTTAATAATCTTTATTTTAATAAAATATTCCTTTTTTTCCCATCTCTAACCCGGTCTGGCCACTCGATTTTTCGGTATTTATATACCACCAATCCAATTTTAGGAAATTTTGCCACGAAAGTCGAGTTGGCATTTGGGAGATTTTGCTGTGTTCGGATCGAAAAAATTCCATAGTTAATTGTTTAAAAACCAAGACGACTGCTTTAGCAATCAGCCAACGAGTAAATGTATTGTTTAGTCGACTGCCAGAGAACAGTACTAAGTGCGTGTAAATAAACGAGCGATTTGTGTAAGTCCAGTGGGCAGCGTAAGCTAATTAGAAGAGAAAAGGGAAAGGGACAGTGTGTGTGTGTGTGAGCCTGCGTGCGTGTGTGTGTGTTGGCTCTCTCGTAATAATTGTCTGTGTTTTATTTTTATAAGAAACAGAAATTGACAAAGACAACTGCCAAGTGTTTTTCTTTTATTTTGGCCAGTAAAAATAATTGTGTGGTCAACTTTTGCACGGGAACACCGGATTGCAACCCTGCGTTTGGTTCTTTTGCCGAGAGAGAGAGAGCTCTCTCCCTCTCTCGCTCTCTCTCTCAACCACTGCTCCAATTTTTTCCCCCAGAGAGTGTTTTCACTTTTGACTTGCAAAGCAGAAAAGAAGTAAAAAGAAGGGAAATACGCAAATTCAAAATATATTCTAGGGCCAGTTTACAAAAAATTAAGTGTACAAATTATTCGTGGATTGGAAAGGGTAAAAAAAAAGTGCAGTGCAGCAGAAAAAACCTGCTGCGTCAAGAGAACAAAAACAACAACAGTAAGAGAGCGAAACGGTGGTAACAAAACGAACGTACATACGAACACATACGTACATATATGGCAAACGTCCACGTAAACTTTTAACTTTTGATTTTCCGCTCATTGTGGCTTAATAATATTCGCCTTATTCCATATTGTTCAAGATTCGTTTGCGTGCTTTTCACCGCTATTTACGATCCTTAACAGGAATTGAGGAAAAATCACTTCAAACGGGTAATTTTCCATCAAAACTGGTTTGGTTCATTGAACTGCCCCACAAAATCCTGCACCCACCACCTGCGAACTCCTCGGGGAAAATCCTTATAACACCTAAAAACCTTTAAAGTATCTAAGGGAAACCCAATGGTACTCAGATATAAAGGTCTTCTAAGGACAACCCAAGTTTTGAGATATCTATAAGCCCCTTCTTAGTAATATTTTAAATTTAGGAACCACTTTTTGGCTTAATAATCTCAAAAAACATTTAAAGAATTTTATATCGAAACGATTACTTGTTTGAATACAAATTGGATCTAAAAAATATTGTAAAGCATCATCTAAAAGGGTTATTTTGTTTTTAGAAATGTGTTTATCATTTTTCTAGATCGAAATAAATGAGATATTTCAAAAACAGGAAACAATTTTAAGATAAAATTGTCTCTTAAGATGTGTTTCATTTAAGGAAAACCCAAGACGATTGAAATAATCGTGTACACTTATGAAATTAAGATTACTGGCTTAGTAATCTCGTATTCTAAGAAATATATGTACATTTAAACAGGACAACATAATTATAAAGGGGGTAAAAACAAAGAATTAAAACGCAAATGTGTAGTTATTTCAAAAAAGAATAAGGAATTTCATAACTTGTTTAATTTTTTAAATTAGTAGGCCTATTTGTTCCACTTAAAATGTTCTATTGCCTTTTTAATGAGTTTTAATATGTGTTTTGTTTCCCTTTTTAAAGATCCAACATGTTGCACAACAATGCGCCCTGGCTGCCACCGCATCAGCAACAGCAGCAGCAGCAACAGGCCCCGCAGCAACATCCTACACCCCAGCAGCAACATGCAACGCCCCAACAGCAGCAGCAGCAACCTCATCCTGCCCAGCAGCAGCAGCAGCAGCTCTACGCCAGCCAAATGTTCCAGCAACAGCAGCCAAATTACTGGCCGGAGGATCAGCAGCAGCAGCAGCAGCAATCGCTGAACTACAATAACTACTTTGCAGGACAGCAGCAGCAACATCCATTGCAACAGCAACAACAACTGCCTACGCAGCAGCAACATACTATCCAGCAGCAACTGTATTATCCCACTCACCAGCAGCCACAAGTCCCGGCTCCAGCGGAACCCGCTCTGGACTCGTTTGACAACAATAATAGCGGAGTAGGAGGAGGAGGAGGTGGCGGCCGGAGCGACGGCTGGGGTGATTGGGGCGATTGGAACGACAATAGCAACAACAATAATAGCGTCAGCAACATTAGCAACAGCAACGAGGCCTTGCTGGAGCCATCGGGACAACTGCTAGAGGATTCCTTCAATGTTCAGTCCTCGCCAGGCAGTTGGCAAGCCTTTGCCAATAACAATGTAGAGTTGCCGCCTCCAACGGATCAGCAGGCACCATCATTGCATCAGCAATCGACACCTTTGTTATTGCACCACCAGCAATCGCCGCCTGAGGTTGGTCAAGAACCCGAACTGGATGCCATTGTGCCGCCCCAGGCATTCCAAAACCAGCCAACGACTGTAGCGCCACCACCAACATCACTGGCTTCATTTGCTACACCACTACCAACGGCTGTGGGATCACCCCTATTTGCTGTGGCAGCTCCTCCGGCACTTCTCGCCGGGGTGGGAGCTCCTCCAGCACCTCTTGCCGGAGTGGTAGCACCGCCAGCACCCCTAGTTCCAATGGCTGCACCACCAACGGACGCCGCTGGCATCGCACCACCGGCTGCACTGCCGCCTAGCTTGGCTCCAGCGGCTGGCAATCCCTTCAAACGCTCCACGGGCCTCAACAAGCGAGTCAACATAATGGCCAGTCCGGCGGGAGGAGCTCCTTCGCCACCAGCACCAGTAGCACCATTAGCTTCAGTAGCTCCAGTAGCACCACCAGCGGAGCAGCTGTTTGGTCTGCCTGCCCATGGAGAAGCCCATGGAGATGGTTTCAATTTACTGACGGCACCACCTGTTGAGGCTTCACTGGGCGCTCCACTGGCTGTACCCATTCCGGCAGCCATTCCTGCACCAACCGCATCGCTTTACGCTCAACCACCACCACCCCCTCTGCAGGCTGTCCAGCCGGTGGAGCCGGACAACCAGGAGGTGTTGTCCGCGCCGAATGACGAGCGGGCGCAGTACCTGCAGACCAGTCACCTGTCCGAGCAGCTGGGCGAGGGTGAAGCGGATCAGGATGCGGGTCTGTTGCCCCCGCCGGGCTTGTCCCGTCTGGTTTTGGGCCAACCGGAGTTGGACTCGCAGCAACAACGCCTGGTCACCGGAGCCACGGAACAGCCAACGATCGATGTCGCCCAGGCGGCTGCTCTGCACATGCAGGAGCGTCAGGCGGACGGCGAGGACACCTCCGAGGGCGAGCAGCAAGTGCGTAATATACAGACGCCACCGCGTCGCGTAGTCACGGGCGTGGAGACGAACGCACCATCCCTAAGAGAGCAGGTGCTGGATGGTGAGAATCTGGAGGATCGTGAAGCCATACCGCCACCAGCTCTGGCCGAACTATCCACCACATCGGTACATCACAATATTCTGCCCGATGAGCCGGAGCAGCTGCATCAGCATCACATCAACCAACCGCCGCAGGCAGTCACCCAACTTAATCCTTCCCAGCAGCCCCAGCAACCTCTGCTACAGCAGCACCAGCAGCAGCAGCAACACCAGCCACATCCCGGCCAGCAGGAGAAGAAGCGTGCGGCGGCGGGACGTCGCGCGAATGCCTCGCTGGATCTGGAGTCCGAGGACGAGTCGGATGAGTTCCTGCAGAGCGAAAGGGAGCGCGATCGGGAGCGCGAGCGCAGGGATCTGATGGACGAGAGGCAGGGTCGTGGACGCAGCCATGGTCACTACACGTACGATGGCGAAACAGAGGACTCGGTACGCGGTGCTCCCCACCATGAGACCAAATCGCTGAGGGAAACGCAGCACAGGCGCAACAACCAAGATTCCACGCGCTCGCGTCGTCATCCACCGGAACCGAAGGCCGAGCGGGAAAGGGAACGGGATAGGGAGCGTGAGCGGCACTGGCGGCGACGCTCCAATAAGTATCACAGTGGTGGCGAGGATCAGGAGCGTTCGTACGATCATTCGCGTCGCTACAACAACAGCAACTACGATGGCGAATCGGATAATCCCGAGATCAATCATCTCGGCGAGGGAGAACTCGATGGCAGTGTTGGAGGCGGTGGCGGAGGCACAGAGGGAAGAGGTGGAGCCGGCGGTGGCAGTGGTGGTGGCCGTAGCAGTAAAGCCGGTCGCAGCCAGCGACGCAGCGCCGCCGAGGAGGAGTTCGACGACTACGAACGGGAACGCGATCGTGATCGCGATCGTCAGTACTCCAGACGCTCCACCAAGCAGCCATCGTCGGCTGACAAATCACGCTCCTCCGGCGGACGACGAAGCTACGAGAATCAGGGACGTAGTGGCCGCCCAGAAGAGGGTCGCCGACGTCATCCGGACCTGCGGAACTGGGACGGTGCCTACGAGGAGTACCGCCGGAAGAGCTCGCGCAACAGTGATCTCGAGAAGGAGCGCATCAATGGAGGCAACACCAGCGGCAACGGAGGAGCCGGTGGTTCCGGTTCGGGCAAGCGTCGCAATCAGTTTGATCAGTATGCCGTTTCGGGCGGTGCCTACGATTCGTTCACCATGTACGAGCAAATGTCGCGGAATCCGCAAGCCTATGCCGATATGTACGCCAAGTTCTACGGCCAGATGATCAACTCGATGACGGCGGCCGCTGTTTCGGCGGCTGCTTCGAAGTCCGGAGTTCCTGGTGTGGCCGCCGCCGCAGCGATTCCTGGCCTGGTGCCCGGCGCGGTTCCGGTGAGTGCTGCCCAGTTGGTGGCCGCCACAAGTGGAGGCAGTGTCAGCGGGAGCAGTGAAGCCGCCCTGCTGAGGGAGCGAGAAAGGTTAGTTCCCCAACAACCCTGCCCAGTTTCTTTTTTTTTTTTGTTTATGTTGAAGTTTTCTCGTTAAAGTCCTCTAGAGAATCCCGAAAAAACTTGCAGAGATTTTTGAGAGATTGTTTTTAAGATCGTTAGTTTGAGTACTGAACCATTTTGAAATAATATCCCACCAATTTGCAAAATAATACTTGGGTTTTAAGATCTCAATTAAGTTTTATAGTTATAATGACGAAGTTTACCTGCAAAAGCCATATATTTTGTAGGTTCATTAGGTTAGTTTTTAAAATAAATTCGGAAGTTGGTTTATTCTTTTCAAAACCTTTTCCCTCCCACAACTTCCAAAGTGACGTAACTTCACTCATGACTTGAACGTGTTAAATCCCTTTTAAATGATCCATAAATTTCAGGCATTTAAAAAAAGATTAAATAAATTAGATAGCCTGTTGTTATTCAACCGTTAAAAAAGCGCTATCTCGCTTGAAGTCAAGTAAATGAAATCAAAATGTAAATTAAAAGTAAGATTTTGAATCTCTGCAAGTTTTGGGATCTAAAGTTTCGGCTAATCCGAAATCGTGTTCCTTTGCCTCCGTTCCTATAGTTTTGTTTAACCCCCGGTTAACTTCTACCTTAACCTCTAGCCTGAACCGTTTATCCTGCTCTAAAAATATTGATCTTGAAGTAGCTGTTGGTTTTCTCTTACTCTTTCATCTTAGTTTGCTGTTTGCTAACGAAAAAAAAACTAATGATTAATTAAGTTTGTTTAACATAACAATGGGACCATACCCGAACCCTCCCCTTCCTTTTTAAACCCTGACCCCGCCCCCTTAATGTTGAGGTTGGACTTGGGCTTTTAATCTAATCAACTAAACTAAATTGCTTTTTTTTGTAGTTAGTGATTAGAATCGAGGTCTCTCACTCGCTCGCTCGCTTGCTCGTCCGCTCTCTTGCAGCTTTCTCTTTCCCTTGCGTTGTTACCGTTATCCAGTACATGTTACATATTCCAATTGGATTCCACCATCCCACCAATATATCATGTTCCACTTCCAATTTGTTCCACCCTTCTGTCGTTCGTTGTGTACGTGTTTTACTAATTAAAAAAACAAAAACACACAACAAATCCCAATAAGAAACTAATGCAAATTTGTAAATAACCGCAAAACTGTTTTCGTCTCTAACCAACAACAACAACAAAATGCACAACCAAAAAACGAACAACAACAACAACAATTGTGCTATCTGCCCAACTTCCCACCTTTACATATATATACAATACAGGTATACACACGCATACATAACCCAAGCCAATGAATTCCATCGTCACCAATACAAAGAGCTGATCTACCAGCAACAACAACAACAGCAACATCACAGGGAGGATCCGTTAAATTCGAGTTTTAACATTACGGAGGATAATGCCAGTTTTTACGGATCACGAGGAGGATCCATCTATAACCAATACCATCCATATCCGCTCTCCAGTGCCCGCTCGTTGAGCAATTTAAACGGCGATGGACGCAATTCCCGATGCGGACCGTATTACGCTGGTTCCGAATGCGGTCTCGATATCAGGTGGTCAAAAAAAAAAGAAAAAAAGAGTGCTAAGCCAACTAAAACGACAAAAGACTTCAACTTTGGCAAGCCAAAGTTTGGATATACCCTTGCAGTTAGAACCAAAATTTAATCAATCAATAAAAAAATATGAAAATATGATTTAGCATATTAAATATATGTATTATGAAACTACAATTTACAATTAACGTTCGATTATAAAGAAAAGTATTAAATATCTTTCTTGGTGCTTACTGTTATACCCCCAAAAAAAACCATGCTTTTATAATTGAAACCAAAAGTTCCTTCATTTTATAATAATTCGAACCAAAATGATCTTCTTTTTATGATAATGGTAACAAAACTGACTGGTATTATTACTTATAGAAAATTACTTAAAGATTTTGTATAAATTAAACTAATTCTGCAAGGGTATACAACAAATATAAAAAAAAACTGAAAAATTCTGAGGTCCATTAAAAACTAAATCCCACTCTTTAGCTTTCTGTCGTGCTCTCTCTCTCTCTCTTTCCCTCCTGCGAAGCTTTGCGCTGTCTAGGCAAAATTAAAAACAACCAAAAAACACCTGTCCCTCTCACCCACTTTCGCCATCTCTGTCGCACTCACTCTTCTGCTGCTTTGGAAAATCGTTTTTCGCTTTGTCCCTCAGATGATCTCTCGATTTCTGTCTCTGTCTCTCATTTTTGGATGGTTGGGTTCAGGAAACTTTATTTTTTTAGTTATATGATATAATAAATATATATCCATTAATTATATTTCGGTATAATATATCTTTCAATAATTTTTATTATACCAACCAGGTAAATTTATTGGTTTTTGACTGAAAAAAATCTAGTTATCGGATTTGATCACTGATCAGTAAATGGATTATAATCTTAGCAAGTCATCACGAAAATCTAAAGAAATATTAGCTTTTAAATTATTTGATGATTAGTAAATTTCAAATGATCTTCTAAATTCTCCGAAAATATTTACGATTTGGTTTGAAGTTAAAAGAACCTACAAAAAAAATGTAATACCATTTTTAGGTTGAATGAGGTATTTTAATATTTTTTATATTCATGGTACTTATGCTTGGTTTTTGAAAGGGCCTGTTGAAATATTTCCTTTAAGTGGCATGCAGCGGGAACTGTTGAAATCTACTCGACTGATGGATTCTTTTTTCCCTCATTCCACTTTATACTTCCCTAAAATCCCAAACCCCCTTTTCGAATTTGCATGAACGTTTTTTATTTCTTCCCTCGGATGATTCATTCCCTTTTCGATTGTACTAAAACCTGTCTTCTTGTGTATCCACCGTAGAGCTGCTGCCGAAGCGGCACCATCGACCTATGGAGGATTTGCCACCGCTGGAACGGTGACCACCACCGCGGTGGCTCGTCCGCCGCGCAGACGCACTCCCCTGCAGTTCAACCGGCCCCATTTGGTGGCCTCGTACGCGATGAGTCTGCTGCTGAAGGTGAAGCCCAAGTATGCCGGACGCGGACGTCTGCGCAACGATGTGGAGGTGGCACCGCCGCGCATCCGTGACGGAACGAGCAGCCTGCTGCGCATGTATCCGGGTCCCCTGCAGGGCCGCAAGTTGCACAAGGACAAGATCATCAGTTTCTGCAAGGAACAGATCCGACTGGGACCCACCAAGGGTTGCACCGTGCTCTATGCCACCCAAAAGAGTCCGCAGGGCAGCGTGGTCAAGTACCGTGCCTCCCATGCACTCATGTGGCACCTGCTCATACTGCTGCTGCGCCAAAATGGGGTAAGCAAAGGGAGATTCCGTTGAAGCCCCTGACATCTAATCCCTACAATTTACCCTTTCAGTACATTGCCGACACTGATGTGGGCGATCTATTGCTGGAGAACCAGCAGGAGTATCCCTACGATCCCAGCGAGTATGAGGCGGAGAACGAGCCGGATGCGGAAGCCGAACAGGAGGGCGCAGCTCCAGCAGAGAAGCCGGTGGAATCGGATTTAGACAGCGAATCGGCTGCAGCAGGAGCAGCAGCAGCTACGCTAGAGGAAACACCTGCAGCAGCTGGTAGCTCAGCGAATGGAGCAGATGGAGCTGGAGCGGCACAGTCGCCTCTATCCGAACAGGCGGCCACGGACAAGTTCCGCAGCTATGTGCTGCGCGGCAATGTCGAGGAGGCCCTCCAGTGGGCCACCGACAATGGCCTGTGGACGCACGCCTTCTTCCTGGCCCTCTACGAGGATCGCTACGCACTCACGGACGTCGCCCAGAAGTTCCTCAATCGGGCGATCAAGGCCAACGATCCTTTGCAGACGCTCTACCAGATGAAGAGCTGCCAGACGCCGGCATGCGTCAGCCAGCTGAGGGACGAGCAATGGGGCGACTGGCGGTCGCATCTCTCCATTCTGGTGACGAACAAGAGTCGCCAGCCGAAGTACGATCGCAGCTCAGTGGTGGCACTCGGCGATACACTCTTCCAGCGTGGTGATATCTATGCGGCGCACTTTTGCTATCTGGTGGCCCAGGAGGAGTTCGGTCGCTACGATAGCTCGGCCACAGAGCTTACCACTTTGACCGCAAATGTGCCCAGGTGGGTTTGGCTTACCACCATACCATCCTTATACCATCCTTACTTACTCACTCTTCCCTTGCAGACTCATCCTACTGGGCTCCTCGCACTACAAGCACTTCAATGAGTTCGCCAGCAACGAGGCCATCATCATGACCGAGATCTACGAGTATGCTCGCTCGCTGTTCGATCCCAAGTTCAGCATTGCCCACTTCCAGCACTACAAGTTCCTGCTGGCCACCAGGATCCTCGACTATGGCCAGCACTTCCGCTGCACCAATTACTTGGAGCAAATCGCCAGGCACATTGAGCTAAAGCCGGAGAGCTACGACATTGATTTTATTCAGCGGGTAGACTACTTTAAAATAGTGAAATATTTCATTTTGTATTTATTACTTATTTATTTTTGCAGGTCTGCGGTTTGGCAGAACGCCTGCGCTACCACGATCCCATCCTGATTAATCGCGTTTCCTTTGCGAGTCCCCCGAATGCCACTAGCAAGGATAGCGCTGCTCCCGAGGAGAAAGCCTGGCTGCGTCAGCTGCGCTCCCTGGCCGATGTGGTGGGTGAAACGCGGCAGCAGCTGCCTTGCAAAAGCCTCTAATTGCGATAAACCTTCTTTGCAGCAGCCCCAGCAAGAGCAATTGCATCATATGCAGCAGCAGCAGCAGGAAACGCAAGTGCAGCAGGAGCAGAACGACATTGATCAGCAGTTTGCCGAGGTGAATAAGCAGTTCAGAGAGCTGAACATGCAGTACGATGGTGGCAATCTGGAGAGCACGCTAATGCCTCCAGTGGATCAGCAGCAGCAGCAGCAGCCGGCGGTGCAGCCAGTTCAGCCAGAGGCGCTGCCGCCGCCGCAACAACAATACTATGAGCCACCAGCAGCAGCCCAAGTGCCAGCAGAGTCGTCGGATCCCTATGGACAGCAGCAGGGATCCTACTACGATCCCAATGCAGGAATGCAGCATCAATACGATCCCAATGCTGGGATACAGCAGCAATACGATCCGAATACCGAGGCCCACCATCAGTACGAACAGCAAGCGACGCCGAGCTATGGCCAAATAGAGCCTGCAACTGAGGCCTACCAGGCAGCAGGTCAACCGGCAACAGATCCAGCAGCTGTTCAACCTGGCTATGGCTATGATTACTGGTCGGGCACCCAGCAGCCACCGTATGGCGATGAGGTAGGTCCAGCAGCCAGCCTTCCCCTGTAAACCCTCTGTATTCCCAGCTGACAGGGATTATAAATTATGTTTTAGGCTAGGTTTACAGAGGGTTTCTCTGTTTGCTTTCTTACCTTTTTAGTTTATCTTAAGTTGATCAATGTGCAAAAGGGTGTATCGTCTATATTACGTTTTAGTTTTCCTTTATACTTTATGTAAGTTTTGACCTGTCTTGAACTTATGTTATAGCCATAGAAGTAGGACTCGCCAAATTGCTAACAAGTTTCTAATCACATTGCACACGAACACCCAATATCAAACATCAAACAACGAAAATAAAAACCTGCCTCTATCCAAATGGAATGCAGCCTGCGTTAAAGGATGTGGAGGAGGAGGAGGAGAACGAGCAGCAGATATTGCAGCAGGCACAGCAGCAGCAGCAGCAGCAATTGCGTGTGGCCAAGCAGCAACAGGAGCAACATACTCGCAGCAATGGCGCCGCCAACAACAATCGCTTCAAATCGAATGCTTTGAAGCAGGAAAAGAGCAGCAGCAGCAGTGCATTGCGAAAAAGGCAGGAGGCTTCAAGAACAGCAACAATAGCAGCGGCAGCAGCAGCAATTGCCCAAATAACACCAGCTAAAATTGCAACAGCAGCGGCAACATCAACGACGACAGCGGCAACATCGGCAAAGGCATTCAATTTGAATGATGTAAGTAGCTTTTCCAACATACATAAACGTCATCAAGCTACCAGCAACAGCAGCAACAGCAACAGCAATCGCAGCAGCAGCAAACCAACAACAGCAGCAGCAACAGTAGCTGCTCTTCCTAATCAATTACTAAGTTGTAGAAAGTCTAACAGCCAAAATAGAACGTACTTAGGCACGCCAAAAACGCTAACCACGCCAACACGTTTCATTGCCGCCAAAGCAGCCACAGTTACAGCCACGCCCACAGCGCCCACCACTTCGACGACCACGTCCGCGGCTCTAGGTGCTCGGGGATCGTCCACGAAGCGGGTTAACTTCAATCTGCCCACAACAATTGCTGAATCGGAACAGGAATTCGAGCATGAACTGGATTTTGGGGACGCGGACGAGGAGGAGGACGAGATGGAGGAGGAGGAGAACGCCTTGGCTCTGGCACAGGCCAGACCAAATGCGCATTTGTCGCGCAAACCGCATATTGTCTTCAATGGCACCTATCCCATTGACATGCCACTGACGCAGAGCAAGAGCAACTCGTATGATCCGGAGGCCAATGCAGATCGCGGCGACTTGCAGCGCTACAGGAACTACATGCTCCATGACTATGTTATCGATGAGGATGCCGAGGGTGAGGAGCAGGCGGAAGAGGAGGTCGAGGAGGAGGAGGACGAGTATGCGGACGAGGATCTATTCCCCTATGCCCACGACGACGATGAGAGTTTCGATGATGGCGATTACTATACCCACGAGCTGCTCAACAAGTATGGCATTATACCGAGCAAAGAGGGCGCTCAGAGAACGCCCGCTTCCGTGGAGGCAGCCACCACCTCCGCCTCGAAGCCGCAGCATGTGTGGTCCATGGAGGAGCTGATAGCCAATCCGGCCATACCGCTGAACTACAAGAAAATGTGCACCGAGGTGGAGCAGAGTCTCAGTCGTTTCGAGAACTATCTGGATAGCAAGAAGGAGCAACAACAGATGCCGCCACCTTTGGCCGCAGTGCGCACCTTCGACATCGATGCACCCACGCGCAGGGGGCACCGGAGCAGCACATCATCATCCGCGAATGCTGGCTTGGCTCTTAGATCTAAGAAGAAATTGTAAACTAACTCGGAAAAAGAAATGTAGTACTCCAAAGAGTTGGTTAGAAAGAAAAGAAGGAGCAGGTGCAAGGCTGCTTTAACTTTTTTTGAGCTTTCTGTACCTGGAGGTTGTCTTAACTGTTAGCTGTTAGATCTATAAGTAGTCCTAATGATGCCCCCAAGCAATCTCTGTTATCACTAAGCCTTACTATACCGATAATTGAAAATTAATGAGAAGGAGTTTTTTGACTGCGCCAGTTTATTTGCCATGTTTCCGTTGTTCATTCGATTCGAACTAACCCATAACTACTTTGTTACTAACCTAAACCTAAACACTCTGCCTAAGATCTATGACTACCACTTATGACTAAACCGATTGCTTCTCGCCGAAGACTAATCCAATGCCATTTCTTAACTCCAACTTCAATTTCGCAATCCGAACAACAACAGCTGCAGCAGCAACAGGCGCGCCCTGCGATTTCCATGCCCAAGTCAAAGAGCTATGGCGATGAGGATGATGGCGGTGCTGCTCATCCTGGCCAGAAAGCATCGCTTGGAGGCTCCTCGGAGGCTGCCGGCAAACAGCAGACATCGGGCAAACAGTCCAATTCCGGCGGCGATCTTGGGTGAGTTGTAGAAACTAGGAAACCAATAAAAAATAATCCATTCTAATCAAAAAAAATACTTTACAGTGCTCCCGGCAATCAGAATGCTGGCTGGTTTGGCGGAATCTGGAACAAGCTGTCGCTGAAGCCGAAGAACCAAATGATCCTGCCGGACGACAAGAATCCGACCATCGTTTGGGACAAGGAGCGCAAATGCTGGACAAACACCGAGGGCGGCACCGACGAGACGGAGAGCTTTAAGCCGCCGCCCAAGATGAGCGATCTGGGCATGGGCATGCCACCGGCCATGGGAATGGGAATGGGCATGGGCATGGGTGCAGCGCTGCCGCCAATGGCAACCAATCCGCTGGGCGGTCACCAACCCGCTCCATTGATGGATCAACAGCCGCCGTCTCAGCCGCAAATGTATGGCAGTCCCATTGATTATACGGCTGCTCCAGCTGCACCCGAGATGATACCCACGGTCCCAACGCCGGCGCCACTTCCTGTCCCATCACCTGCACCGCTGGCAGCGACAGCCAATCCCAGTCCCGCGGCCAATCCCGGAGGACCCCAGCCCAAGCTGCAGTCGAACATGTTCAAAATGCAACGTAACCGCAGTAAGTTTGCCCATCAATATTATAATTGTTATCTAATATTAGGGTTTGCCTATCAATTATTAAAATTTGTCAAGGATTTAAAGGTGACATATATTAAATTTGGGTTTTTAAACGTCTCTTGAAAATATAATAATAATATAATAATATAAAAATAATAATAATCGTAATAATTTGTTAAGTTTAAATTAAGTTCAAAAACCTTAAAGTACGTTTTCTTATCCGCAAGTTAAACTAAAAGTAGGTTTTAAACTCTGAAGTCCCATCCGTTTTTGGGCTTTTAAACCTACTTAAGTTTTAACATGCAGTCGAGAAAATAGCCCTAAATATACACACAAATTTTAACCGCGAATTCTTAAGCTTCTTTTTACAAATATATTCATACTCTGTATTACCATTCGTTTTCAAGGTTTTGAACCATACTTTTAATTTAACAAGCGGTCGAGAAAATGGCCGTAAATATACAAATGATTTAAACGCGAATTCTTAAGCTTCATTTTTCAAATGAATTTTTTTTTTAAAGAAATTTAAATATTTGAGTATTTTATAGTTAAACAATAGTAGTTTTGCTTTACTAATCCTTTTTCACCCTTTCACTTTGCAGCGCTAAAGAACTCCTACGTGGACGTTTTCAATCCCTCGGGGGCGCCCATGTCGGCGGCCCCGGAGAATGTGCTCGCCCCCATAATGGCGCCGGCTGCGGTGCCCCAAGGCGGTTTCTTTGTCCCCGGACAGCAATAGGGGCTTAGCAAAGGCAGGAGCAAGATCAGGAGCCTCGGGATCTGGAGCGGCAGCAGCAGCAGGTGTGAGTGCATGGATGGAGGATAAAGAATGGAGGAGGAGGATGTTAAAAGGCTGCCACAAATGCCAACGAGATGTGAGTTGAGATGGACGTTAGCGGATGATGCCTGATTGATGGGTCTACTCTTTTATTACAGCAGCACTTCGAAACTACGTAAAAAAAATAAAAAGAAAAAACTTTTTAAACCGGCGAACGCTCACACACACACACAGTCATGCATAAAATATATATACACACACACATCCATACGAGAAAAGACAACTTTCCAGCAGGGGAAAAGTTGATCCTACGATTTCTTCAAGCTCCTACAGTTTGTTAAACTTCTGTCTGTCTGTCCTATCTTGTTGTGTGTGTCGCTCTACTAAATTAACTCACCCAACTAAAAATTAAACACCTAATTTCAACGATTTGTGCGCATGTGAGGAGTAAGTGTGTGTGTGTGTTAGGTGTGTGTGGGTGTGTGCGATCGATGTCTTAACGTTTAGCGAATGATTAATTGAGGAAACGATGAAGAAAGCGATTTATGTACGACTAGCGAATTATATATGTAAATTTTCTCTATGTAATCTATACGTCTCCCGATCCCCGAAAGTCCCTCTATATCCTCCACAAACCCCCGCTGCCGCCTTCTTCCCCGATTTCTGTTTATATACATGTTTCTTTTGTATGTTGCATAGTTTTTATGATTATTTTTTGTTTAGCTGTATGAATATGTATTCGAAGGAGGTCACACATTAATTCGGAATTCACATTGATTATGCATTGCATTGCTGTATTTCCCACATCTAAATACTATATATATATAACTACTGATCTATCTGTTTGTTTCTATAAACTACATACACAATTGATATTGGATTGATAAGCGATTAAGAAGCAAATGAATTGTTCTCCCCGGTTTCCCTTCTCGATGTATTCTTCTCTCTGTGTCTCTTTTATTACGATTGGTGTGAAATATGCAAATGATTCCAATTATATATATATATAAATGTATCTTTAGAACAATTTAAATGGTTTTTCTGTTTTTTACATTTTGTTTGAATTAAAAATGCATTTTGAAAATGTTTATTTGTTAGAACTTGTTTGTTTATGCTTTAATTTTTAACTTTTAATTTTAATAATATAAAAAAAATAATAATAACTGGTGCAGGCAAAAAAAAAAGGAATTAAGCAAAGAATAGAAGGAATGAAAGTAAAATAATGAAATTATATAGGAATATACTGGCACACATATGTATTATGTACAAATCGAAATGCTAATTGGTATATCAAAATTAAACTAGAGATCCTCCAAATAGTAGGGCAAACTGCTGTGTATCGACCACAAACTCTGTACTCAAAATGCGTACACAAATTACGATTAACCCAAGGCTCTGTAACTTGATTTTTCAAACTTCTTTATATATATATATATACAACATATATTATGATGATCATGATTGATAGTTAACATGATGATGATGTTGACAATGACGGAACTAGATCGAAACGAAGTGTGGTATGAATTCTTTATGTTTAATTAGCCTAAAATACAAATTAAATCAAATGCGTACGAGAAAATACAACATTTATGTAAAAATATAAAAGCTAATTGTTTTATTTACTTAATTATCAGTGGTTACTGGTGGCATATTGTGATTTTTCAGGTTAATTGATATTTATTAATATCGCTTAGCCCCAGGCTCCTGTACACCTGGAAGCTCTTGGTTCGTTCCTACAGCTCCACGTGTTCCCTGTAGAGTGCCTCGAATTCTTCGTCGTCCTCAGCTTCACTGGCATCTTCGCCATCAAAAGCTGCAGCCAGATCGTGGTAGACATCATGTGGCTCATCTAAATCCACTGCACTTTGGGTAGCATTGGGCGATGGACTGGGTTTCGTTTTGGTTACAGGTTGCTCCTCCTCCTCCTCCTCTAGTTCTTCACCTAGAAATGTTATAGGTAAACCAACTTAGTTCAGTTTAATTTAAAGTTAAATAAGCTTACAATTTACTATTAGATTTTCAAGTAAATGATTATAAATTATATATATTTTAATTTTTGGGCTTGATTTTAAAATATTTTTTAAAATCACAATTAGTAGGATATTAAAGTTATAAATTTATAAAGTTATATAAATTATCTTGAGATTTTTAAAGAAGGATACAAAAGTGAAACTTCCGAAAATTAAAATTTAAATAATTATCCCAATGACTAAGCGAAAACCTACTGCTGTCGATGGCTTCATATCCGCACGGTGGCTTCGGTTCGTATGTAACAAAGATGGTGGGAAACTCCACGATGGTCCTGCCGGCTAGATTCTCGCCCAGCGTTTTGGCCGCCTCCAGGGGATAGCATCTTGTGGAACTGCGACGCACGCCCTCGGCCCGCAGCCAAAAGCTCAGCTGGCCAATACCGGCAGTCTGATGGTTGGCCAGCAGTTTGCGTTGATCCCGCGCCGTTTCCTGCTGCAGATCAACATACTTGAGGATCAGATCGGACAGGACAAGCTCCTCATCACACCGGTCGTCCACGAATCGGGCCACATCCCGGGAATGGTTTGCCTCAAGCGGAATGTTGGCAAACAGCCACTCGACGCGCCAATAGAAGCGTCCCAGCTTCCAGTTGAGGTACGTGGTGTTCTCCTTGTGCCGGCTGAAGTTTTCCAGTTGCAGTCGCAGGTTAATGTTGCGCTTCTTGGCCGCCGTTCGCATTCGATGTTGGGCCACCGGGAGATTCCTTTGGTCGTGGGTGAATCGCTTGCACTGATCAGTTTTCCGGTTCTCCGCATAGCGGGTGCACTCCTCCAAGAAGCAGTAGTCACTCATGAACTCCCGCGACGTCATCTCGCTGAGGGGCACGAACTTGGTGCGATCCCGCTGGCCATCGCAGCTGAGCTCCTTCTTGTGGATCTGGACGCAGGGCAGGCTGCAGGTCTTCACCTCGCACTTGGGACACGCGTAGCGGGCCTCCTTGGCGGCGCACACCTCGCACATTCCCAGACGGAAGGTGCTAGAGCATATCATTGGGTTACACTGCTGTTTTATTGGACTAGGAATTCGGTATTACCTGGTTTTAGTGCTGGTTTCGGTTTCCGCGGCCATCGTCTATGATTTACTATTCCCATTCAAACTGAAGCCGCGTGTTGCCATTGTTTACATTCGAAAGTGCTGAGCAACTGTTGATTTCCAAGGTCTGGCTAAAAAATAGCTAGATAGTAGGACTAAAATTGGGTTGGAAAATATTAAAAAATCAAACAAAAATAAAATAAATTTAAGAAACTGTAGGAAAGTTTTAAGCTAGTCTAAATAAACGTCTCGTAAAAACGCTGAATATAAACTTACATATGTACATCCTAGACACATATTTACACATACTAATTTTATAGGCAGAATAATAAAACTAAAATTCTTATTAAATAAATCAATTTATAAAATTAATCCATTTTTGCAACTCTCTTAAAAAAGAATTAAAACCAAACCTTGAAATTAGACATATCACTTCAAGTTTGTTATATTATAAAGTTTGATTATCATGACAATATAAGACATTAATACCTCTTAATCAAATCAAATTACATTATTATTTTACACGACTTTATTTCTAAAAATAGTTAGATAAGTAATGTACCAATTAAAATTGAAAACCTCTCAAGCTCGCATAAAAAAATGAATTAAAATCGACCTGCGAAAGCTAGCAAGATTTGGCTTGAAAGTGGCCAACACGCCAGCTCTGCCGCTAAATCAGCTGTTCGCCGGGCACATGTTATTTTGTGTTGTTGTGCTAGCGCGATTACGTTGTTTTCATTGCAAAACAAATTGTGCGTGGAGCGAGTGGAATAACATACTTGTAAAAGCTCATTAGTGTTATCTGGGCCTAAATAAATAGATTGTTCATCGAGTGAGTGCAAGGAGTTACCTGGAAACCAATTGTTTATTTCTGAAACAATATGTGTGTGTGTGCCGAAGCACGTGTGTGTGCGATTGACCGCTCTTGTTATCGAGCTGGCATATCCAGTTATCGCAATCGTTATCCGTTATCTGGCGCAATATTTGAATACACGTGCGCATTAGCAAAGATTTATTTACTCATTACCATTTGTGGTGTGCTATTAAAAACAATCTTATCGGTCAATTGGTCTAGTCTAGAATTTACAAGCCACGCACACGCGTTTTTTCAACATAACTCAGCCTGTCTGTCCCCCATTTCAACGCTGTTTCTATGCTTTAATTGGTGTTATTTATTTACCAGTTTTTTCTCGTTTTTCTTTTTTCTATGTGTCATTAGATACCGCTGAAGCACCTGAGAGAGCCGCGGCGGAGAGCGGATCGCCGATCACCGGAGGTCTACGGTTACGGTGGTTCCGGCTCTATAAATATGGCTGCTCGCCAGCTGGGCCGCTTAGTCCGTCGCGTTCGCAAACCCAGATCGTCAGTCGCCGTCGGCCTATCGAGTACAGTGAGCCCCCTCAGTGCGGGTACAGTGAGCACTTACAGTACGGCGACCACGCTAAGTACAGTGAGCATCCAACGAATGGAGCACCTGGCGGTATCGGCGGGTTCGGGTGTTAGCCTGGCCGAGGTCGTCTTTAATCCTCGATTACCGGCTTTAAATGGAAATCATAGTAAGAGTAATGATTGCAATGGCAACAGCAGCAACAACAACAACAAGGCTGAGAATGCCGCCTTTGAGGTAAACCTAACAAAAATCTCAGATACTAGAGCCCAGATAAAAAAAAATATATCGATATAGACCAAAAACTGGCAAATTCACTTAATAATAACATAAAAACCAATATCTTATTGTAACGGATTTCTGTAATTATGATACTTTGATAAATTATATTTGCATTTTCTACTCTAAATATATGTACGAATATTTCTGGTCTAAACTGATGTGTAAATAATTATAAAGCTACCAGTTTATGACTGTTTTCAAAACCCCATAAAGACTTAAGAAGTTGTTGACATAAAGCTTTCCAAAGCGTCATAAGTTTCCATTATTACTGGATAGTCTTTGCTTTTTTGTACTGATTTTTTCTATTCTGACCAATATAGTTGTAGATAGTTTTATAAGATTTCTTAAAATTTGAGATTTTTAATACTGTTGATACTTATAAACCAAAGAATCAAATGAATATTTATATTGATTGATATGAAATTTGGTATCTAAGTTGAAATCGCAAATCTATGGAGTAAAAATCCAGAAATTCTAACATGCGATTTTAATTGTTTAAGTACAAAGTTATAAACCATAATAAAACGGACTTTTTTGTGCATTTTCAGGAGGCCATCAAGCAACTGAACTCCCTGCAGTCGAACGATGCCGCCATAAGGAGTTCGATGATCAATGGACGCGTGGATACCCGGGCGGATACCATTAAGTATCTGGAGCGGAGCGGGCTGCCGCTTGAAACCGTCGAGCGGCTGTCCTTCATCCATGTGGCCGGCACCAAGGGCAAGGTCAGCAGCACGATCTTAACCTGTTTTCGGGTTCTGTTTTCATTATTTGGTTTAGTTTTTAAGTATTTCTTCATGCACCACTTGTTATCCAACATCAGCTGGTTTCTAATTAGGCTAATCAACTTTAACTTTGCTCTCCCAATGTGCTCACCGCTCTCTCTCTCTCTCTTCCAATCAGAGAACGCTCCCTGTCTCTCTTTTGCGAGGCCGCTAATCGCTCAGTTGCTGATAAGATTTGTTTAGCTTCCAATTTGATATTTTTTTTATTGATGGATCTGTTTGGGTGTTTGATACCCTTTATGCGTTTATCAATCGGGTATATTGAGTAACTATCTAATATATAGAAACATTTTTCAACATATGAAATAAATATAAATTAAGATCATGTTATTACAACAATATCAGACAATTCTTGTTTTTAACGCAATTTTAAGCAGATAAAACAAAATTTAATAATTAAAAATACCTGTTATCTATTTACTCATAGAAGTTCTTTCATAATCTGTCTCCTCATAATTACACCATAGCTCTCTATATATCCATATACATTATAAATTCTTTGTTTATAAAAATAATTATTATTATAAATATAATAATTTAACATTAATAATATATTTAAGGAGTACCAACTTGTCCACACACCCAGTTCTTGTTTCCAACTTCATATGGCCATGATTGAGCTTTGACTTTTCTGTTTTCGTACTGGACGTAGGACACGTCCATAGATAACTAACATAATCAGATATAAATGTTTTCCGTGTGGATTATAATTCTGATAATTTCGCACTTGGCTTTTGAATTGAAATTTTGACGTTCTAACTTTTAATAGGTAGTTTATAAGTTTTTATATTATTTTTTAATCTTAAAGGTTTTTTTTATAATAAATGTAATTTTACTTACCAACATTTTACCTTGGTTCGGTTAAATTATTAGGAATACATTTTTCGTCACTACGTTTTCATTAATTTTCAAACCTTTTTTTATCTACCCGTAGGGTTCCACCTGCGCCCTGACCGAATCCCTGCTGCGTCATCAAGGCGTTCGCACAGGATTCTTCAGCTCCCCACACATCCTGTCCACCAACGAGCGAATCCGCATCGATGGCCAGCTGCTGGCCAAGGATAAGTTCACGGAACAGTTCTGGAAGGTGTACAATCGATTGTGGGAGCTGCGGGAGCACGATCACGACATGCCGGCCTACTTTAAGTTCCTGACCATTCTGGGATTTCATGTCTTCGTTGCGGAGAACGTGGACGTGGTCGTCTTGGAGGTGGGCATTGGCGGGGAGCACGATTGCACGAATATCGTGAGAAATGTGCGCACCGTGGGCATCACATCGCTGGGACTGGAGCACACGGAGCTACTGGGTCGCACACTGCCGGAAATTGCCTGGCAGAAGGCGGGCGTCATCAAGCCGGGATCGCATGTCTTCACGCATGTCAGTCAGCCGGAGTGCCTGCAGGTGATTCGCCAGCGCACACTGGAGCAGGCAGGAGCGACGCTCTACGAAGTTCCCCCCACCGAAGATTACTTCCGATCTGAGCCATATGCTCCGATTTGGCCGACACTCAGCCATATGATTCGTCTGAATGGCTCCCTGGCCGTTCAGTTGGCCGAAGATTGGCTAACGCAGGCTGGGAGGAGGCCCCTGCAACAGGAGCACCCGGCGCCCAACGAGGTGAGGATGGATCCACAGCTGCTGCGCGGACTGATCAGCACCCACTGGCCGGGTCGGTGTCAGCTGGTCGATTGGCACGGGATGCGGCTCCATTTGGACGGAGCTCACACGCTGGAGAGCATGGCCGTGTGCACGGACTGGTTCGAAAAGAGCGTGCGCGACAGGTGAGTGGAGGAGGACCAGGCGATCCTGGGATCCCACAAAGAGCCGGGGTCTAGCTAAACCACAGATGAATTAATTCCGAATTTTTTACCGAGATCAAAAATCGAATTTTTATAATATTATAAATAATTCTAAACAATTATAATTATTATATACAAATTATATACATTTAGGTACTTTTCCTGAAATTCCTTTTTTTATATTAATTTATTCAATTTTAATATAATTAATTAGTTAGTAAATTAGTTTTTTTTAATATTAGGAACAAAATAATTGTATATTGAGGCAAGCTTAAAACTTAATTTCGAGCATAAGACAAGACACTAAAACAATACAATAATAATAATCTAAACTACTACGTATATAAAAGTCAAGACAAAAAAACGGAAAGTAGCAAACATCACTCAGAACGGATTGACCTAAAAATCTAAACAAAAAACATAAATTCGGAAATAATTCGCAGACGTACTAGCATAATATATATACTTATATATACAACGTTTTTTTATGTTAGTTTATAAAAATTAAAATATTTTAAAGTTTTATTTTTACTATATCGGAACTAAATTAGCTTTTTACAGAACTGATTAATTGTTAAAGTCAGACTCTTATTTATGAAATTGATATTCTCTTGCAGCGCCAACCCAAAGATCCTGATCTTCAATCGCACCGGAGAATCCGGTTTTGCCCCCCTGCTGGAGCTATTGAATCGTACCTGTGCCTTCGACATGGTCTGCTTTGTGCCCAATTTGGCCACCTCCACACCGAATGCACCCAGCCAGGTGATGGTTCGATTTAGTGCCGAAATGCAATTGAAGCGGGCCAGGGTCATTGCGGCGGAATGGAGTCACCTCTGCGAAAGGCAGCGGCAAAAGGACGAGGGTCAGGTGTACGACACACTAAGCGATGCCTTCACCGCCATCCGGCGTAGATTTCCCCAAACGGACAACGGCGGACAACAGCTCGAGGTCCTCGTCACCGGTTCCATTCATCTTCTCGGTGCCGCCATAAGTGCCCTAGATCTAATCGATGAATCCCAGAACTGAGTCCTGCATTCCTTGCGAAACACAAAAAAGCAATTGCATAGCATTAGATTTAGTTGTAGTTAAGCCCATTCTCACACAGTCCTGGAATATAGAGTTAACCAACTTCTTAACACGTTCTCGGACTTTAAAATGTTATAAAAATATATTATAATAACGTAAATCCTAAAAAATTGTTTATTCTACTTTGTTGTAAAGTAAATTTGTAATTTTTATAGACTTTCGACTTTTGTTTTTAACTTATATTTGGTTTAGATAAGAGTTTTTAATCAGTTTTTTGGTTTTTTATATCTAAAACACTTAAAGTTCTTTTATTCTTGACCTTTTCAAAAAATCACATCAGTCCGTTGGAAATAAAAATCTCAAAGTTTTCCTATTAAGCAGGGTTGTCGATTTGCCGACGGAAATCCGAGATGTCCTTTCGCCATTAACAGTCCTTAAACTTTTTACCTGCCACTTGGATGCGATTCAGAGCTCGTAACTCCCGCGACTGCCAGAGATTTGAAAGGCGGCATCAGACTGGGCCAATTTGAGAGGAGAAAGCTTTAAGGGTTGCTTTTTTGCCCCAAGGCATTAGGGGTAGTTGCAAAAAATCCAAATAAAAAGCCAAAATTTACAGCCAATAGCGAGGCGGCAACCCTGTGCGGAGAGGGAGACAACTAGCGTGTGCTAGCCTGCTCTCCTCGCGACTAACGGTAAACAAAATGGCTAACGGGACAGCGGAAGTCGGTGAGCGAGCGGGATGGCACGATGATGATGCTGCGCGCTGCTAAAGCAAGTGATTAAATAACGGTTAAATGGCAGCGGCCATTGCGAAAGTTTCCTTTTTGCTACATGAATTTTTCCACCTTGTTTTTTTTCTCTTTTTTTACTTGTCTCTGCCAGCGTCGACGTCGACGTGGGCGCTAAACTGTCCCGTTTACAGCAACAAATCCGCGTAATTCACTTGCCTGTGTGTGTGTGTGTGTAAGGGGGTGAATCCTGGCGATGTTCGCTAAAAGGATTAATAAACGTTCGACGTTTCGCATTTCAGTTGTTCATTTGACTCGGCGCTTAGCGGTTCAGTTACAGT
Organism: Drosophila pseudotakahashii; assembly: GCA_035046095.1. Taxonomy (NCBI): domain Eukaryota; kingdom Metazoa; phylum Arthropoda; class Insecta; order Diptera; family Drosophilidae; genus Drosophila; species Drosophila pseudotakahashii. Next base: position 7,051,179 of record JAWNOE010000105.1, read on the forward strand.
TACTTTCTTATCAACTGTATTTGTGCGTGTGCGTGTTTCGTCCTGGAAAATTTGTTTACGCGTAGAGCAGATATATCCTGACGCAAGGATAATCACTACTCTTTTTGAAAACCACTGCCGACGGCCAAACGAATAATTTACTGCTAAAGCGAAACTGTTAAAAAAAAAACCCCTATAGAACTATTTCAGATTTTTGTTATTGTTTAACCAGAGTTCCAAGTGCATATTGAAAATGGGGCAGATACCTCACAACCTGGCCTAAAACAGTTCGAAAGTCACATTGAAACCAAAAAAAAGGTGTAAGGACTGCAGATCCATTACGATGCAGAGCTCAAAATCGTTTCTAATACGCGATCTCCTTGGCGATTTAATCAATCGACGACAAACAGATTCTGGTAAGTTTTAAAAAAATCAAGCAAAGTAATTGTAAACAGTAAAGTCTAGATTACGGATTAAGATCATATACTTGGTTATCTTGACTTTTAGCATAAAGATTGGATTTGCAATATGTTAAATGAGAGATGTTAAAAAATGTTATAGATTAGAAAAGAAAATATCAAATATAAAGATCTTTTTTTCTTTAAATTGAACATTAAGCAATAATATATTGTATAACAATTAAAAAACCTCAAATATTAAAAAAAAATTTAATTTAATTAAAAAAATCAGATATGCTAAGTACAAAGTGAAATTTAAGTTGGTTTGAAAATGTTCTAAAAATATTTGTATTTTTATGTATTTTTTGTATTTTATGCTTAAAACCTCTGTAAAACTTTTTAAAACAAAAAATATTTGTAATATTAATTTTTTTATTTTTTAAGGACTAAGGACTTTTACTAAAAAAAATACATTAAATAAAATACAAGGCATGTCATTAAAAATAACCTTACATTTCTTATATATTAAACGTCTTTGTTGGCCAATTAGCCTGTTCTTTGTTCATTCCTCCCATTCTTTGATGTATTGTCGTTGTCTGTTCTGGGGGAGGGGGTTTTCGGTTAAAACCGCTGACAAATTGCCTTGCTCACTCTCGACTTTTAACGCCCCCCAATTTAGCCATCTTTTTGTTTACCAGCTTGGCCTGTGGCATTTAAATCTCACACTTGGCTCAATTATCGCAAACAAAAATTTTAGAGGGAGAGGGAAAGAAGTGCGAGTGAGATGGGGCGACGATGGGAGAGCGAGAGGGGCTGAGTTGGTTCAACAAAAGCATAGCTTTAGGCAGTAATTTAATTGCGCACTGCTTGCTGGCACCGAAAGAAAAACTGGTCGTTTTTATTAATTATTTTAATTATTATTTTAACGGTAAAATTTTATATTTATTAAATATATATGGGCAACATTTTTTATAATTTTGTTTGTAATTAAATTTATTTATTAATAATTTTAAATCAACAATACTTAAAAAGAAGTAAGTTTTAAGTAAACTTAAAATTCAATTTTAATTTTCTGGGTAATATTACATTATTATTTTTTAAAATTAAATCATTACCAATTTTTCTCCCTGTGCAGGTAGCAGTTAATAATATTTTTGTTGCTGTTGACACTGCTTTATTCGTAACCTGCGCTCGAGCAATTTGTCACGTACGAACACTTTAATTGTTTTTAGCCAGGGGAGCTGAAACCGAAAGGGAAAATAACGTGGTGGATGGAAATGCAAATGGGACTGAGATCCTGACTGGAAAACTCAGTCATGACAAATGTTTTCGCATCCTCGCACAAGTACATAGAAAATAAATTTGATAATTGCCTTGGTTGATGATTTTAAGATCGAGGACAAATACCAAACGCAATTTTCTAATGATATAAATAGGAAAAAGTAAAAAAACCCTTTACTTGTAATATTTTTTTGCCGAAACAATGGAAATATTGATCCAAATATGGATTATAATACCTTTCTGAACTCGTTATTCAATTTGCAATCGATTGGCATTTAAACCTGTACATTTTATTTTTTTTGCCATTTTTCGCAAAAAATCATGATGTACCCCCTTATAAAAAAATTGAAAATTTGGCGAAAATTTTATTTTTTCAAAATCACACGGAAAGTGTCATGGATGTAATTATTATATTGTAATCTGTTCAGAACAGTATGTATTTTTGGTGTAGGACCATTTTTGGCCAAGTTATGGCAAAAAAACCAAAAGAAAAAATTCCTCTTTTTGTCAAAAACCAAAATAGCGAATTTCCATTAAAAAAAAATAACAGTTTTTTCGCTGAAACAAAGAAAATATTTATCCAAACATGGATTATTATACCTTTCTGAACTCGTTATTAAATTTGCAATCGATTGGCATTTAAACCTAGTCATTTTATTTAAAATCCCAAAAACCCAGATTCTTGCCAAAAAAAATGGTATTTAAATATACTGTAATAACATGTAATGAATAATTAGTACAGACAGATCAGACAGTTATTTATAATTGATATATAAATTTATTTAGTTTGGTTTTTAATTTTTTTAAACATTTTCTTTTTGTATTTAATAATTAACTTTGCAATATTTTGTATCTGCTCATTTCTTCAATGAAATATTTACATAAATACCCTTTGAATTGTTCCTTATTTTTCACAGTGTACCGCCTCAGGTGTCGGCTTACTTGTGCTTTGTTTTTTGGTTTTGAGCCAACTGCATGAGCCATGTGTTCTCTTCTAATTATGCATGACATTAAATAAAGTTTAGCTCAACAATTACAACTATTTAGAGGCTAATTGCTGTCAGTTAGACGAAGAAAGTGAAACTTTTACTGCAAGTGTGTGTTTCAGTTTCGCATTTGTACTGCAATTCAAGGTGGGATATGTTATTAATAATAATTGGGAATGGTTTTTTGTGACGATTTACCAACACATGTAATTAAATTGTTAACCTAATTAGGTTTTAATAAATATATAAATAAGAAAAGGCCGAAAAAAAATGAAATACAAAAGTTTCTACTTATCGTGGCAAAAAATAATTTAAATAAAATTAAAATTAAATAAAATAATATTAGTTTCTTTCTTTTTAATTTTTTCTTAAATTCGAAGATATTTAAAATGAAGTTAGGAATGAGAAATCTTTATGATTTAAAGGTAGTAATTGTTAGGATCGACATACGTCATTCTTGAACCATTCTAAATTGCCGGCACATGCGAGTAAATTTCTACTGCTTTCCCCTCCTATTTCCAAATTTCTCCGCCGTCGCTTTTCATATGTGTGTCTCCACAGTTCAAGTGCCTATTAAATGGCAATTGTGCCGCAAATTGATACGACGTGACTTTTCGAGGAAAAAGAAAGAACGCACTCGAGACGCTCCCCAGGATATCCACACACGCACACACGGATAATTGAATATCCCTTCGTATATGCACCATCTACATCTACCCTTCCGTCCTGTCTGCGCAAATCGGTATAAATAGAATCAGAAGTCGAAACCCATTTGGGGTTAAAATACACAAATATAAAAATAATTTCCGCCCGTTCAGTTGGCACTCGAAAAGTGGGCGGAAAGTGAAATAATAGAATCCTTGCTGGGCGGACACACGTGAGCGCCTGCGGCGAAGAATCGAAGATGATGTTCTGCCAAGGACTCGAATGTTAAGTAAACGCCACTGGGAAAATCGTGTGTTAAAGTTGTGAAAACTTTTATGGTTATAAAAAACCTGGGGTGCCAAATTGGGCTACGATAAAAACCCATTTTTTGTTATCATCGTTCAAAATTCTTATATAAATTTACTATTTAAGATTTATCAAATTAATTAAAAATATTCAACACCAATATTAAAATGTATTAACAAAAACATAATTTTATATTTTTTTTGTATTTTTATTATTTATATATTTTTTTCTATTTATATAATTACATTTAGTAAGTAAAATATTTTTGTAGTTTTAGATTCCTAACTCTCTCTTAAAAACATTTTTTAAAAAGCTTTCTATAATATATATTTAAAATTCATACTTCCAAATAATTTTATTTTTATTTAATATACAAATTCTTGAACTATTTTATAATTATCCAAAACACTTAAGGATTATATGGTAATAAATAGTTTAAACAAATACATCCAACTGATTAAAATCATATTTATTTGTTTTAAGAACGTAGACTTAGTTGTGAAACCCCCGCGTATATTTTTCTCAGTGCAATGTGGAGCAGAGCATGTAAATTCCTATAGGAAACAATTGAGAGCTCGACGACACGTGAATTTAATCAGGCAGCCCGCAGCGTCCGATTTGGATATCTTTGGACTTGAAATCCTGGAATGGGAACAGGATATGGGCGGCGGATATAAATAACACGTTGATTGCTGCAAATTGCAACTCATCCGATTCCGATTCGCCGTCCTGCCATCCAAATGGACCAACGCCCACTTGATGCCGCCCATCCCAGGCCACGATTCCCATTCGATGCGTTGTCTATTACCGGATGGCGGTGCGGTAACGAGTTCCCCGGGTCGCTTCTCGACCGGAAGTGCCTGCACGCGCTAAAGAAGAGGAAGCACAGGCGGGAGCACAGTCTAAATAGGATCAACGCATTAACGCCACGCTGCGCCTGAAAGCAGGCAACAGTGTCTTAATGTCTTAATGCTAAATAAATAATAAAGTGTCTACTTAACCTTACCATCCACTCCATTTAAATCCTCACAAGTGGTCAATCGAATCCTTTTAAAACTGTATTTTTACAAAGGCTCTTTTGAAAAGCCCTTTCAGCAACCCTGTAAATAAGAAAATGGTGGTATATCCAAAGATCATGTACATGCATTATATCATATATCATCATCATATATTGTTGACCAATAAAAGGTTTAAGTGGGTTTAAAATTTAAAACTTTTTAATGAAAAACTAAATATATTTAGTATTTAAATTATTTTCGATTTATAATTACTTCAGTTTCATGAAATGATTTAAATCCTATATTGAGTTAGGATGGGTCAGATATTAAGCCATAAGATATAAGGAATTTCTGTGGTAATTTTCTAAATCAATCTTTAAACTGCCTTTTTTTATCAGAACTCGAGCTATCCAACGACGACTCGGATATAGATATCGAGGATCGGTCCACGCCGGATTCGACGGCACCGGGTTGCCAGCAGGACCTGCTGCTGTCCCATCACCACCGCCGATTCACCCACCACGACGACTCCAGTGTGGAGTCCTGCCTGTCGGCCCAGGATCCGGGTTCAGGGGGATCAGGGGGAGGCGGAGGCGGACCTGGAGGAGTTCCCAATGGACTGAGTGCAGCGGCGGCGGCGGCTGGTGTGGCCGCTGGTCTCTTGGCGGCGGCGGCAAGTAATGCCAGCGGGGTGGATCCCAATGGAGGTGGGAGTGGTCCGGGAGCGGGCGGCGGGCCAAGTGGCGGCTATGCGGAGCACAAGCTGCAGCTGAGCAAGAGCGGCCGGAAGCCGCGACGCCGCCGCACCGCCTTCACACACGCCCAGTTAGCCTACCTGGAGCGCAAGTTCCGGTGCCAAAAGTACCTGAGCGTCGCCGATCGCAGCGATGTGGCCGAAACGCTCAATCTGTCCGAGACGCAGGTGAAGACCTGGTACCAGAACCGTAGGTGAGTTCGCTAAGTGAAAGACTTAAATCTTAGTACCCCTAAAAACCATTCCCCCAAAAATAAAGTTTATTACTCATACGCAGTGTGGCCGTTCGCAATTACAGACTTTGATGTTATCATTTGTATTTTTCTTCAAGTATTGATTCATAGTTATTTTTTAACCAGAACAGAACTTTTTGATTAAGATAATGCAAGGCGAACTGAAATCTTATAATCTCATATCTCATATATTTTATGGTTGATTTCTTTTGTATAAAACAGTATCCTACAACTTTTAAGTGTTCAATTCATTCAAAATAATCGAAGATCAGTACAGTTGTGCTTGGTTAATCGATCGCAACAATCTGGCAACGCCAACTAATCGATCTTTCTTCTCTTTTCTATCGAAGGACCAAGTGGAAGCGACAGAATCAGCTGCGCCTGGAGCAGCTGCGTCATCAGGCGACCATGGAAAAGGACTTTGTGGTGCAGGATGGCGGCGGTGCGGGCGGCCTGGGCTGTTGTCCCAGCGGATTGAGCAGTTCTTTCAGCGCCGCTGCTGCCGCTGCAGCGGCTGCCAGCAATCCGTGCAATTTTCTCACATCCGCCGCAGCGGCGGCCATTTTCCGGAACGTCGGCTACGTCCACGGCTGTCCAATGTAGGATGCCCACCCAAAAAAAATGCAAATACACCACCTTCCAGTCCCCCAGTCCTCCCAGTTGCCTATGTACATAATACGTATAAAGAAAACAGTTTTTGTGCAATAACCGATCGGGATGAATTATCGAAATAGCAGCCATACCAGCTCATATTTACCGAACGTACCCGATATTATAATTATATGTACGTACTTAACGATATAATCATAAACTAAGCATAGTCGAATTAACTGTAATATATATACAACAAAACCTTTTTTTTTCGCCGCACTCTATGAACGTTTTTTTTTTGGCCAAAATAAATATTAAATTGCAAACCTTGAGGTCTTTTTACTTGGGAGGTGGAATATCTGATCAGGCTTATTTACTAACTTTAGTTAAATATGGCAAAGTAAGTATTGTTATCTTACATTACACCGTTGGACATTGATATAGTTAATACTAAATTTAAATCTATATATGTATGTATAGTCCATTCTAATAATTGTATATCGGTTAAAACAACTTATCGGTCATTCAAAGATATCGATTAAGGTTTCCTTATAAAAAACGATTTAATAATGCACAAAGGAAATGTGACAGGGACAAACTATAGCGCAACGTAACGGTTAAATGCCGCTCGCCCATTTGCAAATCTGCAATCGGTGAGCTGTGAGTCATGCTTGAAAATCAACTTGAGCGAATCGCACAAAACGTTATCAATTTGTCGCTATATAGCAAATAACCCGCGACATATGCCCACCCACCGCCAGGATATCTGTCTGTACATATACATATATAGACCGACTCTATTCATATAATAATCGCATGGGCCCCCAGAAAAAGGGGGGCGGGGAGAGAGCGAGAGGGACAAAGAGAGAGAGAGAGAGCAGGGCTAAAGCAGCCAACCGGAAAACAAGCAACAACTCTGACTGCAATTATAACGGGCCAACGGAGCGCAGAGCGCGCATGAGCGGGGGCGTGCGCCAGAAAGGGATGACAACAGTGCGTCCGGGCAACTGAGAGGATGCGACTGAGGACGCGACGCGTCATATACAGTAGACATTGCCTAAGACAAACTGGATGTAGTATGAAACAAGGAACATGGTATTCCATGTACAAAATAAAATATTTAATAAAAAGACCGTGTATCCAGTGTGTGCTTACAATTCTCAATTAGTTTTAGCTGAGAATTCACTATTTTTATCTAAAGTTCTTAGTATTTAAACTTTGTAGGTTATTGAAGGAGTGACATCATTATTATAGTAAGTTGGGAAAAACAAGTTATTATAATTAAAACCAGCTATGTATTTTTATAAACAGAATTTGAAAAAGTTAGTTTTTTCCCCAGAGTGAATCTTAGGTTCACGCCACAGAGTGACACCTGTAGTTACAGTTATATTTTCATGCCCATTTAGCTCGGTACACAAAAAGGAGGAGAAATGTTTAGCCACAAATTGAATCTGCGGTGAGTGAGTTAACGAGCGAGAGGGAGGGAGAGGGCATGCCATGCCCCATGGAGGATATGGGAATGATATAGGGGCAGGCGAGAGAGGCGAGAGACCAGAGACGAGGGAGATCCTAGCGGGCAGAGTAGTTTTCGAGTGGTGCAGAGCGGCACAGAACGCTAATTAAAAAGATACTTGAAGGGAGCCACCGGAAACAAACGGAAAAGCCAAAGAAGAGGGGCACAAAAAGAAAATATATAGGAAAAATGGCAGAATGCGAAATGCAAAATACGAGTTAACGTTGCCATGAAATCGTCTATGAAATGTGAATGTAATTTAATGAATAAAATGCAGCTAACCCCCATCACTCAGCCACTTGCAGATAGATGATTCACATTCATTTTCTGGTTCTGGCTCTTTCAAAAACTTTTCCATTTCGTTTTCTCTTTTTTTTTGTTCGCAAATTCTCACATTCATGCGGTTCATTTGCGCAGCCATTGAGTTTTGAATAGCATTTTTAATTGGTACATTTTACGCAGCCATCCTTTGAGCACAAAGGCGCCTCCTTCTCCTCTTTTCTCCTCCTTTGAGCCGGCCATCCACTTTGATTTGTATTTATTTAATGAGTTATTAATTGCATTAAGCTCTCGACGTTTGCCAACTTTGCAATTATAAAATAAAAAAAACAGGGGGGGGGGGGGGGTGATTCTGGGCTTTTGCATGCAACCAGGCTGAAAACTATGCAACTAGTTTGCATAATTTGCTGCTCCAAAAAACAACAGGAGAAAGTCACATGTCGGTTGAAGAAAATGTATTATACTTTTCAGCGCCCCTTGATAATGGAGTGGATTTTTTTTTAAACTTTAATTTAAATCGTTTTTTTTTTGTTCTTAAAAGTACTAGTATTTGATAAGATTCTCGAAGTAATATTTATAAGGCAACATTGAGAAATATTAAAAATTAGGAGTAGGTGCATATAATATTGGAAACCATAAGTATCAGTGTTCCCAGATCAGGGGGTTTCCCCCTAGATTTAGGGGTTTTTTGACGTGCTAGGGGGAATTTTAGGGGAGAGAAATTTTTAGGGGGAAAGTTTAGTGTTTTTTTTTTTTGGAAAACTTTATTACCCAAATGTTTGGAAAAACACTAAAATATGAGATTTCCTAGAACATTTCAAAAATATTAAAACAAATATACTAAACACGATTTTACCTTCGAGTACACAGATTTTTCAAATCTTAAAATTTCTACAACGTCTGATTTTTTGAATTTAGGGGAAAACTGGATTTTTTAGGGGGAAATATCGACTGTTTGACATTTTTTAGGGGAAAAGCTAATTTTTCATCTGGCAACACTGATAAGTATTGTAAATATATTTTTAAAATCAAAATTTTTAAGGATTTATGTTGTTAGTAAGGATTTAATAAACATTTTTTAACAACAAATATTTATAGGAACTTGATAAACTAAGTCTAAACCAAGTTTAAAGCAGAAACAATAAATATTCCTAATATTTTTAAAGATTTTATGGTTTTCACAAAAACTTTACATATATTATAAACATTTATGATACCATTAAGTATTTAGTTTGAATATTTGTTTTCTATAAACTAAGTTTAATAAAACTAGTAATAAAGTAAGTCTAATTCAAGTTTAAAGCGGAAACAATATTGCTAATATTATTAATATTTATTTTTTTACAAAAATCCTACATATTAATAAAAATTTAATAAAAATATATTTACATTCCAACTTAAAATTCCACAAAGATATATTTATTAAGTTTCCACGAAGGCACTTGACTTTAGCAATATATATATACTGTATATATGCAGGGGAGGAAATGACAGATACTCCGCGACATTATATCCCAATTTCGATTTAAATTTTTGCCTGCTGTGGTCCTGCCCTCCGGCAGGAATCAGATATAAAAAAAAAAAACAGGAAAAAAGGGGAGCGGAGTCCGGGAAACCGCAGCAGCAACTCGACATAATGATTGTGATGAGGGGCGATTATGTCATCGTGGATGGGAACAGGACACAGGACACAGAGGACTCGACACACTTGACTTCCGCTCGAGGGGAGGGGGAGGGGAGGACGTCCCCGAGATGTTTGCCATATTGTGTGAAAATTTATGTTGTGTGCTATCCCGCTTTGGTGGTGGTTTCCGGCAGCTTCCAGTTTCATTTTGTGATTAAAATGTTTGTCATTATCCGGTTGGAAAATTGTCACAAATTGTGTTTGTGCCGCGGGCCGTGCCACACTTGTTTATTCGTCCTTATCCGCAGCCACATCTCGGTATCTGGCATCCTTATCCCTAATTGCCGCATTGTATCCCATTGTGTGGCCATCGAACCTGCGATGCGATGCGATCTCGCCCACCGTCTCGAATCCGAACTCCAACCCGAACCGAGCCAAACAGGTTGGCTTTGGCCCAAAGTCCACGGGAAAGTCGGAACTCTCGGTTCCACCGATCGATCAGTTGCAATCTGTGGGACAAGCGAACAATGGATCATCAGTGGGTGGAATGCCAAGTCTAAAGCTTTTGGATAATAGTGAAGTGTGTACTTACTAAGAGCTATTCACATATTCACCAGACCATAGTTAAAACTTAAGAATATTTTATAGGAATTTTGCATACATAACAAAGTGTTAAATAATCGACCAAACAAAAATTTAACAAAATATTAGAAGGTATGTAAATCCTAATTCGATTCTACTGAAAGCTAAGACCTTAAGATTTAAAATTCAATATAATATTTTATATAAATGCATTTATTTGGAGTAAACAAATTGTCATTAAAAAAAATCAAATATTTTTATCAGTTATCAGTTTAGAATTAAAAAGTTATGATCATAAAAAAAATAGTTTTGTGTAAAATCGGAAAATATCTCTGATTTTTGGGTCCAAAGCAGAGTGAGTTATCATCCTCGAATTATTGTGTTCCGATTTATGATTATTTAGTAGTAAGTGCAGAGGCAGTAATAAGTGCTTGAAACTATTACTATACTATGATATTTTCCATTCCTTTTGCGAATATCACATGGTTTCAGTACAAGTTTTCAAAGAGTATTTCACAGTTCACGATGTTTTATAAGATATAATACTTTTTTTGGTGCTTTATCAGTGGCTTTCATTCATGTTTCAGTTCATCTGTTCTGATCTGGTTTGTTTTTATACTTTTGATGAACATTTTATTATTTAGTCCAGGGCACTTCCTTTTTACCGATTGGACGGAGTGGAATTATAAGTTTATTAAGTATTGACATCAGATTGTTGACAGTGACGTTTAACTGGAATGATAAATAATTATTCGTTGATTATATAACGAAATTTAAAATTATTAATAAAAAGAAAACAAAATTTCGATGTAGAAGTTCAGAAAACTAAAAGTCCAGAATTTACAATAGAAAAGAAATGAATTTTATAAAAATTTTTTAAGTACTTAAGATTGGATAATCGTTATAATAACCATTTCCACAAGTGATTTAAGATAAATTGGGGACTTTAAGTAAAGTATGCAGGTTTTACTTACCTTTTCGGAGTGGTCGCAATATTTCGGAGGCATCTGGTTGATTAGCTCGGAGCACCATTTCTTGATGATTGCGGCGTCGGGTGAGCTTAAGTTAAAGAAGTAGTCCGGATAGCCAACATCCAGGAGCTCCTTATTATCGCCCATCAGCAGGCGCAGCAGCAGCTCGATTGTCTGTATCACATTGATCAGATCCTCCAACTTGAGTCGCCTGGACCTGCTCATGGTTCCGTCGCCCCAATTTGGCGGCTCGGGGGTCGGTAATATTTTCACAGCCACTACCAGTTCATGGAGGTCACGGTAACGATGCATGGTGACCTCCAGATGGGGCAGTCGGCGGTGGATCACCTCCCACAGCAGGCAGACGGCCAACGGACGGCCGCGAGAGCACTGCGAGAGCACCTTGGCCAATTTGAAGAGGCTCATGTCCTGGCACGCATTCACCTCCTCCAGATCAATCAGCAGCCGCTCGACCAGCACGTGCACCTGTGGGTAAAAGTTATTAGGGTATACCGATATTACAAGATATTATGAAAGGTATATTGAAGGAAGTAAACATAAAACTTTATTAATATAGTGTAAAAAAAATGCCAAGTTTAAAATTAAATTTTGAGGTTATGGAATTATGAGAAAGTTTCATATGAAATTGGTTAAAGAAATCGTATAAGGAATATGGGGGAATAGTTAAACCTACCTTCGCACCAAAATTAACAGGGAAATAATATATATTTTTTGGACTGAATCTTAATATACAAAACTCACGGGTATGGGCTGCACGCATTCGATGCGATCCAGAAAGCGATTCATTAGTTTGGTGCGCAAGCTTCGCTCGAGATCCGTCCTTTTATATTCCACCAGGATGAGGATGCTGAGTGCAGCGAACATCGGATGCACGCGGTCCAGTTCCCAGAAATGGGCACCCCGCAGGAAAATGGTGTAATTACGAGCGATCTGCTGCAGTTTCGAATTGGGATCGGATTTTATGTGTCCTGCAGGCTGTTTAACTGAGCACATGACAATGCGCATGCGCACTTACCTTGATTATATTCTTAGTGCCATCGAAATACTTCAGGTATTGGGCCAGGTAAGTGTTCTTCACAAAGGGGTACAAATGGCTACGAACACTAAAAGTCTTCATATTGCTATTAGAGTTTTTGACCAGATATAGCGAAAATGAGAAACTTTCTTTGCGAAATGCCGGCCGGCGATGGAATGAAATAATTGAGGCAGAGCTGTCAGTCGACTTCCGGAACTGAACTACTTGAACTTTTCGAGGTTAGAAATCGAACTTTGAACTAGTGCGATGATTTATTTTTTCGACGTGTTCACACTGCGTTTTTCACACTTCTTTTGTGGGTATGACGTATTTAATTATAAAAAGGTTGTTCCGACCGATCATATGAGATTACATTATGAATTGCAGAAATTTCATCATGTTTAGGTTTATGCCTGATAAACGATCAGATAAAATTCTATAAACAGCATCATATTCCTATCAATAACTTCTCCAATTCCTCCGTCGCGACTCAGTCGACATGGATATTGCTCAGATGACAAAAATTTGTTATAATTGGTGGGTGGATTGGTTTTGATTTCACTTGCACCGGGGCTATCATTCACATACATATCTTACACTTGACATTTGTGTAAACAAGAACTTCATTAGTAAACAAAAAGTAGACCGCCCACAGGAGAGGTTGGGGTGGATGTTTATAAAGCTGAACACAAAACCCAAATCCGCCGACGAATCTAAAACCCAAAAACCCGATTCCCTCTCAAACGCCACAAATCAGCGGATAATGACATGAAAATCTGTTGGCTTTTGTCAAGCCCCGCGGCCTGAAAGCCCGAAAAGTGGAAAATAAGTTGGATGGGGGTGGGTTGGAAAAGTGTTGAGAAAAGTGGGGTGGACAATTTGCCTTAAATTAGGCGTAAAATGCACAGATTGGCTACAAACACCGCACACAAGCGCCTCATCAGGTCGCTCCACCCCAAAAATTAAAGGGTAGCTGTTCGCCACTTGTCATCATCATCAAGATTATTATTATCATCGGCATCAGACGCGAACCCGATATGATTGTTAGTATTAATGGCCACAGTTGAACATCCCTAAGTCCAAATAGGCTGCAATTAAGCTCAATTATGAGTGTACTGTTTAATTTTTGCCATGGAATGCAGATTATAGATTAGGATTTGCATACATATATCTTATAAAGAAATATAAGGGATTTTGGTAAATTTAACTGCAATTTTTCATTCAACTTGATGACAACCCTCGCTAATTAAAAACTTTTAACTAAAAATACAAAGGTTTCTAACTTTCAAAACATATTTAAATTTGTAGTGTAAAACAAACTTTAAGTTTAGACGACATTAATTAAAGGAATAAGAAAATCGGGTTTTCACACTTGTCGCTGATTTGTGATTATCGATAATCCCAGCTGATTGGCACAATTGTCTTGACCACATAACCTCTCTTTTAGCTAAATTGAGGTTATGTTGCAGAAAGAGGGGTTAGGTTACCTCTTACCAATGCGGTTTTATAAACAAATACATTTGCATAATTAAAAGCAAAAAGAAAAGCATGTAAAGCGCACACAAAGGTAACGGTGTCTTGGCTGAAAAAAGTTGTTAATCTTTTCATGCCGACGCATAATTAAAATGTGAATATGGAAATTTCAATGGGAATCTGTGCAAAATGTGCCCCAAAAAAATAAATAGGGGGGAAAATAGGAAAAGAGACGCACACACACACACACGTACACATCAACTTAACGGTTTGCTGCTGTGGCCATCTCGCTTGCACCTTTTGCGCTTTTTACCGCCCCAGCTTTGTGTGTGTGTGTGTGTGTGCAAGTAATTGCGAAATATGAAATATGAATGCATAATGAGCAGATATTTCCCAAGTACGAAAGAAACTTCAAGCGGCAGTGGCGGTGGGCGTGGCAGGTGCAAAAGAAGGAGGCGGAAACGGAGGCCAGGTGACTTTTATGCTAAAATGCGCACATCGCGCGTGCATTTGCATTTTGCCAGCCTTTTCGAAAGCGGCGCAAGGACAAGCACAAATACATACACACAGCCAAAAGCAAGCGGGCAAACATGCACACACATATGCATCAAGAATATCAACTACAGTAAATATCCAATAAATCAAAATCGAATCTTTTTTAAGAATATTTCTGATTTAAAGGGCTAAAATTTACTTATAAATTATTGTTTATCTTACCGAAATATTACTTTAAATTATGTTAAAATGTTTAAATGTTTGTTTATTTAAATCAATCAATCAATCAAAAAGACATTTTCAAAAATCACAAAAATTAAAATTCCAATTTTTTAAAAATATTTTTAATTACTTTGCAGTTTTTGCCAACAAAACCTTATATGTATATTAATCATAAGTTAATTTTCCTTGGTTTCACTGTATTCGTCTTGCTCAGGAGAGCCAAAAGAGGTTGGAAAACATGTAAAAATGTCGGGAAGCTCATTAAAATAGCGTTGGCCATTTGCACACATCTCTCAGTCACTAATTTGCTGGGATGGGGTGGATATCCTTGAAGGCCCCCTTTTCCTGCCCATAAGTAATTATTCCGTTTTCCAGCTTGCCACCGAATCAAATGGAGGAATATCCCATGAACCATATGGTGCGACCCCAGGGCTTCAGTTTGGAGGAGCTGCGTCAGACTTTGGGTCAGTCCATCATTCGGGAGCAATGCTATTTCATCTATGGCACCTGCAATGTCCTCGAGGTGAGCGATTCGATATGATTCGGTATGAGGATATTTGGGTATCACCTTTTCCCCCAGATTATCGCAGGGTTTGATCAACTTCTCAACCAGGAGCAGATTGAATTCGGGGCGGAGCAACTGGCTCCGGTGTATGTGACCGGGATGATGGTATATCTTCTCAATCACGAGGATATGGCGGCGACCCAGGTGAAGAGGACACTTTTCCTTCAGAGATGCTTCGATTACCTGGCCTGCACCGAAGAAACCCACGTAAGTCTACAAATATAAAGAAATTTTTTAAAATGTCTAGGCTAACTTTAATAAATAAAAGTAAAACTAATAAATTAAAACCCAGAAATTATTTCAAATTTCAAAGCTTAAGAAAAAATAATACAAATATATTCAAAGATTTCTTAGAATATTATAATTGAACTTTATTAAAAAATTTTTTTTTTTTAATTTTCGCATTATTCAATTTTAAAAACATAACAGAAAAATCCCGAAACGAAATAATAATAATAATTCCGTATTTTATAATACAGAGCTCTATCTCATCTGTTCCCCTCACAGATCCACCAGATATGTGTGTATATCCTGGGCCTTTTGGATGCCAACGACTCGAGCGTAATGCTGAACCTGATCCTCTGCTGCCGCGTGGCCAGTCCACTGAGCACGATGGCCCGCGTGGTGGGCAACTGTCTGCTCTGGGCCATGTTGGATCGCCTATCGGACTTGGGCCTGGACTCACACCGATTGCG
Organism: Drosophila pseudotakahashii; assembly: GCA_035046095.1. Taxonomy (NCBI): domain Eukaryota; kingdom Metazoa; phylum Arthropoda; class Insecta; order Diptera; family Drosophilidae; genus Drosophila; species Drosophila pseudotakahashii. The sequence continues at coordinate 7,066,805 of JAWNOE010000105.1, forward strand.
GGCATCTGGGACACTGCTGCTGGTCGTCGCGGTGGTGAAACCCCGGATTTACGTTCACTCCTATCTTCATGCCCTGCACCTGGTGGTCCGCTTGGTGTCCAGCCTCCTGGTGGTTGGACCACTCGGTGCACATGGCCAGCAACTTTGCCAGGAAACCGGTGTGCCGGAGGAACTGATGCAGCTCTCCAAGGAGGACTCCTCGATTTTAGTACGCTGGCTAATCGCTATTGTTGAGGAGCTGCGTCCGCAAATGGTGCAGAACGAGAATCTGGGACACCTGCATGAGCGTCTGGTGCTCCTGGAGGCCATATGTGAGCTCATGCAACTCCTGCATGGCCATTTGGTTAAGTGCTACCAAGAAAAAAAGGATCTAGCACCAAAGTAGCTAATCAAAACATTTTTATCAACATAAAACCCACTTTCAAAAAGATTTATATTGTATTGAATAATAGTTTTCCCCTCAATAAAAAGTCTTAACTCTTGTTTTAAGGCTAAGCATTTGAATATTTTAATGTATAAAATAAAAATGCTCAAGCTTTTCATGTAAAACTTATGTGGAAAACTCTATGGCTACCATTTAAGTGATACAAAATAAGAATTCTGCTCTTTAATGGCGAGCGCTGAGTGATTTGAATATCTCTTGCAAGCGTTAATGTTTAGCAAATAATCCGAGAAGTGCTCGAATATTAGGCTAATCCTCTCCTACGTCCTAAACATAGACCATCGAGTTTTACTCATCCAAAACGGAATCCAGCCACTGCTCCACATCGTTCTTGCTGGCTGCCGAGGAAGGCGTGGCCGGTTGCACCATGGGCATGGGCATGGGCATTGTGATGGGACCTACGGGCCCGGAGCCCATAGCCAGTTGCGTATTGGTCATGGCCAAGAGTTCGTCGAGTTCATCGGGCTCAGCGGCCGGGGCGACAACAGGTGCCGATGGTTTCTCCCCTCCTGCCGGGGCTGTCTCTTTTTGCGATTTAGCTGATGCCGCTCGGGATTTGGTAGCGCCGTTGGAATCCTTTAGGACGTGCTGCTGGTAAACGACCTCGGCCCGCTCGGCGGCCTCCTCCTGGGCGACGATCTGAGCCCGCGTGAACATCGAGGCGGGATAGTCCATGCGCTTGTAGAACGGAATCGTTTGCAGGCCCGCATTCAGACGGGTCAGGTTCAGGGTGAAGTAGCCACTGGCCGCCTTGGTGTGCAGCTTGGTCTGGCCCTCGGCCACGCTGGCCCATTCGCGTTCTGAACCGAAGGTAAAGTGACCGCCGCCGAGGCTGGGGAACTGGGCCAACTGCTGGAAGTCACCGGCCCGCAGTTGGGCACGGGCATTCTCATCGATGGGGGCGCCATCGAGGCCCAACTGCTCAACGTCATCGGTGTCGCTGGGCAGGGTGTCCAGGAGGTCCCTGTTCCTTTGCGGTGCCAGCGAGGAGCGACTTTGTGCTCCTCCTCCACCGGATTGCCAGTTGCCACGCCTCGGAAACCTGGGCTCATCGCTCGAGTCCGCCACATCCACCATGCTGCGACGCGAGGTGGGCGGCGGAGAACCAGACGAGGTGGTGGATCGTCCCTGATCCTTTTTGTGGTGATGATTGTATTGCTTCATGTTCCTGCGCTTACTGGGAGCAGAGTGAAAAATGCTAAATGAGTGGCCGTGGAGTGTTACGTTACACTTACTCCTTGGATCGATCGTCCTTGCCGGACATTTTGGTGGGGGTTGTGTTTGTGGTTTCCGGGGTGTTATTTCTCAGGTAATTCCGATTCAAAATCGGATTGTTTACGTCTGGTGGCGACGAAGGCGCGAGCAGGACGGAGATATCAACAAGCAGCTGTTCGCTGAACCGGGGTCAGGGTTGTCAGGTTAACATTATCATGTGCCAGCTTTTGAGCTGATTATTCAAATAAAAATATAATTATAGTATACCGATGAATTGTTGAATCATAAACTTATGGTTCCCTTTGAATTTTCTAACACCTAAATATTTTTAAACTAAAATTATATCTCATTTTATTTTTTATGGTCTCTAATATTATTAAAAATATTCATCCTAATTTTAAAGTAATTCTGTAATACCAAACTTAAATTAAAAATGATCTTTTTGTCCTGAAACTTGTGTAAGCTACCCTGGCAACCCTGTAGTCTGTCGTCAAACAGCTGACACCGATAACTTTGCTTCGGGCTCGCACAATCTATCGATAAGCTCTTAAAAATTAATAATTTTTTTACAATTCCTTGGCAAACAGAGCATCGCAGCTGATGTTGGGCTTTCTGCAGGGACTGCGAGGCAGCGGATCCGGGACGGAGCAGCTGCCTGGCGACATATACAGCGAGTTCTTCGCGGACATCCTTGCGAAGGCCAGGGAAAGTGGATGCAAGCCGAGCGATCAGGAAACCCCGCAGGGATTTTCCATGCTACGCAGCTTTGATACGGAGAACAGCAATCAATTGGAGCCGCCGCCGGCCACGGAAGACGATGTCTGGATCTTTGGCTACGGGTCGCTGGTGTGGAAGGCGGACTTCCCCTACATAGACCGGCGGCGCGGCTTTGTTTGGGGCTTCAAGCGTCGCTTCTACCAGCACAGCATCGATCACCGCGGAATTCCAGAGCGTCCCGGCCGCGTGGTCACTCTGCTGCCGGGCGATCCCGTCGAGGATCGCGTCTACGGCGTCGCATATCGCATTGCCGCGAGTCAAAAGGGCGCTGTGCTGGATCATCTGGATTACCGGGAGAAGAATGGCTACGAGCGGTGCAGCTTGGAGTTTCACGAGTACCCGAATACCACCGCTGCTGGCGGCGGTGGAGAACCCATCCAGGTGATCATGTACGTGGCCACGCAGGCAAACGACTCGTATGCCGGCGATGTTTGGCAAGTGCCCTGTATTGCGAGGCAAATCTTCAGCTCCGCCGGTCCCAGTGGACCCAATCGCGAGTACCTGTTCAACCTGGCCGCCGCCATGGAGCAGCTATTTCCCGGTGCCGTGGACGAGCACCTGGAGGAGCTGGTGGCCTGCGTAAGGCGTCACATTGACGAGGATGAGCCCCAGCTGATGCGGCTCGCCCTGTTGCGGGAGATATCCGGGATCATAAAGGAGGAGCAGCTGCCAGAGCAGGCACAGCTTCTTGAAAAGCTTTTAGAACGTTGCCAGCAGCCTGGCGGACGTGAGTGGCTGCTCCACGGGGCACTGCAGTCCAAAAACGAGGCGTGACCCCCACCTTTTACACTAGAAAAAGACTATTTATTATAAATACCAATGAGCCTGGGTGTTTTCTTGTAAATACACCATTCCAAATAGAACGATTATAATGACGTAGTACCAAGAATCATAATTACTTTTGTGATTTAAAATCAGTGAGCCTGCTATCATGATTTTTTTAAAATATTTATTATAAATCTAACAAACATTCTTTGTAATCGATAAAACCACAAATGAAATTGTGATTAAAAATTAATAAACAGACAATGTACTTACAAACCCCATTTTTGATTGATTTTTCAGATTTTTGAACAGAGTTATTTTTTGGTTAAAAAGAAAGAAAAGAACACGTTTTTGGCCGGACGATTCGTATAAATCTGCGCTGATAATAATTTGAAAATCTAATCTCTAAATTTATAATTCAGGAAACACAATTCAGATAGCATTCGTCATAGCGTTAAAATTTCCATTTGTATTTTGGTGGCCTCGGCAAAATACTGGTAAAAACAAAACAGTTTTTTTGCTGAAACAAAGAAAATATTAATCCAAATATGGATTATCATACATTTCTGAACTGGGTTTAAAATTTTCAATCGATTGGCATTCAATCCTGGACATTTTATTTTTTTGCCATTTTTCGCAAAAAATCATGATGTACCTCCTTAAAAAAAAATGAAAATAGATGAAAATTTTATTTTTTTCAAAATCACACGGAAAGTGTCATGGATTTAATTATTATATTGTAATCTGTTAAAAACAGTACGCATTTTAGGTGTAGGACCATTTTTGGCTAAGTTATGGCAAAAAAACCAAAAGAAAAAATTCCTATTTTCGTCAAAAACAAAAATCGCAAATTTCCAAAAAAAAAAAACAAAAGTATTAGGCTTTACCAACAACGCGTAACTTATCGATAGCTATCGATAACATGCTTGTTTTAATCAACACTACCACCAAAACAAAAACAACAACAAGCCAAGCCAAAATTAAATTTCGTTTTGTTTTGCTGAGAAAATAGCTGAATTGACGAGAATCCCCGAGGGAATTACCACTGTTTCCGTTCCCCCCACATTAGGCAGAGGTCAAAGGTCGGCGGACAGCGGGCAAAGGCGAGGCGCGGATAAAACTGGAACCCAAAGAGGAGTCCGCAAGCGCAAAGTGGCCATTAATTGGATTAGCAAGGGAAACAAGACGACAACCGAAAACCCGGGAGCATTCGCCATTGAGGTCTGGCCCAGCAACGTGACCGCAACCAGGAGGTCCTAATCCAAGGCGAACCCAAGGAAGGCAGGACAGGAATCCCCAGAGATAGGAATCAGCGTCGTCGACATCCCTGGAACCAGCGACTCTGGCGACTCGGTTATGCCCATCGCCTGCCCTGGTACGCCGGCGGGGAACTCTCGCCAAGCTTGGCGTCGATCGACACACTGAGGCTCACCCACGGCCAACGTCCACGGCAGCTGGCGCTGGCCATGTCCCTGCTGCTGCCCCGAGGCGGCCAGGAACCGGGAACCGAGTCCAGCGACACGGACAGCCCCGCGGAGGCGGAGGCGGACGCCCTCGTCGACTTCACGGCGATGCTGCAGCGCCAGCAGAGCCACCAGCAGCAGCGGGAGTATGGCGGCGGCGGTTGGTTCGGCTGCGGCAACAAGATGCAGTCGGAACAGTCCGAGGATCAGGGCTACTACCTGGAGCAATATGTCCTTGGCGTGCTCGATTTCAGCTCACAGTATGGGATCGACTATAGCATCTCGTATACGGCGGCCAATGTGATTGGCAGGCCAATAAAATTCCCCGCCTACGGCGACTATCCGGAGACCTTTCCCATGGTGAGTCCACCTGGCCCGTGCAGCAGAACGCCTCGTTTAGAGTTCCCCTTAAACTCTCGCCCGCAGCGCACCTACGGCGACTGGTGGCAGCGGGCTCCGTCGGCCACGCGCGAGATTCAACCCCAGAATCTGCCAAAGCTGACCACTCACGACTATGTTGGTAAGGTTCCGAGCAAAAGATCATATTTATCATGTATCCACAGAGTTTATATGTTTACCCCGGGAGGAATAACAGCTTTAGGCTAAGAAAACGTATAGTGAATCCCCTGTAAGAATGGAAACCACTATTTCTAGAGGTTTTAAAGGTTTATATTCAGTAATAACAGCTTTGTGCTAGGCAATATACCTATTTTACCAGATCATTCCTAAGAAAACTTCAGATATATCTATAGTTAATACTCAGTAACAATAGGATGCACTATTTCTAGAGGCTCAGAGGGTTTAGATGTATCAATTACAACTTTTGGTTAGTCAATATACCTTTTTTACCAAATAAATCACCAAACAACTTTAGATACATCTATAGGCAATCATCTCTAAGGGTAGTATGCAGGTTTAGTAGATTTCTATGTATACCCTGGCAGCTATAACACAATTTGATTAGACAATATACCTATAGCTTTAGAAATCTTTAGAGATATCTATAGGTAATCCTCTGAAAGGATAGAAACCAATATTTTTGATGTTTAGAAGGTTTATATGTAGTAATACCAGCTTTAGATTTTAAATTTTTCGACTCCCACCTAACCAACCACATGCACTCATTTCATCCCCTCCAGTGGTTTACTTCGAGGAGTTTGTGGTGCCGACGGAGGTGGCCATCTTTGAGACCTTCAATCCGGGCGCCGTGGTTCGCATCTGGGCCTACGGCCTGACCAAGCACTGGGCATGTTTGTGGGAGGCCACAGAGAGCGATCTTGCACGGCCGGCCTTGGACTCGCGTCGCTTTGCTCCGGCTCTGAAGAAGACCACGATGATAACCAAGTGAGACAACAGTACAATTTGAAATGGAAATCCTTACTAATTACAAAACCCACATATTTAAAAGGACCCTGCGCATCGACTTCAATCACAGCCGACTCAACTATTATACGGAGATCGATGCCATCATGCTGTGCGGTCGGACTGTGTCCAAAACGCGTAACCTGCTGGTCAAGCAGCAGCGAACACAGCAGCTGCAGAGGCAGGTGCTCGTATCGCCGCCACCGGAGATGCCAGATCCTCATCATCAGCCACCAAAATCCGATGGCAGTGGTGGACCCATTAGCTACAAGCTGCGCACGCTTAAGTTCCAACCGAACTGTGACGAAGATGGGGCCACCAGGCTGCATGAGTTTATCAACAACGATCTGAGACAGTTTCTGGCCGAAAATCGAGTGGAAAGCGGTGGCGGCGGCGGGGAAACGGCGATTGGGCCAAGAATCTGCCTCACGGATCTGCCCTTCGAAATCCTACTGCGCATACTCAGCTACCTGGACCTCAAGTCCCTGTTTCGTGTGGGTCAGGTGTCGCGCACCTTCTACGACATCTCCACGCATCCGCTGCTCTACGCCGAGCTCAGCCTGAAGCCCTACTGGCATGTGGCCAGCTCCGAGCTACTGTGCACCCTGGCCCGTCGGGCCACCATGCTGCGCAAGCTGGATCTCTCCTGGTGCGGCGGTCTGGGCAACGTCTCGCCCACCGAGTTCAAGAAGTGGGTTCCTGGGAAACGAATAGGGATTAGTTCTGTAGTCCAATACCTAATCCGCACTTTCTTTCCACAGATTCCTAACCCAACGCGGCGATAATCTAACCCACCTGCGGCTGAACTCTTGCAAATTCCTCAATGCCAGCTGTATTGAGAATGTGGGCATAGTCTGTGATAACCTGATAGGTTGGTTTTCGATCGCTAACCACTGAGTGAATGATTGTTAAGTTTACCCATTCCTTTCAGAGTTGAGTCTGCGCAACTGCGCCACCGATCCGCCGCTGCTGAATTTCTCCTGTCTGGCCAATCTAAAGAATCTGGAGCGACTCGATCTCTTCCAAACGGCCTTCGAAACGGAACTGCTGCTCAGCATGCTCGAGGGCAATCGCAAGCTAAAGCACCTGAATCTTGGTGGGCACCTGAATCTTTGAATCTTGAATCCCGAAAATGCATTTTAAAATTTGATTTGATTTTCCGGCAGCATTTTGCGGTGTCATGGTGAACATGGACAATGTGGCAGGCCATCTGGCCACCTACAACACGCAGCTAATCTCGCTGGATCTGTGGAAGGCTCACTTTCTGTCGGCCAGAGGACTACAGTCGCTGGCGCAACTGCATCAGTTGGAGGAGCTGGATTTGGGCTGGTGGTAGGTGGTCCTGGGTGATTAATTGATATGGCTTTTTTCTTACCACATCAATTTATATCCATAGCCTAAGGGAGGCTTCGCTCGGCGACGGCCTGTTCCAGCTGCTAACCAACTGCCCCAAGCTGAAGAAGCTCTTCCTGTCGGCGGTGCGGGGAACCACCGAACGCGATCTCATGCATATTGCCGCCCTCGGCAAGAATCTGGAGCAACTGGACCTCATGGGCATTCTGAACATAACGCACGAACGTGTTTATGAGTGGGTGTTTATTTAAGTATTCAGTTATATTTAATTAATTTTAATAATCTTTTTTTTCAGTTTATTTAGAAATTTATTAATTCATTTTTTCTGTTCACAACAAAAAAGTTATTTTTAAAAGTATTATTTTTTGGATTTAATTTAAATAGTCTATTCATTTGAATTATTTCCGAATTTCGGTTTTTTCTTTAGACTTCTATGTCAACCCGTTTTGCCTGCCGTTTCATCTTCCCGTTTAAAATAGGCCTTATTTTATAGTACAGATTATTAAAACATTTCGTTTGATTTCAGCATTCTGGTTCACTGTCCCAAGCTTCAATTGCTCGACCTGAGTTTCTGCGATAACATAATGGATCGGGATGTGAGTGAACGTAAACAGATATACCCCTTTCCATATAAAGCCAATAATTGTCTTCTTTTAGTTCGATTTGCTGGCGGATTGGTCGCGACAATTCAGCGTGGACATCAAGAGCAGTCGCCGTCACTAGGCCAGAACTCGGAATTGGGGAATCGAAGAGGTGTAGCTATTATCCCTGGTACCATGATAAGTGTACTTCCAAATCCTATATGTGTCACTCTCTCTCTCTGTTTATAGTAAAATGTTATCTATATACCTACTGTTATAAATATGAAACATTTTATATTAAACTTGGCGATTTTTTAATCACTTAACTTAATGCTAAATGGACAGTGTTTTCTTACCTATACAAGTCGGGAATAAGTGTGGACTATATCGACGGAACGACTATATCGACGGAACCAGCCCATATTTGGATAAAAAATCATTCAAAAGTTCTTAAAATAAAAAACTTTCACCATTTCTGGAATTTAAATTAAATAATAAATTTAAATATATTTTTTAATTTTTAAAGGTTTATGTTATTATGTAAGTTAATTGATATTTTTGAAAACTTATGATCTAACATTTTGTATTCCTGACTTTGAGCTTTATCCAATTTTTTACAACTTATTAAACATTATTAATGTTTAAAGGTGTATGATATTTTCTAAGCTATATGATATTTTTTTAAATTTATGATCCGACATTTTGTATCATATAATTTAAGGTAAATGGCATTTTTTAAAATTTATGATCTGGCATAAATAAAAAGTATGAACGTATAAACATATGAAATTTGTGTTATTTTATTTTCCATTGGTTCTAAAATAAAAAGAAAAGTTTTCAGTTGCAATATTTCCAATTCCCCCTGGAAAGAATAAAAAATTTCCATTCGATACTATCGAAAGTGACTGCGCCATCTCTAGTTTTCCAACAGCGCTTAACAACACTGTCTGTGCTGCGAAACGGCAGAGTTTATATTTTCCAATAAGAAGCGCAGGCAGTTTTCCAATCTTATTGCCAAATTTAATTGTTTAACTCGCAAACATTCAATAGTTGGCACAATAAAAGGGCGGCCAAGTGGAGCAAGTGACTCCCCGGGGAGCGACGGATGACCGAGGCTGCTTGGCGAGCGGAGAGGGAGGGGAATCGCCGCCAGCTGTGCAGCAGCAGCAGTAGCAATAACAACAAAGTAACGAGGTCGCAGGACCAAAAAAAAAGGAGAGCAAAGAAGGGAGAGGAGGAGGAGGCGCAGGAGGTGTGTATCTCTAACCGTGTGTGTGTGTGTGTGAGTGTGGAGCACCACGCCCACATACGTGTAATAACCGTAAATAATTGATATGTGGCTTCACCACTCGGCGGACGTGCCTGTCCATCTACGGTTCTCCACGATTATAGCCAACCAAACCCATTATATATCCCCTATATATCTTATATCCCATATCCAGTAGCCATGCGCTTTAACAAACCCGAGCTCAACTCCCTGGCCAGCAATCCAGCAACGCGGTTCGACAAGGAGGGCCTGCTCATCATCACCGACCGCCAGGAGGGCTTCCTGTGGCGCTCCAGCGAAGGTATCCCCACATGCATCCCATACATATCATACATATCGTACACACCATACCTACCTCACCTTGCGCACCTGCAATCCTGCTATCCAGGCACCTTGGCTTATGCACTCCACATATATGTATATTCTACCGCCCACAGTCAGAGTTGAGCGTTGGTGTAAACTGCGTGGCAATTTACTGTTCTACCTCAAGGACAAGGACCCTAGGTCAGCGGTGGCCGGCCTCCTGGTGCTGGAGAACTGTCGTCCGCGCATCCACAATGAGCAGCGGGAGCCCGAGGGCTACGTTTTCGATCTAGGTAAGTGGTTGGCCCACCTTCTAGGCTCTGAAACCAAACTAACTGAGCACCTCTTGCCTTGCAGACTTCAAGGACAGCTCGTCGGAGCGCCTGATCAGCCGTTCGTCGGCCGAGCGACTGGCCTGGGTGCAGTGCATCGAGCAGGCCTCCAGCGAGAAGTTGAACCAGCTGATACGCCAGCTAAAGGATCAAATTGTGGCCCAGAGCCGCCCGTCAAGCGGAGGAGGAATCAGCATGGGCAATCACATTGATTTGGGCATGCCGCTGGAGCAGCAGGTCCAGGATCAGCTGCAGCTGCAGGCGGCGGAACAGTCGGAGCAGCCCGTGGCGGCCATGGAGCAGGAGGTGGCGCCGTTTGAAGGTGATCTTATACAGTTCTAACCCAAAAACCAAAAAAAAACCCAACAATCAGGAGGCGCGGAGATCGTTATTGTTTTTTAATTATGTTAACCAAATGTCCACCATGTCCACCACATACACCCCATCCGCACCAGCACCACCATACCATCTGCAATCGCCAGACCTCTCGCTCACTTCCATGCACAGAAACATCCGGTTTATTGTCATTTGATTCCATTTTGGGAGCTTAAAACATTCTGCATATATTATTAATCTATTTTTAATCGGAGGTGTTGTACTTCTATGTGGAATCTAATCCATGTGATGGAACTAAACAAGAGGATGAATTTATTCTTGGAATAAACTTTGTTTTGCTAATGAATTTAAACGGAATTAACTGTTGTTTGTTATTTGTTACTTGCTATTCAATCCCTGCTCTTTCTAGCCTTTCTGTGCTGTGCTGTGCCCGCGAATCACCAGGTCTAATCCCTCTCTCTTGCAGAACTCGATCTCTCGGAGCTGCCCATCTGCGAGACGGCGCTCTCCTGTGATACCCTGCCGCTGGACACGATGGGGCGGTCGCCCAATCCGCAGGTCGTGTGCTCACTGCTGCCGGCGGCTGGCGAGGATTGCCAGCTGTGGCGGGAGCACGCCCGCACCGAGCTCCAGGAGCGCACGCGCAGCCCGCAGTTCTTGTGCACCATGCGCTTCCAACGCAGCGCCGGCTTCTCGGCCGGCACACGGCTGCGCTTCAGCGTCTTCGATGTCCGCGAACGGTTGACGCTCACCGCCCTGCCGCTGGGCCACGCCGAGGTGGCCCTGGGCGTCATCCAGGACACCAGCCGGCTGCGCCTACCGCTCACATCGCCGCGGGGCGAATGCGGCTTCATCACGCTGGCCTCCTGGTCGCCCGACGCCGCCGTCGAGCCCGGCCAGTCGACGGGCAACGGGCCGCCGCGCTCCAGCACCCAGCTCTTCGATGGATCTGGACCAGGAGCGGGCGCCGCGGGAGCCACCACAAGTGGCAGACGAGGTGAGAGTTGTAGATACTATTTAATAGGTTCAGTGTAGGGTCAAAATTATGATATTTATTATATTTTCCATATTATTTTGGATATATTTCGAGATCACATACTTTTAAAATCGCGAATTCTTTAGTTTTAAAATGAAATGTTTATAAAATTAACTTATTTTTTTTTTATATTTTCCATATTTTTTTTTAACAGTTAAAAATGTTTCGCTAAATATACGCGAATTCTTCAGTTTTTTTTTATATCAACATGAATCTGAAGCTAAAGCATTGATATAAATGATTTCAATAATTGGACCCATGTAAATTTCATTATATTTTAGATAATATTTCGATTATCGTTTTAAGTCCTCGTGAATTTTTCAGCTTCTTAAATTAAAAAACAATTCTGAGACTAAAGCAAAGATATATTTAAGTTTAATCTAGGATCCTTATGATTACAATTTATGGGTTATCAGAAATATGGATAATAAATAGGAAAAAATAGCAATATAGGAATTAATTTAAGCGAATTCTTCAGTTCATTAACGCAGAATAACCCTAATACTAAAACATTGATTTATAAAAATAATCATAATTTATAATAATACATATGATTGTATGTAGATAATACAATATCAAAATTATTGTAACCAGTATCCGCGAATTCTTCAGCTTCTTAAATCAGAATGAATCTGGACTAAAGCATTACTGAATTAAAATAATAAAAACCAATTAAATGAGTAACGGGCATAAAATCTGAATCACGGAAACAATTGATATGATACATATATGGTTTTAAGTAAACATTGAGTCATAGAAACTTAATATTATTATTGTTAAATATATATACATAAATAACTCTATTTATTCCAATAATTTCCATTTCCATAAATAAAGACTAACATATCATCTTCTTTGATCCCTTAGCCCATCGTCGAACGCAGTCGCTGCCGCCGAAACTGGGAGTCCGTCTGTTTGTGCCCCAGCAGTGCGGCCTGCAGCGCGTGTGCTCGAATCCCCGCCTGCGCACCTACCGGCTGCACTCGTCCCTCGGAGCGGACATCAGCGTCCAGGAGACTCTGCTCGAGTCGCGCCTGTGCTGCCAGCTGCCCCAGCAGCTGCTCTCCATCTGGATACAGCGCGAGAAGGAGCTGCTGCAGGAGATCTCCGGCATGGGCGAGCTGAGCAGCGAGTGGCGCTGGCGGCAGATGAACCTGCTGGAGGAGCATCTGCGCCTGCTCAAGGACTACTCGCAGGCCAAGCAGAATATCCAGCAGCTGGCCCGCGACGGCGTCCACTTCAAGCGCTCCTCGGCGAAGGCCGACGAGTCGCTGGAGTTCCTGCCGGTGAATTTGCATGTGCAGCGGATGTGGTCCCAGAACGACACGCTGCAGCGACGTGGCCTCCTGGACGTGGTCACCGTGGGCGCCTTTACGCGCCACGATGCCAAGGGTCGCAAGTGCGGTGGTCTCATCAAGTGGGTGAATCACTAGCTTACTGCTCTATCCCAAATCCTAAGTACTTGCGTTTCATTTTAGGCTGCTGCAGGAGAGCAAATCCTGGAAGCTGGAGCAGAGCAACGCGTGCAAGGTGCAGGCGGCCAACGATGCCGTGCAGGCCACCAAACAGCTGCGCAAGGAGATCGTCGAACTGATGTCCCAGCTCCTACAGCTGGCCAGCCGTCGCAGCTCCAAGGACATGATGCCGCTGTGCAACCAAATGGTCGCCCGCACCCGTACGCTGCTCAACATCTGGGAGCCCAGCATTGTCGAGGAGGCGGTGGCCTTCATCGAACGCCATCGCATCATCGAGGAGCCGGAGAACGTGCTCATGGAGCCGATGTCGCCGTTCCGCAAGATCACCCAACAGCTGACGGCCCTGGAGCTGAAGTCGCCGGAGCTGGAGGACTTTGCCACGCCGGTGGTGGCGCCCCCAGATCTCTGGCCACGCGGTCAGCCGCCGCTGATGCGTTCGAATAGTTGGCACCCGAGCAACAGTTCGCCGTCCAGCTCGCTGGACATTCGGGCCATCGATTCGCTGCAGCATGTGGTCAAGTGCTACAACGATCACCTGCGCAGCCTGGAGCAGGGCAGAAATTCCAACCAAGCGAAAGAAGGGGAGGAGGATGCGGAGGCGCAGGCGGAGGCCGAGGCTACATATCAATCGTTGCCGCTGGCCTGGCACTCGCAGGCTGCGCAGCCAGCTGCTCCATCCGTACTGCAGCTTATCGATCTGGACGAGATCGGGCGGCAGGCACAGCGACAGCGGCAGCAGCAGCAGCATCAACAGCCATCGGCTGGCTTTCTGGACACCAAGCTGATGAGCTCGTCGCCGTCGGCCAACTACTACCGGCCCACGGAGGAGCCGGAGCCCCTGGATCTCACCCAGCTGAACATCGAGGCGAGCGTCATGTGCCTGGTGAGCAAGTTAAAGTTCTTCTGCGGCCGCTGCGACAGTCCGGCCATCCGGCTGCGTCATCCCAAGGCGCCGATCAAGCGGGAGGGATTCGCGGTGGCTCCGCAACAGGCGCCGGACGTGATCGCTGCCCCCTCAGCGGCAGCCAAGCAGGCACCGAATCTCGAACTGGATCTCAAGCCGGGCGGATCGGTGCCCGTCAAGAAGGGCAACAAGTTCACCGACGGCCTGGACCTCTCGATGACCACGGACTGGGCGGCAGAGCTGCGGCCCAGCATGCGCAAGCTGCGCCACGCCATGGACCGGCTGCTGAAGACCGCCCGGCTGATGCACTCGGTGCAGCGGCTGCAGCAGGACATGCGCTGCAACAGGATCCAGGCCAGCATTATGTACCGCAGGGACGTCTGCTTCTCCCAGGCGGTAAGCATCCTGATTTAAAATAGGCTAACTAAAAGGTGTACGAAAAACTTTATATACTTTATTTATTTAGTCGAGTGTAAAATCTTTTTTTTTCACAAAAGTTGAACCCAGTACATTTGTAGGTTGAAGGTGCCATCGTCACTATTTTGTATTAACTCATTAAGAGGTGTTTTTGTTTGATAGAGTGGTTATCTAAAAGACTGATTTTTATTTTTCCCATCTATTTTTTTTTTGCAAATTTGCCAATTTTTTTATTAGGTGTAACATTATGATTTATTTTTCAAAATATTTTTCATAAGAAAGTAACATTACGATTTTTTTAAAAAAAATTTTTCGATTCTTTGTTACGTGTCCTGCTTGTTAAAGTGATTTTATTTGATTTATTAATTAAAATTTGAATTACTTTCAGTGTAATTGTTTAGTTTTATGGAATAGTTTGGAAATGAGTCTGATTCTGCAGAATTCGCGTGAAAATAATCAGGATTTTATAATTAATAATAGAATTAATATTTTGTTAAAGACTTTGCTTTAAAGGTAACTAGGCAATACGTAATAATAATTTTATAATTTATTTATAATTAAAGAAATTTTATTAATTCATTTTGATTTTATCAGACTTTAGAAACTAAAGAATTCGCGTCGAAATTCAGGTTTTCATGAAAAAGTTAATTACTTTACTTAATTAACTTTTTCATGACTTATGTATCTTAACCTGAAAAAAGTGATATTAATTTGAACTATGTATATTAATCAGTGAAAATTCCTAACTAAACCACCCAAAAAGTTACATTAACTTTTGTTAGAGGTGGAATCCTGTTAATTTTTTCGGTGACCACTTTCTAATAGACAATCTCTCACACTGATCTTCGTCCCTTCCTTCCTTTCAGCTAACCGCTCTGGTCAGCTCCCTGATGCTGCGGCTGTGGGGCAGCGAGCTGGACATGGGCTACCTGGTGATGCTGCGCGACCTTGGTCCGCTGGCCTACTTCGAGGGCTTGCTGACGCTGTACGGGAACGAGGCGGACATGTGGAGTGACATGTGCATCGCCATCGAGGACCTGTCCGCCGTCAGTTTCCAGCTGGTGCGCGCCCAGGGCGAGGCGGCGATGGCGCCCATGCCCCGGATCACGGGCTCGCGCCAGGCGCTGGAGGTGCAGCTCCCGGTGCCGGAGCACTCGCTGCCCGGCAACGGCACCTCCATCTCGTTCAAGATCACGCCCGTCTTCTTCAACATCGGCATCAACGAGAAGGCCAGCTTCGCCGAGACGCTCGGCCAGACGCGGGAGCAGCATCGCTCCAACTGGGACAACTATCTGCGCCTCAGCCAGTACTTTGGACGCTATCGCAAGCTGGGGCTGGGCTCAGTGGACGCCGGCGAGTCGCTGCAGTCGCTGCTGGGCTTTATGGAGCAGCAGCTGCGGGCGAATGTCTCCAAGAACGTGAAGATCCTGCACCTGGCCGAGGACGCCTGCCGGCTGATGGACGGCCTGCGGTTCACGTCCTGCAAGAGCGCCAAGGATCGCACCGGCATGGCGGTGACCCTGGAGCAGTGTCGCGTCCTGGTGCGCGAGTTCCAGCTGCCGGCCAAGCACGTGCCCTACGCACTGAGCACTATGCGAAGGTGGGTTTGATTTAATCAAGGATTAGGGAGATTCTGTAGTTAACCTCTTGTTCTCCTTCCTTTCCTTGCAGTGAGGGCACGCGAATGGACAATGTACTCAAAAATATTGGCAAGCGAAAGTATGCCTTCAATCGAACTCAGGTCTCCTTTCTGCCGGCCATGTACAGGCCTCCAGTGGGCAGCTACGGCAAGGCGCAGACCTAATCGAAGAGTACTTAATCAGGAGGAAATAAAGAAAAATACAACTGTGCCAAAAATACAAAAAAGGAATACAAACAATTTAACCAACAATTTGTGCGAGGCAAGCAAAACCAATACAGCGATTAAGTAAATGATTAAATGAGTAGGTAACTAATTAAATTAGCACATTCAAGGATTATCTTCTGGACAATTGTTAACGCATCACACGATTCTCCATATTTATTTAGGCTATATCCATGTAGTTTGTAGTTTGCAGATTGCAGTTTGAGGCAACCGTGTACTTTTAGCGACTCATGTACTTCCAGTGAATAAAGAGAAACCAAAACTTGTTAACCACTATTACACACACGTAAAAACTTAACAGCATCTTTTTCGAATCAATCTAGTAGTCCTGCACCCGTCCGGTGCCCAGGCGTTGCTTCCGGATCTCGGTCTTCAGCCACGACGGCACATCGCGTATGGCATGTGCGTTAGGGAAGCGCAACGGCTGCTCCGGCCCGGCGAAGGGATGCGTTTTGGCCAGCTTGCGCTCCAGGTACTCCTTGTTGAGCTGCTTCTGGTCGCGGTGCTTGTCCATGTACAGATTGAAAGGCTGCTTCAGCGGGAAGAACTTCTGGTCGGCCAGATAAGGCTTGGGGAAGTCGTATTCGTAGACGGGCTCCTTGCTCTCTGCAAGAATATGGAGTTATAAGATTGGCTATCAGAGGAGTCTCTCTCTCTCCAAACTCACTCAAAACATCGTGGTAGAAGCGCGTCAGCGACTCATCCCAGTTGGTCTGATAGAAGGCCAGGCCAGCCGGCGTCAGTTGCTCCTGGTGCTGGCGATAAAAGTCCAGGGTGCTAAAGCTGCGCTTCTCAAGGTTGCTAAAGTCCTCCGCGGCCAGCTGATAGGAGCCCAGATCCAGGCGCTCCAGCTGCTTGTAGAGCACAAAGACCATGCGCTGGTAGCCAACGCCGCGTGGCGGGAACGGCGGTAGATACTCGGCGAGCACCTGGCCCTCGCTCACCTGGCCATTGGGTATGTTGGCACTGCCAAAGGATACAGGGATGAGTAAAGCATTTAGTTGAGTAACACAAATCTTACATGAACCAATGGAGGCACTCGGCCTGGCCGTTTGTGTAGTGCGCATCGGGATTGCTGGCCACGAGGGTCCAGTAGCTGGTGTCCTGTGCAGCGCCCGCTTGACCCGTAATAGGATCCACCAGGCCATCGAAGCTGATCTGCGGCGCCTTGGAGGCCTCCGCCGGCTTGATCACGTTGCCATTGTAGACGGGGGCCAGGCGGTCGCCCTCCAGCTGGTAGGCAATGTTCAGCGGCACGCGGGGCACAAAGTAGGCGCTGCCGAAGAGATGCTCGAAGATGCCGTAGTGATCGGCCAGCAGGCGGAGATCGTGCTGCCCGGTGGTCTTCACATAGGTGCGCTGCACCTGCTCCAGGTCGATGATCACTGGGGGGGGCGGGCACATAATGAGTAGCTGTTCCTCAGGATTCCCTCGTTTACTCACGCTTATTGCTGCGCGCCAGCTGCTCCAGTTGCTTGCTGCTCCGCTGCGCCTTCAGGTGCTCCAGTCGCGTCTTCAGCTGCGCCGAACGCGACTCCTTCAGCTGCGGGAAGCCAATGTTGATGCGGGCCACCACCTCGGGATCCGTGGCCGTCTCCTCTGCGGGAAGAAGGAGGTAAAAAGCCAGGAGTGAGCACCGGCAATGGTTACATCAACGATGTGCCGCCTACCTTGCACCCGCTGTTCCAGTGTTCGGGCAACGCCGGGCGCCTTGCCGCGGATGGTGTGTCCTTGCCGAGTGGCGGCCACCAGGACGCCGGCCTGGGCACCGCGCACGCCCGGATTTAGGCCGCTTTTTATTAATAAATTACTGAACGACATGGTTTTTGTAATTTGCTAAGCGTTTTTTTTTTATTGCGTTTTGATATGGTTGCCAGACCAGACCAACGGCGCAATGCTGCCGGACTGTCAGTCAGCTGCTAGCTATCGATATGTTCTAAGCTTTTCGGAGTTTTTAACGGTAAATTAAAATCGATTTTTAAAAATGTTAAAAAATGTTATAAAATATTTTAATATTTTTAGGTAAAAAATAGAAGCAAAAATGTAAAAAAAACATTAACCAAAATGGGTAATATTGATCCAAATATGGAATGCTATAATTTTCCAATGGATCGGCATTTAAATCTATAATATTAAATTGTTGTGTATTTTTTCAGAATAAATCATGATGTGACCTGTTATAAATAAATGGAGAATTGGCGAAAATATGATATCCTGGCATAAATTAAATTATTATGCACTTTTCGAAATAAGTTCTATTTCGAAAAAAAGCGTTAAAAAATGCCAGCACTGATCTAAGCTTAACTGATTTTCGAGTCGAGCTTTTTGGCGGTCCCCAGGTAACGGTTTGATTTTCACTGCAGTCGTCCAACGTGCATCAATTCAACTGAAAGCAATTGAAATGCAAGTGATGCTCAGCTGGATCCTAGTGCTGCTGGCCGGATTTCCGGCCGTATTTCGGGCGGAGGATCTGCTGGAGCTGTCCTGCACCTCGGACGCCCAGTGTGGCCAATTCGAGAGGGGTCGCTGCGTGGACATGACCTGCATCTGCACGGCACGTGACTCCGGCGAGCGGGTGGCCTGTGCGCCGCTCGAGGAGAAGGTGACCAACATCATTGGCGGCCCCTGTCCGTGTCCCATGCCGGACGCCCTCTGCCACGTGAAGTGGCAGCAGTGCCTGTGCTCCAAGGGCTTCGTGCCCAGCGAGGATCGGCGGCGCTGTCTGCCGGAGGTGGTCCAGCTGGGCGGAGCGTGCGAGTTCCAGCGGCAGTGCCAGCTGGCCGAACGCTTCAGCTCCTGCTCCGGCCACCAGTGCCTCTGTCCCAACAACTTCGAGCTCCACGAGGGACACTGTCTGGCCGTATTGCGTGAGTACACTGCAAGAAATCCCCCTGAAATCACCCACTCCATTAACCTGGTTTTCTGTCAAAGGTGGAAAGAACTATACATACTATGTATATGTATCAGGAACCGAAAATAATCATGATTTTTTTATTTTTAAAATCGGAAAAGCTTTTCAAATTCGCTAAATTGATGGTTTTTAAATTTTTAGTTGATTTTTCTCCAAAAGTAAGGATTATCTTTTAGTTTTACAAATCAACCATAATTAGTATTGCAAACAAATAATTTATAAAGCTTAAAAATAATGATTATTTTTAATTTTCTTCAATATTTCTTCTATCTACGATCTCTGATATTTAATTTTTTTATACCCTTGCAGAGGGTATTATGATTTCAGTCAGAAATTTGCAACGCAGTGAAGGAGACGTTTCCGACCCCATAAAGTATATATATTCTTGATCAGCATGACAAGACGAGTCGATCTAGCCATGTCCGTCTGTCCGTCTGTCCGTCTGTTTTCTAGTCTCTCTCTAGTCTCTCAGTTTTAAAGCTATCGCGCTCAAACTTTTCCAAAAGTCTTCTTTCTATTGCAGGTAGTATATATGTCGGAACCGACCGGATCGGACAACTATATCTTATAGCTCCCATAGGAAGGGAAAAAGTTAATTATACGAAAGTAGCTAAAATTTGGATTGTTGTAACATATACGCAAGTTAATTTAAATTTAATGATTTTCTAAATGAATAGGAATGATCTGCAAGGGTATATAAGTTTCGGCTGGCCGAAGCTAGCTTCCTTTCTTGTTTATAATAATAAAACTATAAATATTAATTTTAATAAATAAATATTTCTTAGAATCATGGAAGCAGATGACTCATCTATAGTCTATAGAATCAAGCCTAACTCATCTAAAAATGATCAATCTGTGGCCAAGGATTAGAAATCAAATGGGCAGCGATCTTGGGGCGATTGAATACTTTGTAGAAAACTACATTATCCGTTAAATTGTGGATACAAATTTTAGAAAATTACATATTTTTTAAAGATTTTGAAATATTGAAATATAATATTATCTACCTTCTGATAAATTCAATTCTAATTTTTATCATATCGGAAAGATATTAATCACTTAAATATGTGGTTTTATAAACTAGTTTGTATGTATTTGATATTATCTTTCTTTTCGATTTCCATTGGATTTAAATCTTAACCATCAAATTCCCTTTTCTCCGCAGAATCCAGTTGCACTATGGATAAGGACTGCGGCAGCTGTGGAGCCTCGATTTGCCTCACGAAGTTGGGCAAGTGCGGCTGTGCCGCCAACTTTGTGCACAACCACAACATGACCAAGTGCATCGGGGGCTCCCGGCTTGGCGACAGCTGCGAGCACAGTTCGCCGTGCAAGATCCACCTGGGCCCAGGTGGCCGCTGCCTGGATCACCTCTGTGTCTGCGGGACGTCCCACTACCCCAAGCGGCTGGCCAACGAGGCGTCCAAGAAGGAGGAGGAGGGGAAGGAGGAGCTCCAGGACCAAAACGAGCGCATCACATGCCAGCCGATCGTGCCCTTTGGCGCACTCTGTCACCACGATGGCGACTGCCGGATGCAGCGTCTGGAGCAGGAGAACCTCACAGTGCCCACGGCCATGGTCTGCAAATGGGGCGAGTGCAGCTGCAGCGAGACCCATCGATTGGCGGACAATAAGTGCATCTTCGTGGAGAATGGCGGCATGTATCATCTAGGAAAACGACTCCCAGTAGCCCTTCTCTTTCTTCAGTTAACAATGATTCTTTATTAGGATATGGGATTATACATAGAGTATAGCAAAACACAAAAAAAAAAATAGCAAAAACTTGTTGAATTGAAAGTGAAATGAAGATTAATTTAACGGGAGTGGGGGCGGTGGCTTCTCAAAGGCCGATCCTGGCCGGCGTGCGGCGGGGCGTGGCATTGCCCGGCGTGGCGATCTCCTGCTTGGCGGCCAGCTGCTCCTCCCGCTCGGCCGCCTGCTGCTTGCGCTCCTCCATCTCGTGCTGGGCCTTCAGCATCTGCTCCTCCATCTCCTTCAGATGCTCGGCCGCCTGTTTCTTCTTCTCGCGGCCGCTGCGACCCGACTCCTTGACCGAGAAGAACATGGGACCCAGTTCGGCCAGCCAATAGCCATCGACGGCGGTGGCGCACTGCATATACTCCTTGGCGGTCATGATTAGCTCGTGGTAGACCACGTAATCGGGTGTGGTGCCCAGGCCGTACAGGGCGGACGTGGGATGCAGATGGCAGGGCATGCCCGTGCGCAGATTCACATACTCCCCGATGCCCTTAAGGCGCGCCGCCTGGTAGAAGTACGCCGAGCAGATGCACTTGCGCACAATGTCCCAGTCGGTGCCGCAGCTCTTGACGTTCAGGTTCTGCTGCGTCATGATGTCCTTCAGCTGCTGCCGCACCTCGCGCACCTTGCGCATCGCCTTGATGTGGATGAAGTGCTCGTTGCACCACGACGAACTGTAGCTGTGGGTGGAGTTGATAGCGAGTTAATTGTGATTCTAGCGAGGATTGATACCAGACTTACTTGTTCTGGCGCCACTGCTGGTAGACATTGAGGTAGGTCAGGTGATCCGACTCGGGCACTTGGAACTTCTCGCGCACGCCATCCGCCTCTTCCTCGCGTCCCTTGGGTCGGTAGAAAATCGAGGGCACCGACAACATGGAAACTGTTTTGACATTACGAAAAAGAAAACAAGGGATCAGTACAACTATTCAAGATCTTAAGGGGAGATTTTAGCGGAACCTATTTTTTGCGAAATTTTTGCATTTCTTATAGTAACCCCCTATAAAAAATGCAAAAATTTCGCAAAAACTAAAAAGTTTCAGGTTTAAATGTCAATCGATTGGGAATTTAATAACGAATTAAGCAAGGTATAACATTCCATATTTCGACAATTTTTTTTTGTCCAAAAAACTGATTTTTCGGGTGGAAAATGGGATTTTGAATTTTGGATAAAAATTTACATTTTATGTGGTTTTTCATTCGTAATTTGTACAAATCAAGGCTAACAACCTAAACTAACAATCTCCACCACTTTCAGCATAATCTATTTTTTGCGAAATTTGTGCATTTTTTAAAAGGGGTAACATTATGATTTTTTGCAAAAAATTGCAAAAATTGAAAAGTTTTAGGTTTAAATGCCAATCGGTTGGGAATTTAATTAAGAGTTCAGAAAGGTATAACATTCCATATTTCGACCATTTTTTGCATTGTTTTGGCAAAAAAAACTGATTTTTGGGGGTCGAAAATGAGATTTAGAATTTTAGACAAAAATAAACTTTTTTATGCGGTTTTTCATTCATAATTTGGACAAATCAAGGCCCTCAGCGAAAAGATCGGCTGTTTTAAGCAGCTAGCAACGTAAACTAACAATCCCCACAACTTTCAGCAATATCAATTTTTTTTTTGAAATTTTTACATTTTTTCATAATTATTTGCAAAGTATTTTTTTAGGTTCGGTCAGTGGTTAATATTATTAGAAACATTTCTGTAAAAGTTTCATAATGATCGATGTATTACTTTTTGAAATACCTAATAACATGGTTTCAAGAAAAAATCATTTAGAGACTTAAAACGTTATAATTCCGCTATAATTTCCAAAATTCTTGAAATTTCTTCGCAAAACTTTGATGATACAGTCTAAAAGAGCCATTCCACAGATCGGTTAGCCAAACAAAAAGGTTTCTTCCATTCTCTCTGCCATCTTTACCTATGATCAGCACCTCGGCGCTGCAACCGATGCGACAGGCGACGATGAGCATCTGGCACTGCGGCGGATCCAGCGGGAACTCGGCCATCTGGCGACCCAGCGTGGTCAGGGCACCGGTGTGATCGAGTGCGCCCAGGATCCACAGCTGGTACAGCGAGTTGAGGATGTTGTCCTGCGGCGGTGGGTCCATGAAATGGAACTGCAGCAGATCCACGACGCCCAGCGACTTCAACAGCAGCACCGTGTTGGCCAGATTGGTGCGCTGAATCTCGGGAACGGTGAGGGCCAGCAGCTCGTCCTTGTACTGGCGCTGAGTGTACAAACGGAACGCCTGGCCGGGTCCAGTTCGTCCGGCTCGACCGCTCCGCTGATTGGCGTTCGCCTGCGAGATGGGATAGATCTGCAGGGCGTCCATGCCGATGCGCGGATTGTAGACCTTCAGCTTGCAGTAGCCGGAATCGATCACATAGATGATGCCGTCGACGGTCAGCGAGGTTTCCGCTATGTTCGTGGCCACCACGCATTTGCGCACCCCATCGCCGGACTTCTGAAAGATCTTCGCCTGCAGATCCGACGGCAGTTGCGAGTAGATGGGCAGGATGCTCAGCACGGGCGCATTCTCGATCTCCGCCAGCCGCTCCTCGAGCACCTCGCATGTCACCTCGATGTCCTCCTGGCCGGGCATAAAGATGAGCATGTCGCCCTCGTTGGGCGTCAGATGGACCTGCAGCGCCTGCTTCACCGCCGACTCCACGTAATCCTCGCAGGTGTTCTTGCTGAACATCACGTCGACGGGAAAGGTCCGGCCCGGAATGGTGAACGTGGGCACGTTGCCAAAGAAGGTCGCAAACTTGGTCGAGTCCATCGTGGCGGAGGTCACGATCAGTTTCAGGTCATGTCGCCGGGCCACAATCTGAAATAAGTCACTTTGGGTTAATCATTGGCTTTGCAAAAGGGATATGGGAGTCCCATCTCGAAATTGTCAAGAGTTCATCGTAATTTGGTAGTTAAATGCTTAAGTTTTAAGTTAGGGTTTTTTTAGTTAAATACAATTTTGTATTAAGTTTAAATCTAATTAGCTATACAAAGGTATATCAAAGCCCTATCCCAAAATTCCCAAGAGTTTGTTGGTAGTTTTATAGTTAAGTGTTTAAGTTTTAAGTTAGGATTTAATTCTAGCTAATACTATTTTTAATTAGGTTTAAATGTCATTGGCTTTACGAAGTGATACTATAGCCCCATCGCAAAATTCTCAGGAGTTCCCAGGTAAATAAGTAGCTAAATGCCCAAGTTTTTTCTATGCAATACAATTTTTACGGGAATTTAAGTAGGACACTCATAACTAAAGCAAGGGATTAATGCATTTTTCTTGGCATGGGACTTTTCTGATGAAGCGCAGCGGGGGTCCTAAAAGGCGGCTAACAGTTACAAATGTGACCCACATCCCATCCAGCTTTGCGCTGCAGTCGTTGACCCTGCAGTGGGTCAAGGCGTCCCTGTGACTAGGAGTCCTTAAAAAAATGCAAGATATCGACTAGTAGATACCCTGTGATTTATTGAACATTTAATAAATATAACAAAGGACTGGGTTAATAACCCATTCCATAATTCCCCTGCATTATATATCTTTACTATATGGTTTAAAATTAAAAAACAAGTTAATCATTTAATATTATTATAATCATTATTTAAACAAGTTTTTAATTAACAAAGAACAAATATTGGAATTATTCAAAAGTGTTTTTATTTATATAAACAAAATATACCCCTTGACTTTACAAGTACTGGGTACGAAATCCTCGAGATACTTCGACTTGTTCTCGCAATTTCGTTCAGCGAGTCCTGCCTCCACAAGTAACTTTTGGATGGAGGTGAAATCGGAGAGCACGACTGAGCGAACTCACCATCCAAAAAAAAGAGAAAAAAAAGGATGAGCTGTAAAAAGAGAGACTGACTCTTCGGGCTTCTAAACTTCGGGTTTCGACTCGGCTCGTGGTGAATTCTCTGGTCTAAGGGTGGGGGGTTATGGCTTTCGGAGCGGTATGATGGGGTGAGGTGAGTTCAAGGCGGACGTGACAATACACACGTAGGCGCTTTAAAAAAATTATCCAAGAATCCCAAGCAAGTCGGTTGGAAACTGAGAACTCTGGGGATTTTATATGGGTTTTTCTTTAAGGGAGCAAAGATGATGTTAAAGCGACATTCCCGATTATTTTCATGCTTATTTAAGCAAAAAGTTGAGATTATTTTTGAATCCATACTAGAAATGGATCCTAAAAACCTAGCGCTGGGATTTTTGACGGTTTAAAGTACCTGGTTTGAAATATGCCTAGTAAAAACCAGGAAAGATGAACTTCACCCTTAGAATTGACATCACGGGTTTCACAATGAGAAGATCTGACTCATCCTACATACAATGTACAAACATACATACATACATATATCCATACCGATTACAATCCAATCTGAAATCAAATTCCACTGCGCATTAGAAGAACTTTCGCATTGCCCGCCTGTTCAATAGAACCCACCACCCACAGGTCCACAAATTGCAACCCACTCGTAATGCGGTTTATTATGCAGCTTATCTACTTGCATATAAAAGACCTACATATGTACTTATGGAAAATACATACAAACATGGTACGTTTGTGTGCGCAATATTTATGATGCTAGCGAATGAGAGCTATAGGAAAGAGATCCAGAGGAAAGGTAATAATGAGTAACAGTATTATCTCATTATCTCAGCTGATGACGTCAGGTGGGCGTTAACGGTAATTACGATAGTCAGTGCGATAACCGATAGGCATACAATGCATATATGCATGCATGCTTATCGCTCATTTGGCAATATAAGCGAAATGCTTCAATAGATATTGCACGGATATAAATCACCATATAATAATAATCGCAATCGCAATACCATAATGGGAAAAAAAAACATCCCACGGGTACAGTGGCGATTCGGTAATATCGAATTTGGTTAATGTATAATAATATATATTATATATATTATATCATGTAAATACTTTACAGCTTTTCAAGACATCAATGGATATATCTTTTGAATTCACAATAAGGGGGGGTTACCTGTTCTTTTTAATCTTACCTAAAAAGGTTTCTTACTCGTGACTTTGCTCTTCAAGTGCAAGGTAATTAATACTTTTACAATGCCATTCGACTGCACTTCTATTTTCGCGAATACCACTATCTAAAAGTCCTAATTTCCGGACGACGCCGTTTAATTGTCTTTTATCTCACTTCCCAATCACTATCTCAAGGTCGCTGATTAAACTAACGTCTCTGTGGTCATGTGTTTTACGAACCCACCCGCTAATCAGGCTTTCAATGTGTATAGTTAAACATTGTAAGAATATGCAAGCGAGTTAAACGAAGAATACAATCTAATACTTTCGTATTTATATGCGATTTAGGCCAGCTGATAGGAGTGCAAATAGTATGAAAATGCACGTACACCGAGGTAACTTTCCGTTTCTTTTGAGTTTACGAGGAGGGGGTTTGCGGATCGTTTGGGCATTATTTCATCAGTCGCATCAGCCGTGACTAACCCACCAACCCCGTTTTACTGACTAAGATCACGAGCTCTACTTTACTTATTCCATATCTGCATGAATAGTCCATTGTACTCGTAGACCAACTGATATTGCGACTAATTCGATCGAAGTCGTAAAATAATATCAGCTAGAGCGCCACCTATATTTCTATTGATATTAGTATGGGTTCGTTTCAATTTTAGATCCCGATAAGCCCACTCAAGTCTAAACTTTTTCTTGACTCTCTATCAAAATAATGGAGTGCACTTCGTTTCCCTATTAGGTGTGAATTTATGTAAACAAAATGCACAATTCCATATCTCATTTGCACACGATCTTATTATAGAAACAGGAAGCTGGCAAGAAAACGAAATATAATTCAAGCAGATAATGCCCTTAAATATTCTCAGATTGTCATTTAATCAAGAATGAAAACGAAGGCACAACAATAAGAACAAAAACAAAAGCGAAAAACGAACCCATCAATATGGGGGGATTGAAAATATTTATTTGCTTATGTGGATGATATTGAGCAGGAAATTGCATGCACTTTTGCCAATCAAAAATGCCACGAATTTAAATGAATTTTATTTAATTTCTTTTTTTTTTTGATCGGCACTTTGCCAAAAAGTTTCAAGATGACAACAATCCATTTGCATGGGACAAACAAAAACTGAGGAATGTAAACAAGCATGCGAGCATAGGACTTAAGAACCCAAAATTTTGATGGGATGGGTGTATTGTAATGTCAAAATAACTCAAATTGCTCGATATTTTGGGCATTTATTAGATTGTATTAGCTTCAAGTTATTTATTTGCATGTGTTCTAGAGGAAAGGGCATTCATATATAAAGAAATTCATGTAGAACTCTTAGTTCCAAGTTTTTAGGGGTGGGATTGAACCTCGGACTTCGGTAGGTCGGTAGGCTGTGAGGTCCTATTTTGAGCAATCCCTCAACATTTTAATTGATTATTATTATTGATTATTATTTCGACTATTTGGCCTCATAGAAGATCCGGCATTTGGCCCCCAAAAACAAAAACACATCAACCTTGTCGAGATTCAGGCAAACGTTTTCCTGGCGCCAACGGAATCGTGTGTATATATCTCTTTCTATGCGTGGCAAAAAAAAAAAAACAAAAAAAACAACGAACAAAATTCGAATATAAATTACAAATGTACGAGCGTTTGTATGTTGGTAATTATAAATGCCGCAGATGCAATTTACCGAGCGTTTGCATTGAGGCAAAAACGTTTTGCTCGAGGTTGCTGGATGCGAATTTGAACATTGGCTAGGTGATTTAGGGTGGGTGGAAAGGGGGGGGGGGTTATGATCGGTGGGCGGTGGGATGGTGGGAGTTGGTGGGTGGCGCGTGAGTTATGCGAGTCTGATGAACCTCAGTTCCACTGATCCCGGCGAGACTTGAAAAATATACTCGATACGGTTGGTTGTACAATGTGCGAATTCAGATGTACAGTCGGATATTTTATATTCAACTGTCTTATAAATTATAAGTTATAGTATATAATATAAGGTATTATAATATTAATAAAAAAAATATAATATATAATATAAGGTATTAAAATATTAATAAAAAAATATAATATATAATATAAGGTATTATAATATTAATAAAAAATAAAATATATGTAATAATTTTACGATTTTGTATTATATTAAATCTCTTTTTTTTAGTTTTGGTGATATAATAAAAAATAAATAATAAAATACAACAAAGTTACAGAGAAATCGATTTTATGACTGTTAGAAATCTGTTTATAATTCTTAGGATAATTTCAATTACTACAAAACTAAAAAAAACCTTAAAGCTAAACCCCTCTTAAACATAAAAAACATTTTACATATATGCAGCTTTTATGATCTTTTACCATCCGAAAAAAAACCCTTTTATGAATATTGCAATCTGCTCAAGTTGTAAAATTCGTATTAGAAAAGTCGGCTAAAAAAGCAATAAAAAATGACAGCTTTCGAGAGCAAAAAAAAAATGGAAAAGTGGGCGATTAAAGGGGGGAGAAAAAGGGGAGTGCAAAAAGTCCTGAGTGAGCAATTGAGAGCGAGAGAGTGAAAGAGCAGAATCCGCAAGAGAGAGAACCGAGTTTTGCAGTGTGGTGAGTTTTCGATGCTTTTTTTTATTATTATTATTATTGTTGTTGTTGTTTGTGGCTTTTGGAGGTGTGGCGGCAACAACAAATTGCACATGTATGTGTGCTGGTGACGTAGTAGAGAGCAATTTATGGCTTTTTGGCAAAAAAAAACTACGAGCAAAACAAATAAACCGAGCGAAGCGCACGATGTAAACAAAACCAGCAAAAATTTGCAAAATGAAAAAAAAAAACAGAAACAAAAACAAAAACAAAAACGAGAACAAAAACAAAAGGCGAATATTCGAAAAAGTGCCATACGATTTGCAAGTCAACAAATTTCAATGAATAAATACCAAAACAGTCACGAACTGAATTTGCATTTTTTCATTTTGGCACTCTCTTGACACCACAAACAACAAGTTGTGGGCAAAAACTGAAAAATAACAGAAAATTAAAATAAAAAATAAACAAAACGTTTCTTCAATTTGCAGATGGCGAAGGTGAATACACTGTAACCAGCGAGAGAAAACACGAGAGATTGCCAGAGAGAGAGAGAGAGAGACTGTCCCCAAGATAGAGAGCATAAGAGAAAGAGAGCCAGAGCAAAGTCAGCCGGCGAAATAAAATATAATTCAATTCTACACTCATAAAAAAAAACAATTTCATTAAGGAACTTATATGTACAACAGAAAAAATTCACATAAAACAAAAAAAAAAATTAAATTTGAAAATTATTTTGGAAATTTTGGAAAATATTAATGTGAACATCAGGCAACTTTCGAAAAGTGTTTCTGAAATACAAACTAACTTATTTCCCAAATAAATATTATCTACAATGACAATTTTCTTTCAACATTTGTATTTATTACCCTTTATTTAAACATTAAAATGGATTTTGATATTTGTACATATGTAAACACATATTTTTGGAAACAAGTTTTTTTTTCTAAAAATGTTTTTTTTTTAGTGTAGCTACTGGTTTTTTTTATTATTTGACTGGGTCTCGAACAGCTGTTTAACAGGTCCTTCCGCCATACGAAAGTCCCCCCAATAAATCCCCCCCTCGCTTTTCACCAGGAAGCGGCTCTGTCTTGCCGGCTGCTGTTAAAATAACCGAAAACAAAAACACAAACTGAGTGCGACAACTCTTTTTAGCATATTTTCATTTATCTGTCTGACTTGTCTTTTATTTCATTTTGAATTTGTGCTCGTGTCTCGTTTGCATGACCATAAAATGTCTGAAAATAGCCATCAAAAAAATAAATTAAAGAAAGAAAAAAAAAAGCTGGCGGCGGATGATAGGAGGGGGCGGAGAGGGGGTCAGAAGCTTTAACTTAGGAGCCCCTGAATTCCGAAATAACCATGTTTGAACTTAGATCCTCAATAGATTCCTTGGAAACTAGTAAAGGATTCCAAATTATGAATAAACATATAAAAAATTAAGATTCAAAATTACTTATTTAAGTAGAAAATATATTTTTTAAAATTTTCAAATAAAATAATAAGCCAACAACCTATATTTATTAAACTATTTCTGTCTTTTGAATATTGTTAGCATTAAATCTGTTTAAGATCCATTCTTCAAAAACGGAATGTTATTTCTTATAGGGTTGGAAAGCGCCTCCTTTACTCCCTGATCTTTACTTTTACTCTACTTATTGTATGTCTTTTGACGTCTCGAGAGGAATTCCAGCCGAGTGCAAACCATTCTGGGTTTTTTTTTATCAAATAAGCTTTCAAGCTTTGACCTGGGGCAGATTGTGAATGCCGTTGTTATTCGTTCACGTTGACAGACGAACTAGACAGGCACTCAATTGAAAGTGTTCCCCTACCATACCTTCATCCTCATTGTTTGTTTACTTCCATCTATACCTATATCTATATATTCTATCAGAGGGTCGCGGGCTTGAACTTTGGATTGTCGCCCTCTGAAGCGCCTACCATGAACCCATGAAAACCTACCGCCCACCACAAGAAAACACAGAAAGAAATATTTTTTTGATGTTCTTATAATAATGATGTTCTTATAATTAATAATAGATAATGATAAAAGTAATAGGAATTGGTTTATGTGTAAATATTTATACAATTTTCCCAAATAAAAAAATATTCTACAAGGATATAAAAAATTTTTTTTTTTTTTAAATCCCTAAAAATGTTTTTTTAAATTCCTTGCCAAGTTTCTTGAGGTTCAAACGATAAACTATTTATTTAACTACAAAGTCGAAACCAGCTTTTAAAATTCAACTGAGCAATCGAATCCAGTTTGCATTTATGTGCACAACGGTTACAATGTAACAACAGGTTTAAGTCTTTTTATTATTAGAAATTAATATTGAATAACGTTCATTAATGGTATTCAAATAATTAGTCATAAAAAGGAAAAATAGGGTTTATCCGGTGTTATATGCTTATAGTAGATACTTAGTCTTTTATAAACGTTTTTTGCCTGTGTAGACAAAAGAAAGTGAAATAAAATATATTTAAAAAAAAAATAAAATAGGGTAGAATCTAGAAGAATAGAGTGGAGGCGAAACGGATGTCTGAGGTCTGGCTGGAGCTCAAAGTCTGGATATTACCAGATTGCGAAGGCATTTGCCGGTAAAATGCGCAAAACGAAGCCTTTAAGTCCCCAAACGAAACGGGTTTCGGTTTCGTTGCCACAGATACTACGCATGCAAATAAATATATGTATGTATTTATGTATTTAGATAGTCGATATGATATAGATATATAGATAGTAGGTAGTGTGATATGTGAGTAAGCGAGTGGATTCCTAAGTAGATGGATAGATTGGCGCACGTACGCGGGATTCCATTTGTCATTTGGTTCTAAGCTCCCCAACTTAGTTTTATTTATTCAATTTTCATTCATTATATTTCTTTTGTTTTTTTTTTTTGCTTTTTCTTTATAATTTTTATTTAATTATTTATGCAACCCGTGCATTTACACCGACAATAACAATAACAATAACAACAACAACAAAAGAGATAAACAAATACAGGTGGTTCGAGCAGTTCAGGTGGCTATTTCTTGTTCTCTTATTTTGCACAAGAAAAAACCAAAATTTAAAATGTTAAGCAGCCAAGGAAATACCCTTTCCACTTCCATTCAAAAAAAAAAGCACACACAAAATGCTGAATCAGTCTCCTTGTGAGTAACTGTAATCTTATCAGCAAATATACTCAAATTGAGTACATAATACTCGAAATAAGTACTCAAATTCTTTAAAAAACCAGCTCACAAATTCTTAAAATAAATTACAGACAACGAAGGCGAATAAATATATTCACATGACTGAGAAGAAAACGTGACGTTGCTTAAATACCCTTTATATAAAAATATATACCCAAGTCCATGTTCGTGACACTGCAAGAAAAGTGTTAAACAATCTTATCAAATTTCACTAGAAATTAGTACTTAAACTTTCGGGTATGAGTGTGTGAAAAAAGCTCTCAAATCTGGTAGAAATATTAAAAAAGAAAATAAATAATAATATAAACAACTTATTTATCTCTTTAAATTTTACAATAAATATTATAAAATATTTTCCAGTTAAATTGTAAACTATTTTTATTTAAAGATGAAATTAAATTCTTTTCTATTTCCTATTTTTTCTTTTGCCAAAATAGTATCTTCTATGAGGCACTGACCTACACACACATGCGCTTTCAATTTGATTGCGCAATTTGCAACAAGAAGAACAAAACAAGACTGCAAGGTACATAAATACAAGCAAACTGCACTGCAATTAGAGAAACTGCAGGTGGTTGGCAGGGGGAATCGAGACAGCTGCGGTCAGAATAATAGCAATCTATAGGTAAATAATAAATATATTAAAAAAAATACCCAAGACAGTAAATCATAGACGTTTTAAGATGTTAAATAATATTAAATAATACAAATATTATTATTATTAATATGTTAATATATTAAATACTAACTATTTAGTAGCTGTACAAAATTATTTATTTCGTAAGAACTAAAAAAAACTCAAAGTAATAATTATGAAAAAATTTCTGTAGTCACTCCTACAAGTGCTATTATTTTGCCCCCGACTGTAAATATGTTGGATCTGTGGGCCAGGGGGGGTGGTTGTACTGGACCGGCTTCGCTAATTAGAAGCCCAGAACATCCCGCCAATAGACAATAACCAACCCCCCCATTTTCCCACCTGCCTCCCCAATCCTCCACTCGCCACTTTTCAAATTCTCCACGACGTTTTCCGCCGACAGCCAAGGTTAAAACTATAAATAGATATGGAGAAAAATCAACAGCAACAGCAACAACAGCAGCGAACAATCAACAACAAAAACAGCGAGTTGCAAAATCTATTTTTAGCTGACAGCAGCGAGACGCCGACTGTAAAAAGAGTAAATGAAAAACTTGAAACGAAAACAAGCCACGAAAAATAAAACTAGTGTAGCAAGTCGAACTTAAAATGCACTAAAATCAAAAGAAACAAATTATAAAAAATAAACTCGAATAAAATGAAAATATTATATATTAAAATCCGTTAATTTTTCGGAAAAAAAAAGTTTTTTCAATAAACCTACAAATTGAAATAACCCTATAAGCACAGCATTTGAACTACTTCTACGATGAAGATCCAGATTAAATAACCACGAATGATAAGTTCTTTGGCAAACAATTTAAAGATAGCTGTGCTAAACATAGAATAGATTTCATTCACATTTTTAGCAGGCAATGACATTTACTCATTATCACAGAATCTAACAAATTTGTTTGTTTGGTAGAAATAATAAATAGTATTTGCATACCATAAACCGATATCCTTGGCTGATTAATTTCTAGGTATTTAATTGTGCTTGTACTACCATTTAATAACCAATTACTTGCGTTATTTACCATGTATCTTACAAAGAATAAGGTAAAATAAGTTGGTAAGTAGACGGCAAACCCCTAAAAAAAACCGATGAAAAGACGCTGACCCGAAACATTTTCTCGATTCTGTTGCCTCAGCTGGCTGTTTTGGCCCAGTTTAAAGCTTTTGGCAGCAGCGGCAATGGGTCAAATTAGTCGGGTGCTCGGTGTCTCGGTCTTTCCTCCCCTCGAAGTCCCCGATCCCAAAGTCGAATGGAACCGAAGATGTTTGTACGTGACAACGCACACACGCACTCTCCTCTACGAGAAAAAAGAACCGAAAATAATACAACAAAAAACACACACACGCACTCTTGAGAAATCAAACTTGGCGACTACGTCACTACGAAAAGTTTCAAACTCGTCGCTTTTCCCCCACCAACAAGTTTCCCCATCTCCGAATATCGATCCACTGGATGCAGCGATTTGTAGTATTGCACAGAGAAAAATATTATTGGAAAATTCTCAATTCAAAACTATGATATGTTTGCACTTTTGTATATAATTTCCTCATTAAAGAAAATCATGTGTGTATACTTTTAAAAAAGGTTGCCTAACTTAAGGCGCTATATCTTTTCAAAAAAATATCGTATTAGAAAAAATTTTTTTATATAAATAATTTTTTTTTCTTAATTATAAGTTATAACATACATATGTAATGTTTTCATTTATTTTAATTTAAAAAATTATTTTAAATATATTTCGACTTCTAGGTATACCTACACATAACATCGCTCGAATACAATACCCCGCCTAGTTTAACTTTTAATGGGCATACAAATTCCACATTTTCTCTTTTGTGTTGTAGTTGTACCTACTTAAGGGCCTCGATAGTTGATACGGGGGGCCCACGGGGTCTTTGGCCATCTGATAATACGATTAGCCTGTTGTGATGCACTGCATTGTTTGAAATTGCAAATAGGGAAAAATCAGGAGAACTTGGATGGGGGAAAGCTCGTTAACTAATGTGCGTGGTTGGTTTGTTGACTCTGTCTGGGTTTAATTACTGCAGAAATTTCAAGGTAATTATGTGTCAGTTGCGAACGGGTCCAATTACTCTGCAAAATTAAGTGTTTTTTCTATTTACATTTGTAACTTAAAGTTTTCTCTTGGTCCCAGAAATTAGTTGAAAATGTTCACTGAATTTATTTTCAAGTTGTGAACTGTAAATCGTGAAGGGCAATTTAATATGACCGCACCAAACACGTCACTATTAAATATTTGCACAAGCGAAATATTCTAGCGTTGCTATAAATACAAATATCATCTGTGCTCCCATTTTCAAAGCGTGAAATTATATTTTTAGGTGCTCCGAAATTCGCAATTTTTTTATCAATCATTTCTCTAGGTTCTCTGCAATTTCTAAAAGAAAATCAACAATGGAGTGAAAAGCTATGTGTGTAAATAGCGGAAGCCGGAAGAAAAAGATAATATTTTCGAATTTTGTATAGAACAAATTTGTTTCAAGGCAAGGGGTGGGGCAAAACCGACCTGATTTTCCATCTCGTTATTTGATATGCTCGTGACCAAATACCATTTTATTCTGACTGTAATTTTTTGTCAGTCTTTTTTAAAGTTTTTCAATCTCGTTTTGGATTTTTCAAAAACCAAATACCATTTTTATTCCGACTGTATAAAGAAGAGACAAATTTACAGGAATTTTTTGTCAGTGCTTGTAAGAACCTGTGGTTCTGATCACATGTCCCAGCTGGGATCCCGCGACTCGGGATCTGCCCAATAACCAATGTCGAACCGAGTCGAAAACAAACCATTAACCAATAAGCAATAAACCCCCACAACACTCACATCAATCAATTTACCTGGTTTGTGTGACGTATTGGCGAATCGGTTCAATGGTGCTTGAATTGGGGTTCTGTGTTGGTTCTCTTGGTTCGTGACAATCAACTGCGACGTTAGCAAAAAAAAAAAAAAAAAACAAAAAGAGAAGAAAACACCAAACTAATAATGATTACAATCATGGTACCCGATAGTACCATAAATCAGTCTCACGAAGGATATCGATATAGCCCCCACGATCCCAACAAGGATCGAAATATGAGCTTAATCGCCATGAAATAGACAATTGTCTAGATAATTTGCGATGTGCATGGGCAAAAAGAGCTCCCATACTCACCACAGTTCAAGAAAACGCGAGAGAGGAGCAGGAGCGAGAGCCCCCAAAACGAGATTTCTCTCCGAAATAAACCGGCTTCGGTTATAAATAATTTCGCTCTCCGTTTATTTATCTTTGGACCAAGTCTCTCGGGTGCCTGCATTTTATAACTATTTGCATTTATGTTATTTTATTATTCACAAAATCCGTCATAAACAATACAGTTGCGGTTAAAATAAATAGCATTGAGAACGGTTTTATCGTTTTCTTATTATAGGTCTCACTGCATTTGTAGATACTTTTCTTATATGTATGTACATATGTTATTCATTTCTTATTAAAAATAAAGCATTTAATAATGTGCAACTAAAGAGATGGGGAAAAATATTTACAGCATAATAATTGAAAAAAGTACAAATGTTAGGGATATTTTTTCGGGGGATTTATATATTCTGTATAGTTATAGTAGATTATGCCAACTTGTGACAGCTATTTGAGATCCCTTGCCATTTGGATAAATGAAAAACTGATCCATGGTGGTTTATTTACAATTTGTGTAAAAGAAGACATTAATAAGGTGGCGATGTAAGCACGAATTTCTTGTTTATTTTTGCCGTCTTCAATGGGCTGTAATGCGAATAGGTTGTTACAGTGTACAGTGGTTCTTGCCCCTAGCAAATAAAGTAATAAAAGTGAGGTCCGAATTAAAAATGCAAATAACTTTAAGCAACTAACTTGAAATATTATTATAATTAGTGATAGAATTTAAATAATAAATAAATTAATTAATACATTTTAATTATATTTATTTGTTTTAATTTATTGCTTTGTAAGGGAGACAGAGCTTTTTTCTCTATTGTGAATTCAAGCCAAAAAGTGGTGAATTGTGCCCACTGTGCTGTGAGGAAATTCAACATTACAGCGTGCGCTCTCTCGCACTGTTAACATGTTCGCTTAACATGGCGCGAGCAGAGCGAAGAGAGCCGAGAGCGAAATGAAGCGGAGCGAGAGAGCGAAGTCGGCAGAGCGACGGGCAGAGCTCGGGCAGAGCAATATAAAGCGAGTGGCCCGAAAACATTTGTATTTGTAAAAAGCAAACCGACGAGCGGATAAGGCGAAATACCTGAAAAGCAGCAGCGAAAAACACGAAAAGCCAGAAACAGAAACCAAAACCTAAAAACCGAAACAACTCGAACTTCGTGCAGTGTGGCTGAAAACTGAAATCTGAGAAAAAGCTTAAGAAACAGAAACTGAAAAACAGAAAAAGAAGCGAATCGAAGCGTAAATAAACAGAGAAAAATTGAAGCGAACGCCAAAAGCGATAAATAGAGTCAAAAAGAGGTTTTTCCGGAAAACGCGCGGAAAAGTGAATTTCAATTTTTTTTTATTTATTGGTCGAGTGAAAGTTGGGGGCCCACGCCCACCTGCGCCCACACGCCCACAATATGAACCGTTCGAACAGCTTTGTTAGCTCGCTGAAATGGTGGCCCCTGCAGGGGCACAACAACCAGCCGGCAGCAGCGGTGGCGCCACCTACCGGCGGCAACGGCGGTGGCTACTCCCAATCGGCCCCCAGTTCGCCCACCTCCAATTGGCCACCGCCACTGCAGCAGCATCAGAATCCCACCACCGGCCAACGGCTGCTGCCGCCCACCGCCCACCAGAAGGTCGCTGGCGGCATTGCGGGCGTCACCTTCGGCAGCAGCGTGGCGGTCCAAAAGCTGCGCGAATCCAAATGGTTCAAGTCCGAGGAGCAGCGCATCTTTTGCGCCGTCGTCGAGTGCGGCTTCGTCGTGGAGATCCGCAGCAGCGCCGCCGCAGAGGCAGCGGCGGCCAGTGCAGCAGCAGCGGCCGCAGCAGCCGCCGCCAGTGAAGACGGCGATGTCGACGCTCTGGAGGAGCTCGATTGCGCACCACCCCTGCCAACCATCACCACCACCACCACCACCCCACCAATAGCGATCCACATGCAAAACCAAAAGCCGCGGCTGGTCATCCCGCGCAACGGAAGCAGCTTCCTGGAGACGCAGGACGAGAACGAGACGCCAGTCGCCTCCTGGTACGGCATCGTCCTCTGCAAGGTGGCCAAAGGTGAGTGGCAAAAGAAAATACACAGAGAACAATTCAAGAAAAACCATCAACAGATCCCACTCTTTTAGCAAAAAAAAATCAACAGAAACACTCGAAAAAAAATTAAATACAGTATAATGCGATATTTACATTTTTTCATATCTTTTTGATAATAAAATAATATTCAACTAAAAACAAAATGCGCAGGTCAATTGCATATTTACACTTATCATATCTTTTTGATAAGCTAATAATATTCAATTAAAAATTAAATTGCGCAGGATAATCAAATCCATATCAATTTGATAAGTAAATACTAACTCAATACCTAATTTAATATAAGAAAAATGTAGGTTAAAAAACATTTTTCATTTTCGAAAGTTTTTATACATAAAATGCAATGGTATAAAACCAAGTATTATTATACAGGAAAATAAAAATTTTTCCCTAGACACGAATCTAATATTTTAGGTTGAGGTAAGGGCAAGGTTAAACGGTTTTATATTTGAAAGATACCAGAAAAAGGGGTACAAATGTTTACGCTTACGTATTCTGACGAAATCCCCAGTTATCTATTAGCTAAATACATATGCAAGGCATCCACTTAGCTAAGTACTAAATCATTATGTGCAAATAGCCTTAGTTTAAACTCCCTGATCACATGCATTTTTACTAAGATTTAAGATTTAATATTTCTTTGTGAATTTCTTTTGTGATTTTGAGACTTGTTATCTTTTATTATTATGGTTGACTAATGCGCTTTGGACGATAAAAAAATATACATATGAAGTTGTAGAAAAAAATGTTAATTCCCCCGTAAATGATATAGGGTTTACAAATTTTCCATCAAAAATGTTCCCGGTATTTCCCAATAATATTTTATATTTGGTTAATATTTTTTTTGCTCAGTAGCTTATAGCTTTTTGAGTGAGCTTTTGGGAATGTTCAACTAGTTGATGTCTTACTGTAGTTTCTTCTTTAAGAACACCTACCAAACTTTTTACCTGATGATTAATCGAAAAACTTCAGACGTCAGAGAGTCATTAAGCTAATCTATGGGTTTTTGGGTGAGAATGTTGGAATTGTAGAATGTCATTCAATAAACAAACATCACACACACCTACTAACATACAAGCATATATGTAACGGTTGTATTTTATCTAATCGCAAAGAGAATCCAAGAACAACAACAATAACAACAACAAGGAGCTTATCAAATGCGACGCTGGCAGCGCAGTCGGCGTCGGCAGAGGGCATTCACAATGCTGCGCCGACAGCTGCTAGAACATTCCAAATTTTTGAGCAAAAAAAAAAGGAAAAAATTAAAAAGAAGTTTAAAACAAAAGAAACGGGAGAAAAGTAAAAAATATGGGCAAAAAAAGAGACTGAAAAATGTAAACACCGAAAACTGGAGGCTGACTTTTGCATCATGTGCCTGAAGTCACGCACATTTCCCACTGTACTAAAATCACACACTGTGAGTACAGTGGAGACGCGCTAAAACTGATAAGTGGTTAAAACAACAAACAGGAAAGTGAAGGTGGGAAAGGAGGGGAGGGTAAGGTGAAAAGTTGAAAGCGAGCGAGATTATGATTATGGATATATGTATGTATGTATGTATGTGTGGTTGCGCAGCCGGGGCTTCACTGTGTGTGTGGGTTGGGTGGCAAGTGGTGAGGTGGTGAGTTTTGCTGCACAGCCACATCTGCAACCCACCACGCCCACACGATTGTTGCATCTCGTGTGCCGGCCAAAGAGAGAGAAAGAGTGGTGCATTTCGGCATAAGTATATGTAACAGCCAGGGCCACAAAAATAGCTCTTGGTTTATAATATTTAGAAATATAAATATTTTGAAATTAATTTTTAGTTGTTAATTAAAAAATATTTATTTTTATGAAAAAAAAAAGAAATTGTTAAATATAAAATTTTTGTATTATTTTATTTATATCAAATTATACAAAACAACAAAAAAATAATACCAAAAGAGACAATGATAGATTGAAACATTTGATTGATTCCATTATGATGGTTCGGAGAATTTAGGTTGCCATGTGGGTGGTTCAATTCACCTTGAAGATAATGGACTGGCCGTGCCTCGAAACCATTATTTTAACCTGATTTGTATGTGGCAAATATGTGCATGCATATGTAAATATTCGTGATAATGGGAGCTTTTCTGGAAGGGCTCACTAGTGCAGGGCAGTTTGTCCAATCAATAAAATGCTGCATTCTGGCGCTAATCGGTGGGTTTCCATGGCACTTGGCCAGCAACTGATTATTGTCTAAAGGCAAATTACCCGCACTTGTCCGATTACTATTATAGTAATACTATATATATATGAATACGGCCCCGAAGAGCTAAAGAGTCCACGAATCGAAGCTCTGAATTGCGCATGCGTGCTTATCAACGATATTTGCGTACCATACATATGACAGAAACCCACCTACCCAACCCACAGCACTTCGCCAACCCTTTCGAATCTGACGGGTATCAAATTTGATTGATTATCTTGCATTAGAGAGCATTATACAAAAGCAAATATGCATTAAATCCGTAAATATATTGAGGGGCTCAGGTGACACGGCTTCTCGTTTTTTTACAGTGATCACTTTAATTACAAAAACTGCATTATATTTAATATTTTTACTAACCATTTATTATATTTTTCATTCAAAAGTTACTATAATTTGAGATGAGCTCACTGAAAATGCATTACCATTTTTTTTTTTAACCTAAATCTAAATATCTATCTGTTTCTGATGGAATGCAATTAGTAAGATA
The DNA here is from genome assembly GCA_035046095.1 of Drosophila pseudotakahashii. NCBI lineage: Eukaryota > Metazoa > Arthropoda > Insecta > Diptera > Drosophilidae > Drosophila > Drosophila pseudotakahashii. The sequence continues at coordinate 7,106,804 of JAWNOE010000105.1, forward strand.
ATGGGAATTATGGGAATTCGCTTTCGAAAATACTGGCGAACGAACAACAATCAAACAACTCATTCAGTCAGCCACCCACTGAATGATCTAAACAGCTTTAAATGCCCGCAAATTGGATGGACATGGCTACAAATGAACGTCAACATATAATAATATTAAGCCGAAAAATGCCATTAGAGCAGGAAGAAGCAGAGGCGGCTGAGTGTAAAATACTAAGGAGTGCTAATTATTGCATGACAGTTAAATCGCAAGCGCTATAGCGTTATAACGAATTGTGTAATCAGCAATTCGAGCAACGGAGTTAAGCACCCCATGATCATCCTGGTTGCCTGTGATCTGTGATGTGTGCCATTATGTCACCCAATTTCGGAATGAGGAGTTCCTAAGGGGTACATAATACCCGGAAAAAACCAAGAAGGTTTATTAAAAATATCTTATTTATAAGAAAATTTAATAACCATATATTATTTGTAGGTTTTCTCACAGCTTGTCAATATTCCTGGCAGCTCTGCGAAAAATCTTTCGTCTGATGATCGATAATTAAAATCAATTGATTTTATTATTAACTGAATTGAGTTGGGGCTTTTCTGTATAGACATAAAATATTGCATTGCGAGGCAGATGCACCTGTTTCTGGGTTTCTGGTAAATTGCCAGGGAAATTGAAATCCGAAATTGCCTAAATTAATGTAAATCAAAATGGAAATGTGCACACGGTCTGATTTTATTTCTCCTTATCCGATTCGATTGCAGACAATAAACCCAAGCCGGAGACCATTGAGATATTTTCTGTGAAAATACGTGAGAATGGCACATACAAACTAATCAAGATGCAGCTGGCGGACATTTGGAGCCACGGATGGGAGTTGCGCATCAATAACTTTGCCGACAAGGAGAAGGTCCCGCACAACGAAAAGGACATTCGCAATCAGGTGGGTTTGGAATATCTTAAAATTTTTTTTAAGGTTAAAGTTTTTAGATAAAGCAAGGGATTTTGTAAAAAAAAAACCTTTAAAAAACGAAGTAAATTGTTTAACAATAAATGTAATGTAAGCCAAGGGATTTCAATAATATTATACGGGGTTTTAAACCATTTTTATAAAAATTACTTGGTAAAAAAAATTTTTTTTTTTAATTTTTAGTCAATTATGTACTTGGAAAAGATTTTAATATTTATTTATATTTATTTATAACCCATTTCTTAAATGGTTTTCCAATTTAATGTATTGACTTGTTTGTTTTTAAAATTATTAGTATGTTTTTTAAAATTCCTAACCCAAAATCAGATGATACCCATTTCAAGGTTTACTTTCATTTCTACAGAGCAGTTTAATATATATTTTTTAAGATTTCTTTTAAAATTCCTAACCCAAAATCATATTATAATCTAATAATAATTATCCCATTTCGAATGTTCATTTTCAGGTGTCGGTGGCGCGCAAGGCCAAGCAGAGTCTGTGGAACAATAACAAGCATTTCGTCTACTGGTGTCGATATGGAAGTCGTCAGCAGGATCTGCGGAAGCGACAGGTAACGACGAGTGCCAATCACGTGCTGCTGCACCTGATCAATTGATAAGCGGAGCCAGCCGGCGAAAAAGAAAGCAAAAGGCCCGGAGCAAAAAAAAAAAGAAAAGAAAAGAGAATGAAATGCTAATGAAACGCCGACACAGAAACCAAAATTTGCCACAACCACCTACTCCTTCTCCTCTTCCTGATCCTCCTGCTACTCCTGATCCTGATCCCTACTACCTCCACAGATCCACAAAAAAATCCCCCAAAAAGCCACCAACCAACCACATGCATTGATTGTTGTAGTTGCAGCAGCAAAAAGCTAAGAAAAACAGATGAAAATGAAAAGAGCTATGTAAAAACACAAAAGCCACACACATACTGACCAAAACCATACACTCAGAACACTCTGCATGCACTGTGAGAAAAGAAGATGGACTAAAAAGAACGTATTGAGGAAGCTAGGATCCCAATATATGAACCATCATCATCCTGACTGTTTGAAAATCATGCTTGCTTTGCTCCTTCATTTATGTATATTCGCCAAAAACGAAAAGAAAGAGATGCTAACCCGTAGAAACTTTAAAAAATGCATCCACAACACACCGCCACCCACACACACTTTCCACGCATTTCGTTAGAGAAACGATCGATCATCTTTCTACAGTACTGAAAACGCATTACTTTGTGTATTATATGTATATATATTTTTATATATATTTCTGTGAGACTGCAAACTGCCCATTTAATGTTGATGTTTTTGCAAATGTGCTACCAAAAAATCTTGGGCCTGCTTTTAGCGATTTTCCATTTCGTCAAAAAAGAGAGATATTTTTTTTCTTGAATTTCTTTCATTTAGATTTTCCGGATTCAAGGAGCCCACATGCGTTGAGCTTTTGTGTGTGTGTTTTCTAACAAGCTCGATGTTTTGGGTAAATTGTACTGGATTATCTTGCGGAAAGGAAAGCGAACGAAATTGAAAATCGGAAAGGGGCGCGCTCGAGATCTCTCTGTTTTTGATTCTTCCGGCACTTTAATTCCGGCCAAGCCTTCTCTTCATCATATATTATATATATATCGCCAACCTGAGAATACGTACGTATTTCTGTTTGTACTCTGTGTCTTACAATCGAATCTATATTGCAGATGTCGGAGTGCGTGAAATGGGGCAGCGTGGGCATGAATGCGGGCATGCTGTTGGTGCTCAATAATCGGCAGAAATGCAATTCCCACTCAAAGTAACTCTAGATAACTAGAAAGCCCCTCTTGAGTTTCCATTTCGGTTCAAATATATACGAACATATATACCAATACTTATATACCATATATTATAGAGTGAGTAGAGACCACAGAACGATTTTCTACAGCAAACAAGTATTAAAGTAAATTCAAATGATAAGATAATTTATGGCTTAAGAACGTCAAGGGCAGTGGAAAAAAACCAAATGCAAATATACGTATTAAGTGCAAAGATAGCCAAGAAAATTTAGATCAGGGCGATGGAGGGCTTTTTTGGCAGTATTAACAATAAAAAAAAGAAAAAAAAAATCAATTAATTTAACAATTTACAAAAGAAAATAAAGCAAGGCGAAGCGAAGCAGAGCAAAGCAAGAAACATGGCCTAAATTGAAAATCCAAATCATACGTCATACGTCACAACACTACTACAGTCCCGCCCATGATTGTAAAGCTGCTGCAACTCGAGCCATTCGAGCTACAATTTATCAAATACTTTTGTATTTACAATTGTGTATATGACACAGAACGAGAGAGAGAGACACACAACACACACTGTGAAATTCGAAAAGACTTATTAAATATTTGTTTGTTTTTTTTTTGTCCTAATTTTTTGTTTTTTTTTTCCATGTGATTAAATACGTATACATTATTATATATATTTATACATTGTGAATGGCAAGCATATACATACATATATATATATATATATATATATATATTGCAAGGCAACATTTTTGTTTTCTTTGTTATTTAAGCGTAATTAAGAGATCTATTATATACCATATATGCAGACCCGAATCAAAAAGGGCGAAAATCAAGCGAAAACTCTACGTAGCAAGCAAGCATAATAATTTAGCATTGTAAAACAATCAAAACATTCGAAATGTTTCGTTATGTATTTAGCTCTACATGACCGACAAACCCGAAGACGACGACTCAGAACCGAAACAGAAACCGAAAATCAGAATACCCAAGCAAAAATTGAAAAAATATTTTTGTACATAGGGAAACTGGACTGGAATAAACGACCGACTCTTACAATACGAAAATCAAATGAGAAAAACGTTTACAAAATTACAAAAGAAAAAAGAAAATATATAAAAAAGTAAAGAACGCTAGTTCGTAAGCTATATATACATTATTACTTATTTTGTTTAAGTTTTGTCTTTTTTAAGCAATTTATAAAATATTTATGGTAGTCTAATATACATTTCGACAATGTGAGGAAATTTGAATATGAAACGTTTGTAAAATGCTTTATATTGATATTATTATATTATTATTAAATGTTTACCAACGGATAAAACAAAATGAAAAGAGTTCTTTGAAAAATTGGTCATCCTGTAAGGGAATAGTAGGTAAATATTCAACTGTTTTTTTATTCTTTTAATAATACTTTAACGAGCTATTAAATGGATCGCTTCACAATCATTAAATGATACTTCGGCACACACCTTGACATTGCTAACGATAGCAAATGTACCCCTAATTATCGAGTAGATAAAAGTATCACCTTCAATATTAATTGAATTGACTAGTTTCTGACCGACCCATTTTCATTTTTATCATTTTTTCTACCCTTTGAAGATAAGCGAATGTCAAGTTAAGCCAGAAAATAAAGTAAGGCAATGATTTCCAAATAATATGAATATGTATCATATGTTTCATAGTATGAAACCTACACTTTCTATTTAAATTTTTTTAATATTTTAAAAAAGGTTTCTGAGTTAAGAAATTAGTGGACAATTATCGACAGTTTGCTATTTATCGAAATTTAATATGTGTTTTCCCTTCAAAACATCGATACTATTGAATTGATATGGTGAAAATATCGAAATTATCGATAATTTTCAAGTTATATTTTGAGGGTGTTTTGCTCGAAGTTTTAGCCTAATTTTAAAGGGACCTTTTGAATTTGATTCAAATCAGACAAACTATATCTTTATGTTTGGTTTTTTTTTGAGCACTCACCTCTCGCAGCAGTCCGAAAAGCACGTCCGTGGAGAGGGATCGCTCGTGGGCCTCGTCCATTATGATCGCCGAGTAGCTGTCCAATTCCGGATCGCGGAGACTCTCCCGCAATAGGATACCGTCCGTCATGTACTTGATGACCGTGCGTTCCGAGGTGCAGTCCTCGAATCGAATGGCGTAGCCCACGTCCTCGCCTGAAAGACAAAGGTGGTGGCATTATTATATGCTATATATGCAATAAAATATCTTAATTTAATATCAATGCAATTCGCCTACCCAGCTGGGTGTCCATCTCGTCGGAGACGCGCTTGGCCACCGACATGGCGGCCACTCGACGCGGCTGCGTGCACCCGATCATTCCGCGCTGGCTGTAGCCATCCTCGTGCAGATACTGCGTCAGCTGCGTGGTCTTGCCGCTGCCCGTCTCGCCGACAATGATGATCACCGAGTTCTCGCGTATGACGTTGAGCAGCTCCTGGCGCGAGGCGAAGACGGGCAGGAAGCGACGCTGCTCCGAGATGGTCTTCTTGCGCGAAAAGTCACTCTTGCCGCCCGTCTCCTGGTCGCGCATATGATCGGCGAACTTCTGGTCCTTGCGATAGTCGGCCGTATCGTTGTCCTTGTCGAAGCGGGCATCCTCGTCGTCCTGCGGCCGCTGAACGCCCATGATGTTGCCCAGCTTGGTGCCGCCCAGCTCCCAGTGCTTCTTCTGCGCCTTCCTTCGCTCCTTTTGCTCCCGATATGTGCGCACCAGGGCGCTGCCCTTGCGCGCCAGCAGCGCCATATCCGAGGTTGGGTCCTTGACGGGCACCACCGGCTCCGGCTGCTTGGTGAACACGATGCGGCCGTCGAGGAATGGCGGTATGATGTGGTGCACCAGCAGATGTACTCGCTCCAGTGCCTCCTCGTCGAAATCGTCGTTCACGCTAATCGACGTGACCACGCCCGAGGTGAGCATGCGGTTTCGCTCCCACAACTCGTTGTCCCGATTGTTCTGCCGCTGCTGGGCGCTGATTCTCTTTGTTCGCTTCTGCTCCAGCTGCTCCTCGCGCTTGCGGAAATACTCGGAATTGGCGCCGCCGCCAAACGGATTGTTCTCATCGTCGTAGCCCTCGTCGATGTTGTACCATTCGCGGTCCAGGCGCCGCTGCTCCTCCTCCCACAGGTCCAGCGATTCGGGATCCTCGCCCCAGGGCGTGGCCCCGCTGCGCTTGCGGTCGTGGGCCCACTGATTGTAGCGATGTGCCGGCGTGGGACGCGCCGTGTCGTCGGCCGCCTGCCGCTGGTGTCGCCGGCTGCCACCGCTGCGCACGGACCAATCGCGCGATTGGCTGCCATGGCGCGACCTGGGCGTGGGCATGTCCCAATCGGAGGACTTGCGATGGCCGCCCTCACCGATGTCCTCCTCGTCCCACGAGCTGTTGGACACGCCACCGCTGCTGCTGCTGCCGCCCGGTGTGCTCGGCTCCCGCGGCGTGTGGACGCTGCGCTCGGACATAGAGCGATCCCGACTGCGTTGGCGATCGCGATCCCGATCTCGATCTCGATCTCTTCCTCCTCCTCTGTCCCTCTGGCGACGCCTGTCGCGCTGATCTCGATCCCGCTCTCTGTCCCGATCCCGGCGTCGCTCACGATCCCTGTCCCTGCCCTCGGAGTCGTAGGAGGAGCTGGCCGCCACCGGGCGACCGCGATCCTTGTCCCGCCGGATGTGCTCGCGCAGGCGTTCGCGTGCCTTCTCCGAAACGCCGCCCGTGTGCGAGGGCGTCTCGTCCTTGTGCTCGCGCAGCTGGCCGCGCAGCTTCTCGAAGCTCTTGGTGTCCGGCTTCTTGAAGGCGAACTCACTCGCCGAAGTGGCTGCTGTTGCCTGGGGCGTGGAGCCTCCTCCGCCATCGTCGTACTCGCTATCTTGGAACGAGATCAGTCGCTCCGAACGCTCCTTCTCGGCGCGTCGCTTGGCCGCCAGCTTGTCCAGGCCCAGGAGCGATCCCTGCGGCACCTTGAAGCCACCGCCGCCGGTGCCCTTTGTTGTTTGGTCGGCGTCCTTGGGCTTACGGATGACCAGGCCGCCGCGCGCCTCCTGGCCGACGGTGCCCTCCAGCCGGTGGACGCCGGCCTCCTCATCGTCGGAGGACATCCCTGTTAGTTGGTTTGCTCGTGCTCCAGGTGCTCCTCGGGCTCCTTGTGGGCTTTCTTAACAAAGTTTTCCTCGTTGCCGCAATAAAGACGAAGACGACTCAATTCACTCGCGTTGGCGTTGCCGGCTAACAGCTGATCGCCGGCGCTGCCACCCTGCCGCAATTCAGTGGATCTGTCACTCTAGCTAGAAATTGCCGTTTTTTAATCACAGCTTTCGTTACGCTGTTTTTAACCCCGTTTTAGGATTTATTTTATTTTTTATAATCACCATTCGAGGCGATGGCCACATTAGTCAGTTACTCCATTCTCTAAATTAGTTAGTATATTTTAAATGCGATTAACGTATAATTAATAAAAAAAAGGGCACCATAGGTTATTTTTTGTTTATTTTTTTTCGTTACACCTTCCTAAAAGGAATTTTTTTTATTCAAGTTTTCGTTTTTGTTTTTTTTTGCTCCCAAATCTGTTAATCATTTTGGACTGAACTTTAAATATTTACTTATTCATCCCGAATAATTTAATTCTTATTATTTAACAATTTTTATTGTTTTTATATTTTATCGTATTGGAATTAAATATTGGCCAGAATTTGTCCAGCTTTAAGCCAGAGCTGCCGGACTGCTACAAAAATATAGAGCCCAATTTAAACAATCTAGCAAAGCTAAAATTTGGCGCCTCAAAAGGAGTTTTAAACAAACAAAATTTAAAAATATTGCTCATCTTCTTTATTTGCATTTAAATGCTTTGAAATAGAATCCACAATCTACTCCGGCTTTTGCGCCTTCTCCGCCACCGTCTGGGCGATCCAGTCCAGATACGGCGGATTGCCATTCTGGATGGGCAGAGCGATGACCTCGGCGACGCTGTACGGATGATTCTCGCGGACGAACTTGCTCAGCTCGTCGATGCGGCTGGTGCGCGTCTTGACCATCATCAGATACTCGTTGTCCTCGGTGACCTTGCTCTCCCACATGTAGATCGATTCGATGTGGGGCACAATGTTGACGCAGGCGGCCAGCTTCTGTTCGACGAGGCTGCGGGCCAGCTTCCTGGCCGATTCCCGATCCGGCGTGGTTACGAATGCCACCGAACTGCTGCCCGCTTGGTAGGATTCCCCTGATCCTGATCCTCCTGCTGCTGCCGCTGCCTGGTCGCCCATCTTCGAAGAGGAGGAGTTGGAGGAGGCTGAACTGCTCGAGGCAAATGCCGGGCGGATTGTGACGACGCTCGTGACGCTGGCCGCGATCAACAGGTTGCGCACCAACGACCAGCGAAAGGGCAAGAACCTTGCACAGTTGCGATATTGCATCCACATGCACTTTGTTCGGCACAAAACAAAAACGAAATCCCAAAGTTCGGCAGCAAATTGCAATAAGATTGTCAAAATGCAATAAAATAACAAAAGGCGACGGCGTTGCCAGACTGCTGCCAGCTGACGGCTAGCTATTTTCAAGCCAAACAGGGGAAATTTACAAAAACCCTTAAGGCCCCTTTGCACGAGCGAATTTTTTAAGTTCAAATAAAGTAAATTAGTCTTTCAGATGTAAGCAAATAAAATAACTAAGTATACAAAAATAAATTAGAGTATTCCGGAAACATAAACCTAAAAATGTAACTATGCGAATTATTTATATATTTTGTTAATTTGATTTTGCAATATAGATAGCACTTCCGAAATATGTTAACTGTTATTTTTACACTAAATGTTAAATAATACATCAATTTTTGTAAAAAAAAGTAAAACTCCTATAATTAAAACTATAATTAAACTAATGACTAACAATTAAATATGGTAATTAATACATGGAATAATAACCAACCTTAAAATCATAACTAACGACATCATAATCATCGATAATGTGTAGGTTGCTTATGCCGACTTTTTAATTTTAAATATTTAAATAAAAAAATAGATTTAAAGGGTGAATAAAAAATGAATTCAATAAAAAATCGACAGACGCTAAGAAGTCCATAGAGAGGAAACAAATTTTTCTAGGTGCATGGATCCGAACTTTTTTATCAGCCTGGTGGACAATCAATTCAAATTTTAAAAACTCGACCGTCAAAAATCTGTTGAATATCGCAAAAGGATTGCACCAAATAGAGAGTGATTAATTGGCTGGCCATGATGTCAGCGGTGTCGAGAAATTCCGAGCCAAAAAAATACTGCAGTGGGAAACCGCGGGATCCGAAACCGAAACAGAAACATCTGCCCATTTGGATGACCCATTGCAACAATTAATAACGGTTATGCCGCGAGATTTATGAGCGACGACATATAAACAAGACCAAAGCGCTTTAGCCGTCTACACAGCTCAGCTCAGCTCAGCCAAACTCAACCGCGAAATGTCATAAAAAATCAGAGACAAAACCCGAATTGCTTAGAAAACCAGAAGAGCACTCACAAATTGTATAATTAAGAAAAGGAGCGAGTGCGAGTTCGACTTCACACGCCGTAGGGGGCGTGCCGCACTCGTAAAAACAAAACTAACGCAATGCCAAACCCAAAACTGAGAGAACACTCGCAAAAAATCGATCGATTTAAAAAAAAAGTCTTTAAAAAAAAAAATGCTAGGATAAGAAATAAATGAACTCTGAAATCAGTTTCGTTTTTTTTTTAATTCAATTTTACAGTTTTAATTTATTTGATAGTTCTATTTTGGTATAAATAATTTCCTTAAAAAGAATGTGATACATATTTTTTTAGAAAGTTGTAAAAAAAATAAAAATTTAATTCTGATTTTTTTTTTAATTTTCTAATCATGAAGGTTTAATTTATTTAGTAATTCTATTTTGGTATAAACTATTAAAAAAATTTACAAGTGAACTGTTATATAGATGTTATATCCATGTATTGAAATCCAAGAAATCTTCTCTCCAAATCTAATTGGAAGATGGTAAGAACGGGAACTACAATGAAAAATTTCTTCGAGTGTATGCACTCTATAAGGCGAACGTGGTTTTTCCACGGCCAGACAATTTGGGGGCTTCTCTGCCGGATGAGTCGTGGGACATCGAATGCGCGGCGAGCTGACAGCGCGAACATGACGAACTTTTCGGATCTGCTGGGACTCTAGACTCCCGTCTTCTGTCCGGTTGCCTGCTGCCCGTTGAGTAATGGGCTCTGTCCGCCGACATGTCCGCCGACATGTCCGCGCCAAGGCGTTAAAATCAGTTGTAAAGTATCTGGGGTGCACATCGCGATTCGCGCTTAGAAGCGTATAAAAACTAGAGCCGGCCCATGGATCAGCAACAGTTGATCGTCGGCGTCCAATCGGTGCAAACATAGAAGCTATAGAAGCCCCAATCCTTTCAAGAAACAAACTGAATCTGTCCCAAAATATTCTCAAAATGGTAAGTGATCGTGGCAGGATTGAAAACTATTTCAAAAAATTTTCAAAATATTCGAAAATTTTTCAAGACTCAAAGTAATATTTTTGTTGAATTTATTTTCCATAATAATTGTTTATTTCCATAATGATAAAAGTCTCTAAAAGTATGCAAAGAAATCTGACTTTCGGATTCACAACGATGCACTTTCTAAAAAATAAAAAACACTCTTAAAACTGATCCCTCGATCTCAAAAGTTAGCCAAAATGTGTCCAACCTCGAAATCTCAATATCAAGTTTAAGGTTTGTGAGATCAGTTTCTTTTCGCAAAACAAAATCGTGACTATTTTCATCTCTAATTCAAGATCAAATTTGAGAGATGTTTCGTCTTGATTTCAAGAACTTTTCTTCTTGAAATGTGATCTTGGCTTATTTGTTAGTTCCCAATTTTTGTGGATGTTATTTTTCCGAATTTAATACCATGACTTCGCCTCCACAGAACTCCATGACCGTCCTCGCAATCTTGGCCACCTCATTGGCCTTCTGTGCCGGCGATGTGTCGCACTTGTCGCGCAGCTACCTGGCCCCCGTGAGTGGCGGCTATTCCGGTTACTCCTCCGGATACTCCTCCGGATACCCATCGTACTCGAGCGGTTCTGGATACTATTCGGGCGGCGTCGGCAGCTACGCCTCGCCGATCGTCTCGTCCAGCTACAAGAGCTACGCGGTGCCGCAGTACACCACCTATTCCACGCCCTCGCGCACCTATTTGCCAGCGGACACGGGCTACACCGGCTACTCTGGCTACTCGGGATACTCTGGCTACAATGGCCTGGACACCAAGTACGGCAGCAACGGCGGCTACGTCTACTAGGCTACTAGTCCATGTCCACCCATCCTGGGAGGCCAGCAACAATGGAATAAGCAGACAACTATATATTCCTATATACATTTTTTTTTGCCTTGGCTAAGCAACTTTTTTTTGTGCAATTTATGGCTATTAATATTTTCGAATGCTTTATAAAGTGATTAACATAAACTATATGGTGTATTTATTTGGGCGGAACTCGCTACATAGAAGAAAGGGTATTTGTCGTATCCTCTGCTCTTAAAAGTTACCCATATAAATTCTCAGAATATAATTTTAAAAATTATTGAGATTTTGGGTGAGAAAATTAACTCTTTTCTACACTCGAAGCAAATCCAAGAAAAAAATCCCAAATTCAAATTCCAAAACCACAATTTTTGTACTTTTTTTTGTTAATAATTACAAAACAAAATTTTGTGGTAATTTGTTTGTTTATAATTTTTAATACGTGTTATTCCATGTGTTGTCTTTATTTATTTAAAATCTGTCAATTTAAAATTTTAAATATTTTGTGAGCAAAAATATCGAACGAATTAAAAAGTTTTCCATTTAGTTTTCCATTTAGGAGGTGCTAACAACTTAGAAAACCAATTTAATGCCATCATTAAATAAGAAACAGTGTTTATGCGGGTATTCCACTACATTGTTCGGCTTTTTCATTAGACCAAATTTTTCCCAGCCTATACGATTTTACGTAGGTGCGAGCAAGACAGATATATGTCGGCTGCAATGAGCAATCAATCAGAAAAATTGTAAAAACCGATGGGCATTTTCGGTATTTTTTTGAGGTATTTTTAAATACATCCTACGGTATTACCTGGAGCGATGAGCAATGAGCAAAATTGAATTTAAAAAGTACAATTTGTATCATTCACTAGAGCAAATGTGAAATGGTATCAATAATAAATATATAAACAAATAAGAACAATACAAAAAATATTTCAGCGGCCTAATTACTCCGTTTCTAACTAAAAATAACGTCATGCGTCTATAAAGTTTTATAAAATTGATACAATTAAATATAAATACGTATGTACAAATACTTTGTACAGCCCAAAACATTTTAAAAGCGTGTTAAAAATGTCTGCTTTCATGACAATACACACTATTAATTTTACAGCTTTGAAGTTATTTGAATTAAAGTTTAAATTTAACGTTTAAATTCTGAGTGGCCATGCCATCTTATCCAAACAAATCCCAGTAAATGCATATATATTTGTCCCTTTCTAAGCCTGTAATGAATGTTTTAATGAATGAGCCGCACAATGTAGTGGAATAACCCCATTAATATTTTAAAAAAAATTTGTTTTTCGAGATGTTACAAATTGGTTGTTTTTTTTTGGTTAAGTTAGAAGTGTTTTTACATTTCCTTCGGGATTTTTAATATTTTAAGCTTGTGAAATATTCCCTTTTGCAGTAAAATCCAAATTCTTTGATTAATGCATTTTTAGCTTTATTTCGATTATAAATAAAAAATTGTAGGTACAAAATGTAATCGAACTGTTACTATTTTCGAAGAGATCCCTTTTTAATGCTTCAGGCGGTACTCGTAGCCGCCGTTGGAACCGTAGGAGCCCGATTTGTGGCCAGACCGTAGGCCAGATCCTTGAAGCACGACATGGCCTGATCCAGAACCTGAACCAGATCCATATCCATGGCTAGATCCTTGGCTGGAGCCACTGGAGTAACTCACATGGGAGACGGCAGCTGGCGCGGCATACGAACCATGGGAGGATGAGGATGCGGATCCCACGGAGCTGTAACTGGTCTGCGAGGCAGCTGGAGCCAAATATTGCCTGGAAGGAGCTGCAGCTGGAGCGGAATAGGATCTGTACGTAGCCGATGGAGCGGCGTAGGAGCCCTGAGAATGAGATGAACCTCCATGGGATGAACCTCTGTGGGCGGTGGCCACGGGTGCGGCGGAGTAACTGCTATGGGAAACGGCCGCCGGAGCTAAGTACTTCCGGGAGGGAGCGGCCACCGGAGCAGAGTAGCTGGTGCGGGAGGCAGAGGCGTAGGTTCCATGGGAAGCGGAGGCAGCTGGAGAGGCGTAAGATCCATGGGATACGGATGGTGAGGAGTAAGATCCATGGGATACGGAGGGAGCGGCGTAAGATCCATGGGATACGGAGGGAGCGGCGTAGGATCCATGGGATACGGATGGAGCGGAGTAAGATCCTTGGGATACGGATGGAGTGGAGTAAGATCCATGGGATACCGATGGTGAGGAGTAAGATCCATGGGATACCGATGGTGAGGAGTAAGATCCATGGGATACAGAAGGAGCGGCGTAAGATCCATGGGATGCAGAAGCAGCTGGCGCCAGGTACTGCCTGGATGGGGCCGAGACCACGGAGTGACTCCTTCGGGCAAAGGAGGCTCCCGACGGAGCTGCATACGAGCCCGAGGAGCTGGAGGCCGCCGCGCTATAGCCACTTTGGGCGCCCACCTTCGGTGGTAGATAGGAGTTACTCAGCGGTGTGACCAGAGCCACCGAGGCCAGGGTGAAGATCACAATTGCAAAGGAGCGCTGCAAAGAAAATATTAAGACTGTGAGTGGGCAAAAAGTAATAGTTACTATTGAAAACTTACCATCTTAATGGATTCTTGGTATTCAGGCGATAAATAGCTGCTGTTCCAGCTCGTTGGGAAGTTGGAACTGATGTCTCAGTAGACTCGAACCGACACTTTTATAGGAGAATTGGTATCATACCACCAAACAATGGGTGTGCAGGTGAGTACAAATCTTTCAATCCCCGAAAGACGCACACACAAAATAGACGAAAAAAAAACAAAATAAAAAAAAAGAAGTGAAGCGCAAAAAATAAAGCAATACTTAGTAGTATTAGAACGCAATGGTTTTGGTCTTGATGATGATCGTAGTTTCTCTGGCTGCTGTTGGTCCAATAAACACTGGCCTACACAAAATAGTACATCCCAAATACACAATTATAAAAAATTATAAAATAGCTTAATTATTATTATTAATTATTATTGTTATTATTATAAAATGTTCCGCAATAATGAGTAACTTTTTTTTATTTTTTACATATTTTAAATTTATAGATTCGGTAAAAATAAAAATAAAAAAAGCTAACCTTAGGTTAAGCCGTTTTCTCAAGCACATGTTAAACTAAAAGTAGGTGTTAAAAATGTTGATCCTAACTTAGGACTTTTTTTTTGTAATTTGTAATTTGTAATTTAATTTGTAGTAAGTAAATTTGTAATTGATATGACATAATGTAAAATCGATCATGGTCTCATATCGATTTTTTTTTGGGTGTAGCTTAAACTTTAAGTTAAGCAGTTTTCTTAACTTAAAATATCCTTTTTATTTGTAGCTATTTATATATTTACGTTTATAGGCTTTTAGATTAAAAATAGATTATATAAGATTAGATTAAAATGGATTAGGTTTATATTCCAAAGTTCCCAACCCTGTTGCTGAGTGCCAATTAAGAATAGCGCGTTTGGAGGATGTCGTAGACTCTATTTATTTGACCGTTTATTTTTAGCCCTGTCCATTTCGGAAGTCGCCGAGAGTAATTAATGATGCGCTGTGCCGCGGGTGAGAAGTTCGCGGTTTCTTAGCTGGAGGTAATCCAATCCCAGCTAATCCAATCTAAGGCGAACAAAAAGAGAGGCTAGACACCTTGGGCTTCCAAGAGAACTGGGGATCGAATTGGGGTTGTATTCGTTTCGAATTTTGAATTTCGAATCTCGTGTTTCGTATTTCATATTTCGTATTCCGAATCGAGAGCCCCCATGCAATGACAGCCCGCGTCCTAAAGCAACGATTACTCACCTCACACACATTAATTATATTCCATACATTTCGGAATCGGAATCGGACTTAATGGTCAGGCACCTTTTCGCTTGTACCCAAGTGTTTATGTCTTTTGCGTGCGTTTGTATAATTAAAACAAAATGCTAAGAGAGCTGGAATTAACAACAAACAAAAAATCGCTCAAAACTTTAAAAAAAAAACAAGAAAACATGGCGATAAGATGATTGTGGATGTTAAAAATACCCTTGTAGGTCTATATGGTCATGCAATTTGCATGAAATTGTCAGAGTCATTGGGGGGAATTTATTGTTGAACAATTTATGGCCATAACTGTTAAAGAAACTGAGTTGTTATCATAAGCACTTAATTTACTACCTGTATTTTTTGTTTGTTATTGCGATTATGAGAAATAAAGAAGAGTATGAAAATGTGACAACTTTTTATTTGAAAAAATATGCATTTTAAGTTTAAAAAAAATAATAATAGGAATTTACTTAAATTTTTATATAATCTTTATAAATTTGAATCAATAAATTATAGGATGTTGTATGTATTACCTTTAACTCAAAATCATTATACCCGTTTTTCTTAGGGTAAAACAAAATACCAAAAAAAACATAGTAATTGATTTTTGGCTTTGATGTGCGTACTTGGATAGGGTGAATAGTCAGTGGGGATTCTTTTTATAGTTCATTTTTGACTGAGAGTCGGTTGGATGAAGTTATCTTCATGCAGAATTCGGTGAATTCAATCTAATTCGATTTAGCTTAAAATAAGTAAATAAATAAATGTGTTAAATATTAAAAGATTACATTTTACTGGTTCTTAAAACGTATCCTTGAGAAAAACCATAAAAGTTAAGAAAACACATAACCATAAAAGTTACTGCAATTAACAACATTTTTATTTTAAATATATGTTAATTATTATTAATAACAGCACCAGTACCATTATTATTATTATAAGTAACAGTTATATTATTAACGCTTCGTTCCTCGACCAGATCCTTGACGTAGGCCACATAGAGGATGTTGTGCTTGCTGGAAACCGTTTTGCCATCATTCTGTTCGTGTCGCACCTGAAGGTTGTCCGAATCCAGGACTACGCTTCCGACCAACTGCCCGGGCTTCAGATAGTAGTTCTGACCCAGTGAAGTGGGTCGATGTTCGGTGACGAAGTGATACCTCATCGGTTCCATCTCCTCGATGACAAGATTGGGTCGCTCGGTGGTTGTTACTGTCATCGCATTTACTTCCTTTCCATTGCCCATTGGTTGGGCGCCACTTAAAGTTAGCAGCTCTATTTTCATTCCATTGCTCACTGGTTGGGCGCCACTTGAAGTTAACAGCTCAATTTCCATTCCTTTGCTCACTGGTTGGGCGCCACTTTTAGAGGCTAGCAGCGCCATGGCAAAGATGACAAGATGACTTGACCTGGTCGACATGACTGACTTATGACTCGGCTTATGTAATGCGATCAATTCGAGTCTGAATTCCGATTCCTTCCACTGACACTGGCTTAGTACTTAATGCGATTCTGAACCGCCTTGCGGCATTCTTTTATATCCTCAGCTGGGATTCTGAGCTGCGGGTATGGGGTTTCAGGAAAGGCTCTCTTTTCTTTCCAGAATAATGGCCTGATTCTTGGTGAGCTCCTCGCCTTTCGATTGTTTTGCTCGCTGGTAATACTGTTTATTTTTCTTTCCTTTTTTTCGCTTTCTGCATAACAAGTTTTTGGACATTAACCCGATTTCGATTTCGCACGCGAACCAAGCTTATATGTATATGTATGGTATGGGTATACAAATATCGGGTGTGTATATAATGCATACACTTTGGTCCATTCACAAGAGAAACGGTTGAGGCAGTGGAAAAGGCAAACAGAAAATGCAAATTCGGATTCGGATTCAGATTCGGACATACAATTCGCCATATGGGCAGGGGCATATATATCCGTATAGGGTGTAGAGTCGCCTGACGACAGACATAAATTCACGTCGCCAGTTGCACGATTTTGGTTCGAATTTCGGATTGGATCCGTATAATTAATAAGCTCCGCTTTTAATGGCAAATAAATGTTTGCTAGACGCATTTATTTATCATCTTGCTCGATATTCGTATTTTATGGCTTCTTGATTTGTTCCGTTCGACTCATTATCGCAATGGTTTTAGATTTGTATAGCATTTTTCTAGCACATTTTCGTGGGCTTGTTTGGTTTTGGAGATTTGGTGATTAATTAACTGTGATCTTGCAATTTTATGACATTTTTATAGGATTTAAAGGAGTCAAACTGAAATGAAAGCTGTTTTTGTTAGGCGTTTCTGCAATACCAGTTTACTGGAAGCTGTGCTATTAACTTTGATCACCCAAAATTGTGTACATAAGAAGTTTATAGATTAAAAATGTTCATAAAATGTGTCTTTAAAATGTAATAAAAATTGTGATTGCTTAAAAGAAAATTTTAACACTCGAATTTTAACCTTTATCCTGTTTTTTTAAGCAAATAAATAAAACAATTAGGTTAATAAATGAATTTAAATTAAATTGTTAGACCACTGGGTTCTCCAAAAACAGAAAATAATATGCACAATCTATAAACAAGGCCTTTGTCTTTAGAGAATAAAAGATGTATCTTTGTTCATTCCCGGATGTACATATGCTAAATCGAGTAAGTCACTTGGGGCATCCCAGTATGACTAGCATCTTAGAACTGGCCAAACCAGAATAATTCATAATTTCTATCTTAACCAACTAGGATTATTCAGGAATATATCTTTTAAAATAAATAAAAAAGAATAATAAAATATATATTTTGTCTCATAAGCTTCTATCTGTGCCATTGTGACTAATGCATTAAATTATGATAATAACTTTTGACACTAAGTCACATTAAAGAACAAAAAACAAATGCTTACTTAATATTCAACCACAAGTTTCCAGGTATTACGAATTATTTATAATATTTCCTATTCCCATCGCTGTTTTGTTTATATCTATCTGTTTAAGATTAGCTCATCTATGTTTTTGTCTGGCGGCAGAGGACGGGCAGATCTATTTTCTATCTATACCGCTGATCTAAATAAAAAGTCTTCTCTGTTTTAGCACATTACATTCGATTTATTGTAAGAAAAAAAAAAGGTTTCGTCGCTTGATTACTTTCGTTTCGGGACGCAGTCTTTAGTAGACGTATCCACCGTTGGAGCCGTAGACGGTGCCCGAGGATCCGGAGTAGCTGCTGACCACAGCGGGGGCGGAGTAACTGGACACAGCTGGGGCGGAGTAGGTCTTCACCACAGCGGGGGCGGTGTAAGAGGACACAGCCGGGGCAGAGTAGGTCTTCACCACAGCGGGAGCGGTGTAGGCCTTGGTCACCACGGGAGCGGTGTAGCTGGACACAGCTGGGGCGGAGTAGGTCTTGACCACAGCCGGGGCGGAGTAACTGGACACAGCTGGGGCGGAGTAGGTCTTAACCACGGCGGGAGCGGTGTAGGTCTTGGCGGCATAGGTGGTCACAGCAGGAGCAGTGTAGCTGGAGACAGCTGGGGCGGAGTAGGTGGACACAGCCGGGGCCGAGTAGGTCTTGACCACAGCGGGGGCGGTGTAGCTGGACACAGCTGGGGCAGAGTAGGTCTTGACCACGGCGGGGGCGGTGTAGGCCTGGGTGTAGCTGGACACAGCTGGGGCGGAGTAGGTCTTCACAACAGCGGGGGCGGTGTAGGCCTTGGTCACCACGGGAGCGGTGTAGGTCTTGACCACAGCGGGGGCGGTGTAGCTGGACACAGCCGGGGCCGAGTAGGTCTTGACCACAGCCGGGGCCGAGTAGGAGGAGTAGGAGGCGGCAGCGGGAGCGGCATACGACTTGGTCACCAGTGGGGCGACGTAGGTGGCAGCGGGCTGCTCGTAGGTCTCCTCAGCAGCTCCTTCGGCGGCGTAGGAGGCGGTCTCAGCTGGGGCGGCATAGGACTCGCTGGTGAAGGAGGCGGCAGGGGCCGAGTAGGACTCGCTCTCGTAAGTGGAGGCGGCGACGGCGGCGGGGGCCTCGTAGGACTCGTAGCTGCTGGAGGCGGCAGCCGAGTGGGGAGGCAGGTAGGTGTTGCTGGTCAGGTGGCTGACATCGGCCGAGGCCACAGCCAGAAGGGCAAGCGAGAGGATGGCGAAGAATTTCTAGAAACAATAGAAATATAAACATTATTATTAATATTAATATTAGAAGATTCTAGAGGTATTCCCATTCTAGAGGTATTCCCATTTCGAACAGGGTCTCTGGAGAGCTCACCATGTTGCTGGGACCGAAGTTGTGAGAACACTAGTACCTTCTCCACCATCAAGCCGCCTATTTATAGTCGCCGAAAATGTCTGGCCAACTTGATACACGAATGTCAAAAGGCGCTACGAAAACCAGAACAAACGCACACCGAAAGCACCGCCACACAAACTATATCGTCTATTCGAAAATAAAAGAGCCATAATAATGAAGCATTTCGTCCAGTGGAGCTCATTAGTCGACCATAATATTCCGACTTTTCTCCGTTTCACCACTCCCCTGCTGATTCTCACTCGGATTCTTATTTTGATTCTCAATTTGAATCCAATTTTGTTCGCGAATCGGAGATGATGATGTTGATAAAGGGGTAGAAATGGTATACATGAGAAATTACAAACACGGGCTGTACGAAACTCGTTATTGAAGTCCATTCATAAGTCGCTTGGTTCCGTCACTTACTCATCCATCAAGGCGGAATCGAAAAGCTACAGGCTACAGTCTACAGACAAAAGCCCTCGAAGAAGAGCAATACGAGCCGAGTTCTGAACAGTTAGGCCATTAATCATTGGTGGGGATTTACCGGGAAAACAATGGCTTACATGGCGGGAAACCTGGGCCCCGATGCAGTTTCCGCTTAATGGGTATCGCCCGGAGTCTAAACCATCCTTGAGTTCTGATTTCTTATATCTCTCATAGTGCAATTTATAACCCTTTATTTTTTGGCTTCCATGGGCCATTCCCGTCCAAAAGTAATTAATCTCTTTGTGACACTCTCGCTGGAGTTCAGTAGACTCCCAGTAATCACTCTTAATTTATTCCCCACAGCCACATCAATAAATATCAGCAGCTTAGAACTTCAATTTAGCTATTAGATGATAATGTATCTACCTTAGAATTTATTATAACAAAAAACCGCTTTGTGGTGATTTATAATTTGGCTGCTTACCGTTTTGTGAAATTGCCATAACTCAAGTCGTACATTAGAAGATGGAGTTTCACGATAGGTACTGGAATTTCAGGAATTGCTATGAATATTTTGGGGATTTATTAACCATGTTTTGAATATCACTTGTAATAATTTAACTAAAAATTAAGAGAAATACTTACATATCCTAAAAGGTAATTTAAATGGAACACAAATGCAAATCCGATTAGATAACCTGCTAAATGTGTCAGGTAAATTAAATATAAATGTAAATAGATTTATTATACCCACTGTCATTCGATTGCTTCACCACTTCCTTATCAATAAAATATTCAAATATATTTTTTTTTATATAACAAAAACAGTTTATTGATTAACAAAAACGTAACATCAAAAATTGTATAACGATCAAAAAATGTGCTAGAAATTGGCTACGTAACACTAAGTTCAGATGAACCGATCAGCGATTAAAGTTCGATCCACAACTCGATGCGAGTTCGGACCTCCGCTGGGGTCCGTTCACAAGCATCCTACTTGTACAGGTATCCACCGTTGGCGGCGTATTGGGTTCCGATCTCAATCTTCTGAAATGGAACTGGAACTTGAACGGAAATTGGAGCAGAAGCAGGAGCAGGAGCGGGCTGGGTGTAGGTCACCTGCTGTTGCACCGCCGGTGGGGAGTACTGTACAATGGGTTGGGATGGCTGTTGAACATGTTGGATGGGGGCAGGTGCTGCTGGCACAAAGGATTGCTGAAGTTGCACTGCAGCGGGAGCGGGAGCCGGGGCAAAGTAAGTCGGCTGGACCACTGGAGCAGGAGCAGGAGCACTGTAGAATTGTTCCTGAGCCACTGGAGCGGGTGCAGGAGCAGGAACAGGAGCAGAGTAAGTCTGCTGAACCACTGGCGCAGGAGCAGGAGCACTGTAGAATTGTTCCTGAACCACTGGTGCAGGAGCAGGAGCAGTCTGCTGAACGACTGGAGCAGCAGCAGGAGCTAAGTAAGTCTGCTGAACCACTGGCGCAGAAGCAGGAGCACTGTAGAATTGTTCCTGAACCACTGGTGCAGGAGCAGGAGCAGTCTGCTGAACGACTGGAGCAGCAGCAGGAGCTAAGTAAGTCTGCTGAACCACTGGCGCAGAAGCAGGAGCACTGTAGAATTGTTCCTGAACCACTGGTGCAGGAGCAGGAGCAGTCTGCGGAACGGCGGGAGCAGCAGCAGGGGCTAAGTAAGTCTGCTGAACCACTGGCGCAGGAGCAGGAGCACTGTAGAACTGTTCCTGAACCACTGGTGCAGGAGCAGGAGCAGTCTGCTGAACGACTGGAGCAGCAGCAGGAGCTAAGTAAGTCTGCTGAACCACTGGCGCAGAAGCAGGAGCACTGTAGAATTGTTCCTGAACCACTGGTGCAGGAGCAGGAGCAGTCTGCTGAACGACTGGAGCAGCAGCAGGGGCTAAGTAAGTCTGCTGAACCACTGGCGCAGGAGCAGGAGCACTGTAGAATTGTTCCTGAACCACTGGTGCAGGAGCAGGAGCAGTCTGCTGAACGACTGGAGCAGCAGCAGGAGCTAAGTAAGTCTGCTGAACCACTGGCGCAGAAGCAGGAGCACTGTAGAATTGTTCCTGAGCCACAGGAGCAGGAGCTGCAGCAGAGTAAGTCTGCTGGATCACTTGATGCTGTTCATGGACTGCTGGAACTGGAACTGCAATTGGAACTGGAGCAGGAGCAGGAGCCGAGTAGGTGGTGGTGATGGTCTCCTGCTGTGGCGCAACGGTCTCCACCACTGGCTGAGGAGCGGGCACAAACTGCTGCTGGACTGCTGGAGTGGGTGGCAGATAGGCGTTCCTCACCGCCGTCTGGGTGGCCACGATGTGCTGGGGTGGTTCGTAGATCACCTGCGGTGCTGGCAGGGGTTGCTCTACGGGGGCAGGAGCAGGAGCAGGGATCGAAACAGGAGCAGGAGCAGGGATCGAAACTGAGACAGGAGCAGGAACAGGAGCAGGGATCGAAACAGAGACAGGAGCTGGAGCACTCTGCTGGTATTGCTGCTGTCCGCCCGACTGGATGGTGAAGCTGGCCAGTGGAATGGAGGCCTGGATGGACTCCACGTGCGTCTGGATGTGGGGCAGCTGGGTTTGGATCTGCGACTGGATGAGCTGCTGGAAGCTGGGCGCAGCGGACGCCACCTGCTTGACCGGAAGGGGTGGCAGATAGCCACTGGCACCTGGACGTCCATGGACGGCGGACAACAGGCTGAGGGCAGCCAGAACGATAAGGGCGAAGGGTTTCTGGGAACAAAAAACAAAAAACAAATCACATATCACAACATATCACTTGAACAAAAAACTGGGGTATTGCGATGGCCACTTACCATCTTCACTGGGGTCACCGCACAAACACAAAAATCAAATGGAGCCAGCTAGAGGTGCACCGAGCGAACGCAACCGATTAACTGATGACCATCTTGAAGCCACCATCTGCATTTATAGTTGGCAGCTCTCCCCTTAATTGGTGCGATGCCCAAGCCACCAGATACCAGATGGCCAAAAGCGGGGGGAATGCTAATGCAGATGGCCAACAATGAAAAAATCATGCAAAACACATCTCATTTCGGTGCGGATTATTAAATGGCCAAAAGCACGACTCACCAAGAGACTCCGTTTGATAACAAACAGCCCACAAAACGGCTGACTATGGGTTACACATTAAAATTTAATGTGTATTTGTTTTTTTTTTTCTGAGGACTTTCAGCCTGGAAATTCCATACGAAAATTATATAAATATTAAATTGAAAGTCTATAAAAAGTCACACAAATTTCACCGAATTAAGAGGAATCACTTATAGTAATATCTCTTAGACTTTATATAGATTTTTTAATTACTTCTTTCTTTCAGTGGATCCAAGTCAAAAACAAAGTGTGTTCAAATTGTTCAAATATTTATCAAACGCCAGTTGACATGGATTGTGTCCATGTGGCCAATTGACACCTGAGGCACTTCAACTTGAGTGCATTGACTTCAGTTTTCAATAGGTGATATAAGCTGCATTAGCTGGTGAGATTTTTTCATTAGATTAAAGACGTTGTTGAATATTTCAATTTATTTATTTAACAAAAAATATTATCATTAAAATTCTTTTCTTTACTTTTAAAATAAGAAATATTAGTGGTTCTTGGGGCCGTTTTCTCGTCCTTTTGTTAAATTTAAAATGGGATTAAAACCTTGAAATTGTTTGGGAAATCAGAAAACGGCCCTTAAAAATGTTAAAAAAATGTTTTACAAAAAAGCTAGTAATTTTAATCCGATCATAAATAGTTTTTTAAGTGACTTAAAATATTTCAATTTACTGTCTTTAATTTTTAAAAATAAAATTATATAAAAATAATACAAATATAATTTTCTTAAATTAAATGATTAATATTTTTTTTGCTCAGCATTTGCATTTGGTAAATTTATGGGAAGTTTTCTTACTTCAGCATAATTTAAATATCATTAAGAAATTTAATTTATCGGATTTTTCCTGTCCAAATAGAAGCTGTGATTCTCCCAAAGAGCTTGAACTTTCGTCCATTGTCTTAGCCCTCGGGCTGAAATTTATGACAAGATGTTAATCGGTTGTGGGCCCACCAAGCAGAGGCAGCCCTATGATTTCCCAACCACAACCGCTGAGAGATCTCACTCGGTGGCAGACATGTGTCCAACCTTCGGACGTTTTCAATGGGCCATAAGTTATTGGTAATCAATGGCCACCGATTGTTCGATTCCGAGGGATCTCCATATGGATTTGGATATATTATTAAATTATCTCGTAGGCGTGTGTCGCTGAGATTATGATAAGCATGTTATATGGTCTTACAAGCGAGGCATAAAAAATCCAAAATAATAATGCCGGATAATGCGGATCTTCGGAGGTCACATTTGAATGGGAACTTTTGCACCTGTCGCACGCGCCTCACGAAAAAAAGCCCAGAAAAGTGACAAATTGAAAACAAGGTTCAGGTCCACAAAAGAAAATGTCAAGTTGAGGGCCCCCGACAACCGCGGGCACAGTGTTGGCTTAATTATGACTAATTGCTGTGCGAACAGCCTCTATATCCGAATGGCTATAGCTCAACGATGAATATTCAAGCGGAGTCCGGCGAAAATTGCAACAAGCTGGTGGCTATATTGAATTGGACATGCCAACGGGGGTAACATCCGAAAGTCCAGCTCGCTTTGCATAAAAAACAAAAAACGGCTTAAGGTTAAAAGCTGCTAAAACGCTGAAACTCGAGATCGAAGATCTATATAAAAGTACACAGAGAGAATTCTGACGTTCTCATCTGAGTTGAAAATGTTCTTAAAAATAAAAATGCCTTTGTTAAGTTCAAAATGTTCTAAATGTGCTTAAATAAACCAAATCGATTTTGTTCTCAAAAACCACAATATCTCAAAATCTTCTTAGTTTGAGAACGAAAAGGACTAAAGAAAGAACAAAAACTAAGTTGCATTTCAACTTAAAATGATTCAAAACCCTATTCTCTAATTTTTGTGGATTTCCTAAAACGCGTTAGGATGTTTTCGTTTGACACCTAGCACGCATTAGACAATTCCTATGATCAGCTTTTCGAAGTTTACCGCTCTGGCGACGCTATAATTCCCAACCAGTTATAGCGCGGCTTGCATGGTAACCCACTTCGATCGTTGACTCAAGACAGCGATTTCAATGCTGATGATTGTAATCGGCTACTATATAAAACATGCATGTACAGTGAGCCTCCTTGTTCCTTTTTGTGTGTTGGCATAATGCCGACGTCTTGGACTTCTTGAAGTCTAAGCCGGTATAACCTCGAGTTAGCTATAAAATTCTCTATAAATAAAAAATATATTTTTTAATTAATTAGCTAAAATTCTCAACTCAAAATGTTATAGTATTGAGAGTAAAATGTTCTGGACAACAGAAGAAAAGAACTAATTTTTGCAACCATTTGATTCAAAAATGTTCTTATATTAAGGACAAAATCAACTTGAAAATAGAACGGAATGAACTTAATGTCGGATTTTTAGCTAACACCATTTCGTTCTGATGTTGAGAACATTCAACTCGAAATGAGAACATTTGTGCTTACCCGGTTTTTAAGAACGAATGTTCTTAATTTGAGTGCAATGTTCTTGGTTTTTTTTTCTCTGTGTAGTTATAATAACAAGAAATTCTTTAAATATTGGTTAAATTTAAAAAAAAAATTGAATATGTATTTAATATTTTGCTTTGAACAATTGTTGAGCATCCTGTTGAGCGTGCTGAGCAGCCAGCGCTGCAACAGCTTGTTGAGCATCCTGTTCAGCGTGTTGAGCAGCCAGCGCTGCAACAGCCTGTTGTGCAGCCTGTCGAGCAGCCTGTCGAGCAGCCTGTTGAGCAGCCTGTAGCATTTCCTCTGGCCATGGTGGTATTATTCTGCCAACCCGTTGCACTGGCTGTTGCAGCCAACCGTATTCCTGCGATGATGCCCGGCCTGCATGATTTCCAAAAAAAATCATTTATGTGTAGGATAATTAGTAGGTATAATTTTACAATATCTATTTTTAACCTCTGGCTAAGAGCACTAGCTACGTAGCAGGAGATCCAAAACATGAAGGCGACACACAAATTATTAGGATTAAAATTGAAGAATTGGATTCAAAACAGCTGGGCAACATTTTTACACAACAACTTTTGAAAGGCCTTCTTGAGTAATATTCCTAATCGAGGATAAACTTCTGAAATTCATTGAATTATAAATTTAAGATCATATTGTAATTTTTTAAGAATCCAAAGTTCCAATAAAAAAATGTTCCATACTCTTAGCACCAAGGGACTTCTTCCAATTTTAGAACTTGTCGCCTGGGAAAAAACTTAAAAGTAAAGTGAAGAAAAAATGACTCATGTTGAAATGTCCGGAGGACATTTTTGAGCTCAGACGACAGTTGCAACTCGAGGTGGAAATTTTCGCCAAATACTTTGACTGTGAGAACGTCATGAATATTAAATTGCGATTATTGCCACTGGCAATGTGACGTCGCCTGACTTGGCAACGTTTGATGGGTATTTGAGCTTCAGTTTGCCGGCATGTTTTGGCCGGATGCTTCCTCCGGTTAGCCACAAGCAAGCTCCTTAAATAGTATCTCGATTTCGATGGCAGCTAGTTGGGGTTAATAAAGTGCACTTTAATTAAGTCTGATATTAACCGAAACCCTTAAACTCTGTCAAATGCATGTGTGGATTCGAAATACCTCCATATCCTCCATGTGTGCCCTTTTAGGTTTGAGTGTTGGCCTCTCTCTATCTCTCTACTTGATTGTTTAATGGCCTTCAGATGAAGGGCGGAATGTTGGGGGCGGCGGATACAGGGGAGCGGGCGTGAGGCCGGGGAAGTGGCAAAGTAAAAATTGGCTCGATGCTCTCAGCTTGATGTGAGTGGGAACTTGATTTATTGGCAGCAAACTAAGTTTGGCCAACGTCAAAAGCAGTCAATCGGATGCAAGTTGACACTTTGCTTATCGACATGCTGAAATACACAGAGAAAAGGGTTATTTTAATAAATGTGATGATTTGAATGACCTAATAAGATTTTATTTAATAGTGATTTAAGTGTTTTATTCATTGAAAGTCTTCGTTTGCCTAAAGGGATAAAGATACAAATTACGGGAATTTTCATAAACTATTCAAAAGGATATTTATTATCATTTATTTATAGAAATCTGAAAAAAAAACTTTTTTAAATATTTTATTAAGAATTTCTATTTAAGTTCAACTCTATTTTGGAATAACAAAATAGTACAAAAATAAAGCATCAGGCTTTCATGGAAATTTGAAAACCAAAAATTCATTCAGTTGTCAGCTCCATGAAACCAATATTTCAGTTGAAATAATTTTTAAGCACGAGTCACAACAAAAAACCAAAGTCCAGATTCAAATTTTACTTTTTCAGAAAAAAATCTCTTTTGAAAACCAAAAATGTATCGAAATCTTCTGTATGTTTTGCCGCATATGGCAAATCGTTTACGCAATTCCGCTGCCAAGCAAATGGTTCGTCAGGAAGGCAGCAAGGAATTTCTACTTTCGATACGAGTTTTTAATAAACAACGGACATACTTCAGTTTTTAAAGTCTTTTTTTATAAAAAGTGAAAAAATATAATCTGCTAATAAAATTTTGATAGATTAGCAAATTCAGATAGAATAGCAAAGCATTTTTGTTTTTTGTCCATGTTGTTTTTCTGAAGTTTGATTTATGCCCTTTCCTCACCAGAGCTGAATGTAGCATTTTGACATTTTTTGGTATATGTTACATTTTTCCCATATATTTTCAAGTGGTTCTAGAGGTGGGAGAAAAGAGCATTCGTCAATAAATGCTACTACATTTCGATATTCTCGTGCCTAAAATACCAAATATCAGAGTAGTTTTCGACTATCGACAAAATGCCCATCGCAATATTTAAAAAATATTCGGTTGTATATGTTGAATTTGAAAGCAAAGCACATTTATTTACTAATTGAGAAATGCTAAATGCTGTCCCGTGCGGACAGGAAATAGCATTTTTTTGAATACCGAAAAAATACTACAGTATGTACATCAGTGAGGAAATGGCATTAGAAAGTGTAAAAAATTCAATAACATCTTACATCAAATTTGCACTAAAATTTTGATAAATTTAGTTTAACGCCAAGAAAGGTATGTGATTTTCTTTTGTGGCAAATGCAATGGCACAAGGCACATGCATAAATTAATTGCAATCAATCTGCTAGTGAAGTGAAGTGAAACCAACTCGATCTGATGTTTGAAGTTAATTTAAAGCTATAAGTTACTTGCGAATAGAAACAATATAATTTGTACATCTCAGGTTTCAATGTAATTTAAAGAAAAAATGTAAAAATATTAAACCTCTAAATTTAAATGTAATACATCTAATTTTTTTATCTAATAGAATTTTGTAGAATTAAAAATACACCGCCTATACAAATATTTGGGGTTACAAAACCCATTATAGGTTCTAAAAAAATGTGTGTACAAATATTAAGAAATAGTATTAATTTTTTTCTAGCATATTCCCAACTACATATATGATCTGCAAGTTGGCTTCCTTTTTGGTTAATATGCAAAGAACCAGTATTTGTCTAGGTTCGAACGGATTCTTGGTTTGTTAGGCATGCAAAGCATTTGAAAAGTGCCACCAAGATAAAATCTTTCGATCCCCAAATTATAGGATTTTTATAAACACAGTTTTAAGCAAAGGACAATTTTAAATTCCAATGGCAGCTATTAAATTCGAATTCGTACCATCATGGCTGGATCGACTGGTCAAGAATATAAATCGGAAAATTCTTCTTATCTGCGTTGTCAACTTCTGCCATTATACCCTCTGAAAGGGTATACAATACAATTTAGAATAAACTGGTTTAATTTATATTCCAAAAGTTTGCGAAAGAGATTTTTTTCTGAAAAAGTAAAATTTGAATCTGGACATTGGTTTTTTGTTGTGACTCGTGCAAAAATTAGAGGAAAAATACCTTAGATCTAGAAATAAACATGACATGAACCGTGACCTGACCACCAATAAATTTTTTCGTAAAATAACTGTAATTTCGTTTTTTTTCTAAGAACACGTGTTCGTTTTAAAAAATAAGTGGGTTGTTTAATTTTAAAAAAAATCTACATATGGCCACTTCCACTTCCAAAAAGTCCACCAAGCCAAACATCTTTAAACTTGAATAAAACAAATTTCCACATAAATTGTCTGCCATATTAGTTTCTAATTAGTTGGATCCTGAGCTAAACTAAAAATTTAGAGTATAGTTTGATTATTTTTATGACAAACGCCATCAATATACGCAAAAGTTAGTTTTTGGCTATTTTTTTTGTTATTTTTTGGACTTGTCTTCTGTTGTAAATATATCCTATAGAAATGCCATAGAGTAAGAAACTATATAGAGACGCCATTTGCTCTGCCCGAACCTCTGCCCAAGCTCTGCTGATAGCCAATTCAAGGCCAAGTTCGAAGCGAACTTCTGTGCGAAGCAACAGCAATAGTGGTGAGAGTCCACACCCAAAAGCAAAACAGTGAGTTAGAGCGGTGCTGATATATAAAATCCCATAAAACTCACCATGGGCCCAAAATGCATGTTTGAATCGAACATTGTAAAAATGAGGGAAATTCTCGTTTTACTCTATCGTAGAGTAATAATGTATAGATACGCCATTTGCTCTGCCGCTCTCTTCGGCGATTTCGCCAATGATGCCACCTAGGCGAAAAACGAGAATTTCATTCATTTTTACAATGTTCGATTCAAACATGCATTTTCGGCCCATGCATAAAGTGGAAATTTTTATGTTAATGATTCAATTTCTGTAAAAATTATCAATTATTACTTAAAAGCTGACAAAACATCAAAAATAAATAAAAAAAGTTGTTATTTTGAAACCTTCTTTGTTAACCATTCGTAGGAGAAAGAAAAGGAAATGTCTTCTTTTGCTTATAATTCCGTTAAAAAAATTACACAAATTATTTTGAGTGTGGGGTTTGAAAGATACAGAGTTGCACTTTTTAAATGTTTTGAGTTACATTACATACGAAGAATCCGTTCGTCTGCAAAATAGGTTCAAAGTTGGCCAAAAACAAAATTTTTCCAACTTTAATGTCCTTTTTTTTAGAATCCTTGCGTGTCAAAATTTTTTTGAGAGCACATTTAGAGCACTGATTATTTAAAGCAAATAGGATTTTTAAGATTTCATCGAGGTAATTAAATAAAGGTTAAATTTTTAAACACAGTGTAGTATTATAAATTTGCTTGTATGGGAGGCAAAAGAGGGCGTGGTTGCACAGACTCAAAAATTTGTTTGCATACTATTCCTTGTAAAAAAACAGAATGTGTAAAGTTTGAAGTCTGTGACTCAATTTTTAGAGTTTATGCCTTAAAAATCGATTTTTGAACCATAGTGCCATTGAGTTTTATGTTGGATGCAAAGTTCGCTAAGTTGGCAGGTTTTACATGGCTAAGTGGCAAACTGCTAGCGGTTTTGTTAAAAACAAGTTAACAGGACCTAACTGATTAAGAGGTTATATACAGTTGTACCGCACAAAAAATGAAATTTTACCGATTTTTTTTTGACACCAAAAAAAATACTTATTCAAAATGTTTTGCCGGTGTTGTTAAAAAATATTAAATAATAAAAATGTTATGGCCAAATTCCAAGATCGTCTTTTTTCGATGGTGACTTGCGGTGGACATCATATCCTAAGAACGGTTCATCTCAAATCCCCAATTCAAAAAAATTTCGTTAGTATATTGTATTGCCTAGTCCCTGAACGAAGGATTTGTAAAAATTTTGATATAAAAAAAATAGCGACTGTTTTAACAAAAAATGTACTTTTTTAAGGTATAAAATTTTGGATTTTATGCTCTAAAAAAAGAAGTTTTCAAAAAAAATGTAAATTCCTTCGTTCAAGGACTAGCTATTGTTGTAATAAATAAGTGGTCAAAATTTTGTGTCGATCGGATTAATAGTTTTTTAGTAATCGTGTCCACCGCAAAGGTAATTTCGAAAAAACAAGATTCTGAGATAATCGCGTTTAAAGTTTCAAGTTTGTACCGGCCGATGTGCAGGTAGTGCGCGATAAATAGCTACAACTTCGGTTCTAATGCTCCGATCGTTCTGAATTTTTGTAAGAGTATTCTCAAAAGTATATACTTCAAGAATATGCAATAAAAAAAAAAACATTTTTTTATCTATCACAACTGTATATAACCCCTTAACCCCTTTCCGGTCTTGAACCGGGTATTTAACAATCTGGCAACGTTGCCCAATGTAATGTACGGCAAAAAGTTTAACGCAGCAGAACGCGCTGCAATGGCGGATATTTTGTGTTTTAATAAAGTGAATGTGAAAAAACGAAAAGAAATCATGCAATAAAATAAACGCGCTGCAATGGCGCATGTTCTGTGTTTTTTTTTATTAAAGTAAATGTAAAAGAAAGAAAACGAAAAGAAATCATGCAATAAAAACAAAACATCCGCCATTGCAGCGCTTTTCGCTTATTTGCATACATACACATACATATATACACACATTAATCGGTAAGCAAGACCTGCTTACACTTAAAAAAATTATTCAAACATTCCGAGCGAATAATTATTTGAGTGAACACAGGTGTTGGTTTTCCCAATATTTAAAAGATTTTACTAAATTACTAAATTAAAAAGACAGGTGTGTTTTGATTTTTTTTAAATTGTTTTCTTAATTAATTATGTTTGTTTTTTTTTCATGTCAATTGTTGGAGGACATCGGAGAGTAATGCCGCCTCCAGTCTGGCCAATATGGTTATCATGCTGGTCACCACCTCGACTGCCATTGCCGGACTCTCCACCTCGAACTTTTGGAAGGCTTCTCCAACCGCATTCGCCATCTTGCAGGACCACTTGATTCCAATGTCCTTCAAGAGGTCGGCGTTTACGTAGGTGAGGGACACCTTCCCCGTCTCCACGACGAAGTACCTCGCCAGGAGGGACTTTATGTGCGGCAGCTGATTCTGGTATAATACCCGCGCTGAGTCGTGCTTCACACCTGCCCCGACCGACCAGAATTTTTGGTCGTAGACCACAGGGCACCCATGTCCCGTGAGCCCGGACTTGGCGGCTGTGTTGGTGCCGTTCTGTTTGGCAACGGCTCCGACGAGATATGTAATTAGGCCGTGGGCGTACGTGGGCGTACGCCGTTTGCCATTTCGGCGCCACCGGATAAATGCATTTCAATGCAAACCTAAAAATTACAAATAATCCATATTTATTCAAATGTTATTTATATTTTTTTGATCACACTTACCACTTGGATGTGGACGATCCTCATGAACGTCCCGTCCACGGTTGCGACGCCTGCCACGAGTGCCCTCAATTTTTGATAAACAGAGTTCTTCAAGTGTTTGAAGTGAAACTCGTCGAATATGATGACATATGGCTTCGGGCGGTCGTGCAGTTGCTTCAGCAGGCAGGTCAACAATATGTTTCCCTGCTGCATATCTGCACGGTGCCGCCCGACATATGCGATCGCCGCGTCCAGCTCCTCAGAATCCTGGTTAAAAATTTCGATCCTCTTGAAGTCCATTTCGCACGTGTAATGAAGGCAGCAATACATTAGTTTGAGATGACACTGAAAGAAATGTATGGTCACAGAGCTTAAAGCTTTTCGCCGATAATCGTCGGTGAATCATGGTCAGCGAACATTACAACCAATATGCATAACTTGATTTCTGATATTTGCTTTTTGATATTTCCGCAGGACTACTGTCGCCCAGGAAAAGAGGTTCCCTAAGATTTAAGGATAAGCCGCGCTTTCAATCGCCACCGCCCTTCAAACCGCTGGCCAAGGGCTCCCCGGCAGAGCTCCAAGTCGCACAGTGATCTTAAGAAGGGTCCCTCCATGCAATTGGTAAATGTAAACACTTCATTAATTCCGCCCAAGTTGTTATATTTCCCAACATTTTTTTGATATTTGTAACTCAAATCTATCATTTTCTTACAGCCGATTCCTCAGAATCAATTCTATCCCGGCTTGGTGGCTGGTCCCTGGCCGCCTGACACTGTGGCTGCCACTACGGCCCATGGCCAGAACTTCTACGAGATTGGCGGCAACATATTCACCACCAATCCACTGGCTCCGCAGGCTGTGGCCGCCGGTTTCGCTCAAGCTCCGCCACCCACTGCACAAACGATGGTCACGTCCAAGCCATGGTGCAGGTGAACAGCTCCACTCGTCACTATCCCATCAAGAGCAACTGGAAGGGTGAGTTTTTAGATGAATTTTTATTTATTTATTTATAACTAATCCTATATATTTCCTATCTTTTCAGCTCCATGGCAGCTCACCCTCTAATCCCCATCAGCAGCAGCACCTGATGTCCTCTTCCTCCGGCAGCAATGTACAGTCAGGTGGCGGCAGCGATGGTGGCGGAGCCTCGCTCCAGCTCGCTTTGCATAAAAAACAAAAAACGGCTTAAGGTTAAAAGCTGCTAAAACGCTTTATGGGACTCGAGATCGTAGATCTCTACTTAGCTATGTCAAAATAGTTATAAGAATAAGAAGTTCTTAAAATATTATTTAAATTAAAAAAAAAAATTTAATATGTATTTAATATTTTGCTTGGAACTATTGTATATCTTCCATCTATATACCTATAAAAAACCATTCCTAAAAATTTGAAGGTTGAATGCTGTGGCCAATCCAGTAAAGCTGCAATTTTAATATTTTTACTAAATATTCCTACAATATTTTAGGTCGTCTCTAGGAAATTATATCTCCCTAAGTAATAGGGTTGGTTAAAAAATCGATAGCACTATCGATACTATCGATGGTTTACAAATTTAGGAAACATCGATGGCTTAAACCCTCAATCGATACTATCGCTCAGAAAAAAATCCCATTTTACATGTAATTTTTGGTATATTTTAAAAAAGAAAAAAAGTATTTTAAAGTATATATTTTAGAACACGACGGTATTTCCATTGCTAGGGCTCAACATTAAATTTTGTTTCACTTTAATCGCACCATCGATGTTTTAACAACCCTACTAAGTAACCTCAATTAATTCTAAGTAAATATTTGTTCCATTATCTATAATTATTTTTATATTTGTCTATATATTTTAAATATATATTTATGTGTGATTTTAAACTTAAAATATGTTTATAATTATTAATAACAAGTATCATCTTAGTGGGCGACCCTTTAGACAATTAATTCCCACCACTGATGTAAGACCATGGCAAAAAAAAAAGCTGACAAAAGATCTCCCACCTTCGTTCCGGGACAAAAGAGCAAGAGTAATTTTCTTCTTTTTGCCAAACGTCTTTCAAACACACATAAAATAGATGGCATAAAAGCTTTTAAATGTGTTTACCGAATCGCAAGCAACAAAAACACAGCCAAAAGCCAAATATAAATAATTCAGTGAAGACATAAAAAAAAGATGAATAGAAATCAATTCGAGCTGGCTCAAGTTATATTTTTTGAATGTCGTTTGAAATGAATGCCCAAGCAGGTGAATTGAATAGGTCTGGACTTAAGCGATGGAAAAATTCCCCATTTTTAATTCCCATGTTAGAAAATTAGAATTAATTGATGTTCTGTAAGGGAAACTCTTTGACGTCAGAAACTAGTTTGGCCAAAACCAAAAAAAACCGAGAATCTAAAAATAAACGAGACAGTTCTTAGAATTTTGCAGACCTTACAGATATCATTAACTTAAGTCGATTATGTATGTTCGCCCTGTAAGAGGTCGGCTTTTCGGTTTCTACTTCGTTTTCTACGCCATTCTATGACGTCAATTTGTAATGAACCTCTGTTGAAAGCCGGTTAATTAAATGATTATCAAATTGTGTGTTCTTTTGGGGTTACAAAATGATTACAAGGTTTTAACACGATACAATCGTTTCGATTTGTTTGTTTTTTTTTCTAAAAATAAGTCATATATTGAAAGATAAAATATATCAACTTACTATAAATTTATATTTTTTAATTTTATATTTTATTTTGTATTATTTGTATTAATTTTTTTAGTTTCAGAATGAAATTAAGTATTATTTTCATTAATATTATATTAAAACATTTTAAAGGTAGAGTTTTAGACCTATTAAGATATATTATAGGTTTATATAGATAAACAGCTGTTTAATTAAATTTTAATTGAAAAGTAAAAACTATAGAGACAAATTTCGTTTGACTTGCTGCATAATTTTGTTAAATCTCTATTATTATACCCAATCTAACGATCGATTAATTCTAACTTAATTTGCACTTAAGCCACATCAAATGTCCAAAGTTCAATAAACCTTTAGGGATGCAAGCTGTAGATCATAAATAAGGCGTGCATAATTACCCTAGGACTAAGCTTTTGGTCCACACCCAACCCAATCATCAGGTTTTATCTACTCTTAAGTCTTTTGAAGACATCATAATTTATGGAACAGATGTCGGGCCGCTTTGGGATATGAATAAAACACAAAACTAAAATCATACGTGTATGTGTATCAATCACATGCGACAGATTGTCTCGTTTATGGTTATCAGTCAGACTTTTTGGCAAAGTCTTCGATTAGCATAAAGACAAACGTTTTGTCTGTCTGCCGGTCATCGGTTTTTATGGCCACAAAACAAATAAATAAATAAAAACACAAGCGGAAAAATACAAGACAAAAAAATGGTTGATAATTTATAATGAACATGTTGTTTATGCACCTCTCAAAGGGCTATAAAACCCCTCTGGGATTACTTGGCCCTCTTGTAGACATAGCCGCCATTCGGTGCATAGACGGTATCCGCCACGCTCTTGGGATCGTCGGCCAACGGATGAGGATGAGGGACCTCCTTTCGGGGCTCCTCCACCTTTTCCGGATGCTCCTCATCGGAGTAGCCCGGCGGAGCGGGTCCCCCAAAGCCGGGTCCAAATTGCTGATAGGGATTCTGGTTTACGGGCACCGAAGGTCCACCGAAGCCAGGCGGCACATTGAAGCCCTGGAACGGTGGGCCCTGGGGATTGGTCAGCGGAAGTCCCTGGTTGGTCAGGAATTCCGGTGGGAAGGGTCCTCCGGGGAAGCCATTTCCGCTTACTCCTTGGGGTGCAAAGGGAGGTCCTTGAGGTGGAAAACCATTTCCGAGCTGGAAGCCTGCGCCCTGTGGTGGAAAGCCTGGCCCCTGTGTTGGAAATCCTGCCCCCTGTGGTGGAAAGCCTGCCCCCTGTGGGGGAAAGCCTGCTCCCTGTGGGGAAAAGCCTGCTCCCTGTGGTGCAAATCCTGCTCCTTGTGGGGGAAATCCTGCTCCCTGCGTTGGAAAGCCTGCTTCCTGAGGTGGAAAGCCAGCTCCTTGTGGTGGAAAACCTGCTGCCTGTGGTGGAAAGCCTGCTGCCTGAGGTGGAAAGCCTGCTGCCTGAGGTGGAAAGCCTGTCTGAGGACCGAAAGAACCTCCAGGAAAAGCACCACCTGCAGGCAGTTGGAAAGCGGCATTCGGTGGACCACCTGGGAAAGGTCCTCCTCCTCCTGCCCCGATTCCTGGACCCACTCCTTCACCTGGAGCACCGCCCCCGAAGCCAAAGAATGGCGGGTAGATGGGCAGGGGGAAGTTAGGCGGCTGGACGGGCGGTGGTGGAACATTACTGCCCGTGGGAATGGCGTAGCCTGGTGGCAGGGGCAAACCATTCGAGGGATAGAAACCAGAGGGGTCCCTTTGGATCTCCTTGGCCTCATCCGTCTGTTCCGCCGCACTGGGCGGTATGTAATCCTTGGGCAGCAGGTGACTCACATCCCCGTTTATTAGGGGCAGAAGTAGGACCAAAAAAGCCCATAACTGCATCATCTCGAGGTGGTGGTTCGGTTTTATCTCTGGGAGCTTCCACGGCTTCCACACTAACTATGTGGCCACGGGCCCCGAAATCCGCACTTATAAGACAACTGATTATATAAATCGCGGCCGGCTCATTTCACTTTCCCATTCGACGAACGGAAATTGACTTTGCATCACAGCACAAAAGGTTCCATAAATAGTCACCGATCTGTAGATCGAAGGTGCGAGGGGAAGTGCCAAAATTGAACTATAAAAATTAATTTGGCGGCCG
Organism: Drosophila pseudotakahashii; assembly: GCA_035046095.1. Classification (NCBI taxonomy): domain Eukaryota; kingdom Metazoa; phylum Arthropoda; class Insecta; order Diptera; family Drosophilidae; genus Drosophila; species Drosophila pseudotakahashii. The sequence goes on from JAWNOE010000105.1 coordinate 7,143,445, forward strand.
GATTTTACATAAATAAAACAAAACACCGATATCGGAGTGCCAAATTTAGCATTGAAAAGGTGCCAAAGAAAGAAGCACAAAAATATTTACAGTTAACAATTTAGTGATGATGAACCCATGAACTCTTACTCGAAATCAAATGACAACTTTAAAGCATTTGTCAGTGTTGATTAGGCCCAAGAAAAGCACAGAAAAATTCATTTATTTTTAAAAACTTAACTTAAATATGTAAAAATAAAAAAAAACACATATGTATTTATGTTTTTAGTAGAAATTTAACATAACCCGTGGGTTTAAGAAATTAATAATCCTTCCAGTGTTGAATAAGTCATATTGAAGCACATAAGCTTAAAAGCTTTGTTTAATTAAAGCTTTATTTAAAATTAGCAGAAAAGCTGCGAAATATGTTAGTACCAACTTCCAAGTTTAATCAAAGCTCTAAGAGAAAGCACAATGGGTTAATCAAAGCTTCACGTTACATTCGTTATTGAGCTATAGATAACAACAAATTTCAGTGTTGTTAGTGTTCGACTACAACACAGCTGAATTCGCTGAGTTCAAAAGTATGAATTAACGGAATGCAAGATGGAACATTATGAGCTTGATGGAAGACTCGAAAATTGAAACATTAGTCATTGATGCCACTCGAAAGATATGTTCTTGTTTTACGGGTTTTAGTTTAAACAAGCCCAAGAACAAAGAGCTATTTTAGACAATGATTTAAAGTTTATGTTGCGCTGTGACTAAGTCAGGAGCTCCTAAAAAATAAAAAAATCGATTCAATATACGATATTTGCATTTATTTCGGAGTTTTTTTTTCGGAATCGTAAATGTAAAAACAAACAGTGACATAACACTAGTTACCAAAAAAAAAAACAAAACGATACCTTTATTGGCTGTTTAAAACACTCAATCTTTTGGCCTTGGTTAAAAAAAAGGGAATTTTTTTAAAATAATTATTATATTGTAATCTGTTTAAAACAGTAAGTATTTTTTAGTGTAGGACAATTTTTGGCCAAGTTATGGAAAAAAAAACCAAAAGAAAAATTCCTATTTTAGTCAAAAACCCAAATCCGGAATTTCCCAAAAAAAAACAAAACAGTTTTTTCGCTGAAATAAAGGAAATATTGATCCAAATATGTATTGTCATACCTTTCTGAACTCGTTATTAAATTTTTAATCGATTGACATTTAAACCTGGACATTTAAATTTTTTGTCATTTTTCGCAAAAAATCATGAATAAAAAATTCATAAACAAATAAACAAAAAAAAATTAAAATTAACAAAAATTTTATTTATTCAAAATCACACGGAAAGTGTCATGGATTCAATTATTATATTGTAATCTGTTCAAAATAGTATGTATTTTTAATGTAGGACCATTTTTGGCCAAGTTTTAGCAAAAAAACCAAAAGACAAAATTCATGTTTTTGTCAAAAAATCGAAATGACGAATTTTCAAAAAAAAACCAAACAATTTTTTTTGCTGAAACAAAGGAAATATTAATCCAAATATTGATTGTCATACCATTCTGAACTCGTTATTAAATTTCCAAACGATTTACATTTAAGCATTGACATTTTATTTTTTGTTAATTTTTTGCAAAAAATTATGATGTACCCCCTCATAAAAAAAATGAAAATTGACAAAAATTTTACTTTTTTTAAATCACACGGAAAGTGTAATAAATGTAATTATTATTTTGTAGTCTGTTTAGAACAGTATGTATTTTTGATGTAGGACAATTTTTGGCCAAGTTATAGCAAAAAAACCAAAAGAAAAAATTCCTATTTTTGTAAAAAAAGAACAAAACGGCGAATTTCCAAAAAAATAACAAACAGTTTTTTCGCTGAAACAAAGGCAATATTGATCCAAATATGGATTGTCATACCTTTCTGAACTCGTTACTAAATTTCCAATCGATTCACAATTAAACTTTGACATTTTATTTTTTTGCCATTTTTCGCAAAAAATCATGATGTACCCCCTTATAAAAAAATTAAAATTTACAAAAATTTTATTTTTTTTAAATCACACGGAAAGTGTAATGGATGTAATTATTATTTTGTTATCTATTTAGAACAGTATGTATTTTTTATGTAGGACAATTTTTGGCCAAGTTATAGCAAAAAAACCAAAAGAAAAAATTCCTATTTTTGTAAAAAAGAACAAAACGGCGAATTTCCAAAAAAATAACAAACAGTTTTTTCGCTGAAACAAAGGCAATATTGATCCAAATATGGATTGTCATACCTTTCTGAACTCGTTACTAAATTTCCAATCGATTCACAATTAAACTTTGACATTTTATTTTTTTGCCATTTTTCGCAAAAAATCATGATGTACCCCCTTATAAAAAAATTAAAATTTACAAAAATTTTTTTTTTTTTAAATCACACGGAAAGTGTAATGGATGTAATTATTATTTTGTTATCTATTTAGAACAGTATGTATTTTTTATGTAGGACAATTTTTGGCCAAGTTATAGCAAAAAAACCAAAAGAAAAAATTCCTATTTTTGTACAAAAAAAAAAAAACGGCGAATTTCCAAAAAAATAAGAAACAGTTTTTTCGCTGAAACAATGGCAGTATTGATCCAAATATGGATTGTCATACCTTTCTGAACTCGTTACTAAATTTCCAATCGATTGGCATTTAAACCTGCACATTTTATTTTTTTGACATTTTTTGCAAAAAATCGTGATGTACCCCTTTAAAAAAAATATATAAATTGACAAAAATTTTATTTTATCAAAATCACACGAAAAGTGTCAGGGATGTAATTATTATATTGAAATCTGTTTAAAACAGTATGTATTTTTGATGTAGGACCATTTTTGGCCAATTTATAGCAAAAAGGGCAATATAAAAAATTCGTATTTTCGTTAAAAAACTAAACCTGAATTTAAAAAAAAAAACAGTTTTTTCGCTGAAATAAAGGAAATATTGTACCAATTATGGAGTGTCATAACTTTCTGAACTCGTTTTTAAATTTCCAATCGATTGGCATTTAAACCTGGACATTTTGGTTTTTTGCCATTTTTCGAATCAATTGTCAATAAAACCTAGAAAATGTTTAATTTATTCTTTATTTTGACAAATTTTCGCCAAAAATTATGATGCTCTGCAAAAAATTAGAAAATTTGTAAAAAAGATATGTATAGGTTACTATTTGTAAGGTGTTGACTTCCTTAATTCCCGACCACAATTTCAAAAACATATTTCTTTGGATTATTGTTTTTTTCTTTTAATTTTCGTTGTTAACAAAGTTTACAATACAAAAAAAAAATATTGATGGTGAATTTTGGGGGCAGTATGTAGGTATTTACACTGTTTCGCATTCAGTTCAGCAGGCCTCTGATTTCGATTTCGAGTCGCTTACTTCCTGTAGACATAGCCGCCGTTGGAGGCGTACTGGGTGCCCACATCCACAGAGGCGGGAGCGGAGTAGCTCACCGAGGGGGCGGCGTAGCTGACAGAGGGAGCGGCGTACGACTGCTGGACAGCAGGGGCGGAGTAGCTCACAGAGGGGGCGGCATAGGTCTGCTGGACAGCAGGGGCGGAGTAGCTGACCGAGGGAGCAGAGTAGCTAACCGAGGGGGCGGCGTACGACTGCTGGACAGCAGGAGCGGAGTAGCTGACCGAGGGAGCCGAGTAGCTGACCGAGGGAGCCGAGTAGCTGACCTGGGGAGCAGGAGCGGAGTAGCTGACCGAGGGGGCGGAGTAGGTCCTCTGGACGGCCGGGGCGGAGTAAGTCCTCTGGACGGCCGGGGTGGAGTAGGTCTGCACGGGCGGCAGGTACTCGCTGCTGGGGGCCGAGTAGGTCTGCTGGATGGCAGGGGCGGAGTAGCTCACCGAGGGGGCGGCGTACGAGTTCTGGAGGGGCGGCAGGTACTCGTTGCTCAGGTGGCTCACATCGGCGGCCACGCAGGCGAACAGGGCGAAGGCAACGAGGAATTTCTGCAAGTAGGATATAACACACATTTCACATTAGCACATTATAGGGCACAAAAAAAAAATTAAAATAATATTATATATTTTATATATTTCTTCTTTTTTTTCAGTTATATAATCCTTCACTGACCATGTTGATTGAAAGTGGGTTTTTTGAAGCGACTGTGCTGGATGAGCTGGAGGCTGCGACTGATGCCGGTCCCTAGAGCGGGCTTTCAATTTATAGCGGCCGGCCGGTCCGAAGAAAAGCCCCGGTTTCCGAGCGGGCTCAGCCTCAGCTGCAGCGGCAGATGGTGAAGGCGGTAAGACGTTAAGACGGTAAGGAGGAGGTTGAAGCCACCGGCGGTCCAAGAAGAAGAAGTCGCCACCATAAATTCAAGACAAACAGCAGCGGGCGGGGCCCCAGAGGTGCCTGAAGTTCAGACACAGTTTCACAGCTAACTTGTTTGTAAACCACAATTTTTAAATTCTAACGAATTAGAAAAATGTTAGAAAATAACTTTGAAATTTGTAATAGGGAAAAACATTAAGAAAAACAATATTTTTCAAATTCCAATATTTTTAAATAAGAAAAATGTTTTTCAATAAAAAAACAAATTATAGTTTTGAATGAAATTGAAATTTATTTTGGTGTATTTAAATATTTCAAAATAGAAGCACAACATATAAGAAATATAGGTATTATAATAAAAAGAAATACCACATATATGTATAAGTATAAAAACGAATAATAGTTTTGTAATTATGAAATTGATGTGTTAAATGTTAAATAAGGCGAAAGAAAAATGTAAAATATATATAATAAAAAAAAATAACAAATTAATTTAAGTAAAATTTGTTGGCATACAATTTTTTTAGATTCCATAAAATTTTAAAAACTTTTTTAGATCAAAAAAAATTGTATCATTAAGAATAAAAAGGAATACAAAATGTATTTTGGTGTATTTCAAGGTTGAATATTTAAATATATATAAATAAAATAGTCAATCGAGAAATCTCTAATATTTTTATATTTAGTTGCAAAGGTCAAAATAATAATTTTAACTTCAAAATAACAAAATAAATAATATTTAAAGTAAAATTGATTTAACCGTTAATATTTGCAAAGTCAATGATGTAATTACACTTTTGACCTTTTAACACAACCCAAAAATATGACACAATTTTCCAGCGTTTTTAATATGCATGTGGCACAAAAGCTAGTTAAAATAATAATAACCATATTTTGGAGATTGCAAATAATAATTAATTAATAATATCCACTTCAACCACCCACATTGTTTTAATGGCATTTGGCAATAAAATGGCCAAAGTGGCAACACTAATCGGGATCGGGGGTAAAAAAAATATATAAAGCAAAGCTAGCAAACGGAAAATGACATAAAAATTAAATTTAACATAAAACCAAACGAAATCGCACACGCAAAACGGGTTTGTCTCATTTACAATACTTATACTTATACTTAAACTTATACCTATATTATTTTTCCATCGACGCAACGGGTTTTCGGTTTTCGTTGGCGGGTGAACTACTTTGGGACACCTTTTTCGTGGGGTCTTCAATCAAGGGGAACAAAGACTAAAGACCACCGACGACTAGGGGTTCCACTAATTAACATTCAATTTAACACATTATGGGCAACGCAACCTTTTCTCGTTTTAGCCACATTGCGGTGGTTAAGCGTTAACGTTAACCGCAGAAATGGGCCGCATCGCCAGAAAGAGATCCATTTCCATTTCTCAGATCTCTGGCCTCGTCCGCGACACTCGTCTAGATTGATGGCCCCCACAGAATGTCGTGTGTTCGGAAACAGATCCAACACTCGCACTTTCTAAAAAGCCATGAACACATACGTATACTTAAAGCCATCTGAGAAGCCGGCAGAAGACGGCCTTGAGAACAGAGCCGACGTAGAGTTACGAGTTCCCGAGCGGTCTTTACATAATAAGCAACAACTTTTACTCCCGATGCCATGCCACATCTTGTGTCTGCCGGTGGGCAACCCTGAACTTGAAATGAAATGCAGCGATCATTAACGCACGACAGGTGCACCGACAAAAATCATATATCAATATTTCAATAATAACAATAAATTCTGGTACTTCGAACCGGTAAACACTTAGCTGCTGAATTAATCATTCCCAAGTGAAAATCATTAACAACTTTGTAACCATACAGCATAAATACTTTACGGATTATATAGGAAATTTACAACCGGTCCACAGTTAATATCCATTTTTATATGATGCAGATTTCACATGCTGAGTATGCTGAATTATCTTTCAGTGCAGCCGTAAATCAAGACTGAAAAGGCCGGCAACGCCAAGCATGACGACAAGTTGATGCAAGCTTAAGAGTTAATGGACTGCAGTTGGGGGAAACTTGAACTTAAATTCAACATGACCATTCCGAGAACTACAAATTGGGCAGCTGATGACCCCAAAGCAGGTATTTTGAAACAGTTATAAGGAAATTGTAGTTGAGGATACTTTGGCATAAAAATAACGGGTTTTGACACCCAGATATTCCCCAGAATAATACAAATAAAAGTAGAAAGCATGTTTAAAAAAATACATATATATTTAAAGTAAATAGACTCTGGGGCTCTTACTAACTAAACTTAGTAGACATAACCTCCGTTGGAGGCGTACTGGGTATCCTGACCGACCGGCAGGTGGGCAGGAGTGATGGTGTCCGCACCAATGGCCACGGGCACATGCGTCTCGGGATTGAACTCCTCGATGCCATTCGAGGCGGGCTCCTCGTACAGATGGGCAGGTGTGATGGTGTTGGCTCCAATGACGGTGGGGGCTTGTCCCTGTCCCTGGACGTAGGCGGCGATCAAATTGGCGGGCTGGTAAGAGCTTGAATCTCCTCCGGGAACGACTGCCTCTTGTTCCTGCTGCTGCTGCTGCTCCTGGACGTACTTGTAGTGCGCCTCTCGATCAGCCTGGGGAATAAACTTCTCAGGGGTGTAGCTATCAGCGCCAATAGCAGCAGGAACTGGTGCATAAGTATTGGCTCCAATCGCAGCTGGAACAGAAGTCTTAAGATGAACGGGAGTGTATTCAGCGGGTTGATACGAGCTCGAATCTCCACCAGGAACAACCTCAGCTGCAACAGCGCCAGAAAATGACTGCTTCAGATAGGCAGGAGTGTATTCAGCGGGTTGGTAGGAGCTAGAATCACCTCCTGGGATGATTTCGGCAGCCTTCAGATGGGCGGGAGTGTATTCAGCGGGTTGATAGGAACTGGCGTCGCCTCCAGGAACAACCTCAGCTGCCTTCAAGTGCTCAGGAGTGTATTCAGCGGGTTGGTAAGAGCTTACTTCAGCACCAGGAACAACTTCAGCAGCAACAGCGCCAGAAGAGGATTGCTTAAGATAAGCAGGAGTGTATTCAGCGGGTTGATAGGAGCTCGAATCTCCACCAGGTACCACTTCAGCAGCAACAGCGGCAGAAGAGGACTGCTTAAGGTAAGCAGGAGTGTATTCAGCAGGTTGGTAGGAGCTGGAATCACCTCCTGGGATTATTTCGGCAGCCTTCAGATGGGCGGGAGTGTATTCAGCGGGTTGATAGGAACTGGCGTCGCCTCCAGGAACAACCTCAGCTGCCTTCAAGTGCTCGGGAGTGTATTCAGCGGGTTGGTAAGAGCTTACATCAGCACCAGGAACAACCTCAGCAGCAACAGCGCCAGAAGAGGATTGCTTAAGATAAGCAGGAGTATATTCAGCGGGTTGATAGGAGCTAGAATCACCTCCAGGGACTACCTCAGCAGACTTGAGATGGGCGGGAGTGTATTCAGCGGGTTGGTAAGAGCTTGAATCAGCACCAGGAACAACATCAGCAGCAACAGCGCCAAAAGAGGACTGCTTAAGATAAGCAGGAGTGTATTCAGCGGGTTGATAGGAGCTAGAATCACCGCCTGGCACTATTTCCGCGGAGGAAGAAGAAGAGGAGGATGAGGACGAAGAGGCGGAGAGTCCATAGCCTCCGTCGACGGACAGGCCCAACTTGAGGTGACTGACGTCGGCGGCGACGAGGCCGACAAAGGCCAAAGCAAAGACGTAGAACTTCTGCAAGCGGAGCAAAAAAAGTAGATAGGGTTGAGAGGGTGAGATGTGGTGGGGTGTGGTGAAGGAAATATTCACGGTGGTTCCCCCTAGAACCGAAACTTACCATGTTTGGACCGAGTCTGTTGATCTGAAGAGGGACGTTTCAGGTTTTTATACCCACAAAAGATTATGGGCCTATGCTAATTGGAGTTTTGTTTTGATCTCCGCTTGATTTGGTTCCAACCTGCCTGTTTTTCCTATATTTCACTTTTTTTGGGCTTGCGAATTTGCATAGGTAGCATAACAAAAGTGCCGATCTTATCAACTTGATTAGAACCTCGGAGGGTTTGAGCGCCTTGGCCTTACCGTCAATTAAACTGTCGTTTGTCTGGTACACAGAGAGAAAAATATTACCAAAAATGTCACGCAAATATTTTCATATAAACCTTTAAAAACCTTTAACTGGTTAGCTGGTTTCGGGGCAATCAAATTTTTGTTTAACCCTATGACACTAGTTTTTCTGCCTGTGTACGACTCCATCCTTCCGATGGCTCGCTAAGTGGAGTTATTGATTAGCGCCTGGCAAGTTCACTGGGGTGGTGTCATAATCGGCTTGGTTCGGCAACCAGTTTGCCGTCTTTGGCCAAGAGTCTTAGATCTGGCAATGAGTCTGCTAATTGGGCTTGGGGAAATCAATCGATGAATGCTTAAACTCGCATTGATGCCGCCTATTAAGCGATGCTCGATCAAAATCCAACCACTTTTGGATTTTTACGGCTCGAGAACGGACTAGTTGCATACCCCGCAAGAGTCAAGTAATAAAGTTAATAAAGTTAATTCATTTTAAGTGATTCAGTGTGCCAACTAAATATATCCAGTTTGGAATTGGTTATGCCAACTTTGGCAACCGTGCTGAATGAATTATCCAAAAACAACCTTTATATAAAATTTCAGCTTACATTTTATGGTTGAATTTATGCGCTTAAAAGATAGTTCGGCTGATTTTATGGCTATCATTTGGTGAAATTAGCTTAGCTTAATAAATTTACTGATTTTCATAATGGACGTGCAAAATCTGCAGCCAAGATCAGCAAAAGTGGAGTATTTTAATGGTAAGGTTACCAAAAGGGGTATTTAATGGTTTCATTTGATCTGTCGCGGAAATCTAGAATAATTATGGAACATTGAACTGGGAGCGAAGCATTAAAAACTCGTTTATGCCAAATCGGATTTTGGTTTATTGATTTGTTTTGTCAAAAAATATGAAAATAGATGGTCTGTCAATGGAGCTTATAACTTAATTGTATGAAAAATGACCAAATAAATACATTTGGAATTATTAATGGCCATCTCATAGGTGGCGCTATTTAAATGGCAATAATCTAATTCATTAATTAGTTATTATAAGTAAAATCGATTAAACAAATTGTTTCAAAATTATGAAAAAAATAATAAATCAAATATCTATGGATATCCAAAGGTTATCCCATATGATTGCAACCAATTTGCACCATTTGAGTGACTTGAAATTGTGAATATAATTAATTCATAGTCATAATTTGCATACCTATGTTAATGAGTGAACAGCTTTTTAAATAATTTGATTGAGGTTTATTTACGATCATTTTATGTGTGTATCTGATAGTCTTAGAAGAATTTAGAAAAAGACTTTAAAATTAAATTAAGAAACTTTCCACAAATTAATTTAATTTATGCAAATATGATTGCCCATAAAGTTACCTAATTAATGCTACTTATTAAAATAAATGTAAAATTAGCATAACTTTTTTAGCCTGTTTCTAAAAATTTCTTTTGTTATTTTTACAAATTTATTCGGGTTATTTTGAAGAGGTTTGTTTTGATCAGACCTATTTTTACATATCCCTTTGACGGCCAACTTTTAACTCTAAAATATCTGGAATTATATTTTTAGAGCATGCAAATTTTGTAGACCTGGCCAGTGTTTTTGGTCCGACTTAAGTGTGAATCACCCAAAGAGGCGGAGATTCTTCGGCAACTCCAAACTTGTTTTGCCCTGAAAATAGGCAGACTCGATGCCTTCGCCTTGTCTGGAGTCCAGTTTTTATTTGTTTTGCCTTTACGTCGCTTTAATTATGAAAATTTATGCTTTGAGTGCTGTAATTAAAAAAGAAGAACACAATAAAATACAAGCTTCAAATATATATTTATGGCCTTTATGTAAAACAAATGTCAGAGTCTGTCCGAAAATCAGGTTGAGCGACAAAAGATTTATAATTATGGTTAGATCTTAAGTTTTTATACTTAGATATATATATATACATTTGTTTTCGTTCTTTCTTTTTTGTTGCCAAACAATAGATCAAGTTTCAACGAGTGTTTGTCTATATGTATATACTTATGTACATTTATTGATATTGATTAAGCATTTGTGAGTCAAACTTGTTGGTGACTTAACAGGGGTGTGGATCTCAGATGGTAGCTTAGCCCTCCATTATTTTCGATTGTAGAGAAAGAAAAAACTACACCAACTCCCTACAACCTACAAAAAAAATTTTGAATAAAAACAGTTTTGAGTCTTTCAAGCAGATTTAATTAATAAAAAAACTTAAAAATTTCAAACAAAATAATTCAGTTTAATGTGAGATAGACTGGCAATATGATGTAATTGATTACAAATTTTTCAAATAAAATTATTTTTTTCAAATAAAATTAATTTTTTAAATAAATTTTTTTTTTAATAATTATTTATTTAATATATTTTTTTTTTTTCAAATAAAATTAATTTTTTAAATAACATTTTTTTCAAATAACATTTTTTTAAATAAAATTTTTTTTTTTTAATAAACATGTTTTTAAATAAAACTTTTTTTAATAAAAATTTTTTTTCAAATAATTTTTTTTTCTTATTTTTGTTTTTCTAATATTTTTTCTCTGTACAAGGTATATGTTCCACACACTTTCGGTTTCAACTCTGATATAGTTGATTCTTCTCTGGTAGCCGCCGGGGCTTTTCAAATATTTGTGCAGTTCGCTTGTTTGAGGATGGCAAACGTTTGCCCGGGGTCTCGTCTCGGCCCTCGGCAGCGGCCATAAAACAATTGCGGAACCAGTGACAAAAGCGACAAATTGTTTGGCCCAACAGCAACAACACTGCGAACGGAGGCTGGACCCCTTACACCTTACGCCTTACGCCTTACGCCTCGAAACCCCTTTCCCCTCCTTCCTTTTGTAGGTACACATGCATGTAGTACACACTTATTTGCCGTGTATTTTGGCCACGTCTTGACTCTTTTAAGTCGCCAGCGATCGTTATGAGAAAAATACGACACTTAAATAAGACAGGCACGGTGAGCTCTTAAATAACGTTTGCCAAATTGCATTTCTGTTTGGGATTTTTCAAAACCGGGCAAAAACGCTATTTGCATGTTGTGCAGATGCTCTTGGGCAACTCCCATTTGGCGATCTTCGGATCTTCGATCTTAAGCCCGCATCAGAATCTTCAATCTAAATTTATATGTGGTAAAGAACATTAATCTTATAGCCGGACTTTTTTGGCACATATATAAGATGTTATTTAAATAATTACTTTTTTTGATGATGGTTCTGTCAGCATTTTGGTGTGAAAAATGATTATAATGTGTTTTTTTCCAAATGTATAATTTATTTATTTATGTTTAAGGGTTTGGTTAAAAATATCTAGTAAATAAAACCGAATTTCCCTTTGTGGCTTATCGTTCCAAAAAAAGTATTTCAAGTGGCGACTACGCCCCTACATTAGCATTCATAATTCCGCCACTCAACTCAAGTTGCTCGACTGTTTGTCAAATTCTAGCATTTTCTGAGGCATTGCAAATATATGTTGAAAACTCAATGTTAGATCAGCATGAATGTAAGACGCATTGGCTGCGGCTCTTATTTGTTCCGTAAATTCCCAGAGATTTGCCGAAAGGCAAATAGCTTCACGGCTTAATTAGCCAGGTAAACAGGTAAACACAATGAGAAGCGCATAGAACGGCGCTCGCAATTTGTTGAGCGTTTGTCATTCGCGGTGACCGCCTTTCGGGTGTGGAAAATGTGCTGATCCAAAGCAGGGAAAATCAGTCTCAGTTGTGCTGATGTTATTGGGATGCTACTTAATTAAATTTCCAAATAATACGTTAAAAACGACGGCGATCAATCGCAGGCGAAGGCTTTCTGGCCGGCAGAGATCTTATTACTTGTTTGATTACTTGCCAAAATTCAGTTCGCAGACCCTGACCTTCTCGCCAAGTGCGAAACGTGTCAGAGTCCAAGACGAAATGGAATTAAAAATTTTAATCATTGTTTTTACGGCCATAATCGCGCGAAAGTGAAGGGCGATCGAAGGAAGTCGTCTGCTGGGATCAGTCAAATGGATAAATTGTAGATTGTAGGTGGTTGGTGGTAGCTTTACGACCAGAGCGCGCTAATTAAAATTAAAATCGTATTGAAAGCGAAATTAGCCCACAATTGTGTTGTGCACAGTTCGAACAAAGAAACTTCTTTATTGGCTGGAAGATATATTTGATTTGCCCGCCCAATAATGCCATCAATGGTGACATCTTCCATAAACTAAGAGGGGGGGATCGTGAAACTGGACCCCAAAACTAGTTATGGAAGTGAAAAACCACTTTTGCGATCGCGTAATTCGCCCGTAATTACAAAATCAAGTTTACCATGCGACACTTGAGATGCCCCTTGATTGGCATAATTAGTGGCATTTCTGCTGTCATCGGCGATTGTGTCGCGAAATGTCATTCAATTTGTCAAATGATTTTACGATCGCTCTGCGAGAGATCTGCGCAATTGGCGGAGTCGAATGGGAAACCGAAGCGAATAGATTTAGAAATACTTCTTCTGCCAGTTATTCTTAGACTTAAATTATGTATTAATTATTATATATTTATTTATTATTAAATGATTTTTTATCCTAGTTATGGCGGGGATTTTTTGGGGTTTTATTTTTCCCCCAAAAACCACAAAAAGAGCTTATTAGCTTGGGACACTGAATGACTGGGCCAAGTTGGGCAGTACAATGCAAAACTAATATTTGTCTTTTATTTTGTTTATTATACCTCAAAGCTGTTGCCTGAATATCCTACTTTTTATGTATTTAATTATAAATATTTATATATTGTATATTGTATATTCTATGATATTTATTGACTTCTTATTTGTTTTATTTTAATTTTTTTTAGTTTTTGTCTTAATCTCAATCTCAATTTTAATTTATTTTATTTTTAATTTTAAATTATTTTATCTTTTGTTGTAGAATTTATTATTTTATTAATTAATTATTTATTTTACTTTAATTTGATTTTTAAAGTTATTATCTTAATCCTAATTTTAAAGTATTTTATTATTAATTTTTTTTATATTCTTTAAGGTGTTTTATACCATCTATTCTTATTTAATTTCTTTAATATTTATTGTCTTCTTATTTAATTTATTTTAATTAGTTTAGATTAAAATCTGAGAGAGCATTCACTCTTCGATATAGAAAATATACGGGCGTTTCCCTACCTTTTTCCGACACTTGTGTTCACACACTTGAAAATTCGCCAAGTATTTATCATTATGATTTATGAAGGCGGCTTAGTCTTCGCTGGTCACTCCTTTTGTGCGGGGAATCCCACTGAGGTAACCTCGAAAAGCCCGTGTTCTTGTGCCATCGGTTATTAGCATAATTTTGCTTTAATTATATAATTTTTTGAGCAACACACGCTGGTAATCAATTTGTTTCTTTGCAGAAATTCTCGGAAAAACTCTGTGGCCTATGTCTAATTAATTTATGAATGCTTTATTTTTTTGATGTGCTGAGATAATTGGATATGGATGTGGAGCGAATCCAATTTAAAGTCAAGTTGCGGTTGCTCGCTAGTTGGAAACCGTATTTATGATTTTATTATTAGGTGAAATAGAAATTTAAGCGTTAAATTAGGTAATACATTTTCTTATCTGTCAAAAGGTATTTTTTATATATTTAAATATATTTATTCAAAAAAATGCATTGTTAATCTAAATTAAATTTTATTAAGGGAATAAAATAATCATATTATTATATAAAAACATTTTAAATTATATTTATTATTATTTAGCTTAAATAATCAATAGCAAACCAGTTTTGTTTTGGTGAGCCGCCCAAAAGATGGCATAATTTCTCTTGGCTAATTTCGAAATGAAGCCTAAAAGTAGGTAATTTATTGTTGAGCTCGACTTTTCAGGATTTCGTCATCTGTTCGGTGCACTAAAGGAAATTGTTTGCCTTGAAGTGGGGACTTTGGGATCTTGGAAGATGGAAGAAGGCCCCCGTCTTTCAATTAAACCTAGTGGCTGAGGTTGTAAAACAAAAATATGGCTGCCTACTTACAGGCTGGCCCATTAAAAATTAAGCAAATATCAAAGGGACAAAAAGGGGAAAATAGTGCGGTTGTGGGTGGTGCATAAGTAAAAGGACACTAAAATATTACGTGCACATGTGGTCCCATCTCATCTCATCTTTTTGGATCTGGAGACAAGACAGGTCCTAAGATGATGATGATGATGATGGCTGCAAACGGCGACGGGCAGAAATAAAAAATCAACTTGGCAAAAGCCTCGAGCCCAAAAGCAATCAAGTGAAATGAGGTGCAGTTGCCACGCCCTCCGCTTCCCGCCCACCGAATGCCGAAAATAATCACAAGGCGACAAAATGTTGCATATAATGCGGCTGCTTAGGAAGGACCATAAATAAAGGCCTCAAGGCAGAGAAACCAGGATGACGGGGACCATCAAACAGTGCTGCCATTATTTAGGATGCAAATATAAATATATGTAATCCGGAAATAAATATAATATTTAATTTAATTATTATTAAAAGAATATATAAATATTATTTAAAGTATTATGAATATTTTATTGTTTATTGTTATTAAATTATAAAAATATTTTTGGCTTTACAAACAAAAATAAATATAATAATTAATTTAATTTATTATAAAAATAATATTATTAAAAGAATTTAAAGATTTTGGTTACTTTTGATTTTAATAAAAATATTTGTAGTTTGTATATTTATCATAAAGAGAAAACAGTTTCAAGGCCATTTTCAGACTTTATAAATCAGCCATCTCTGAAAGATCAGCAGACTGACTGATGGATGGATGGATGGTTCGTGTTAATTATTTTGCTAAAATAATGCAAGAATGGCAACGAAAAATTTGACAAAATTTGATGCGCTCACATCGCCCAAATACCCCACATTCCACACCCCCTCCCCCCTCGTTTTCTAGATATTTTCGCCGAAAATAAAAAGCAAAATACTGAAATGAAAAATCGCAATTTCCTGGGCCCAGATAACCGCCGGCTACGAACATTTTCTATATAGGAATATAAACAACAATAAAGAGCGGACGACAGCGATGGCTTAATGAGTGACGGGCGGTCATATTAGATGAGATGCGATGTCCTTGTGTTGGTTGTGTCCTGTGTGTGCGGGTGTGTGTTTGTTGGTGTGTGGGTGTTGGCGAGTTATGGCGCATTAAGCCCAGCTGCGACCACACTGTAAGAAATATCATCAAGTTAAAGATAGATTCTAAAGGCCGTAAAAAAATATTAAATTAAATAAGAAATTCATTTGTTTTTAATTATTTTTATTTTATTTTAGATTAATCAAATTATGTCTATAGTTTTTGGGAAATAACAAAAAAAAATACTGTTAATATACTATAATAAAATACTAAAAATACTATACACTTTATTATTTTTCTTTTTCCAACTGTATATGTGTGTGAAGGCTATATTTTTTATCTTTTTTTTTGGTGGATATCTGAACTCCTCTCGCATTCTCGGGCATTTGCATTATTCATGTGCTTGGCAGCGAAAGCCGTGGGGGAGTGAGTGGTGAAATGATGGGGAAAGAGACGAGAAAGTCGCGGTAGTTTTATTTTAAAGCCCAAGCGTTCATAAAAACCAAGCCCCAGACAAGTGCAGTTCGCTGTCGTGGGAGGCTCTGTGAAAGGGTATAAAAGCGGCGGGGTGGAGATATACCCATGTATACCCTATATATAGTCAAGCAATAATCGGTTGATATATTCCCGGAATGCACTCGGGGTTATGTGCGTGAAAAGAAAGCAAAGTTTTTTTTTTTTTTAAGTAGAAAGAACACTAAGTTGATCTGGAAAATTACTACATCGAAAAATATATAGTTGTTAGCACAACTAAAAAATCTAAATAAAAATAATTTGGTTGTTATCTAAACTTTGTAAGACAAACTAACCCAAGGTTAAACGTTTTCTGAAACTAAAATTATTCTAGATTCCAGTTAAAAAAATATTTTTTTTATTTAACCTAAGGTTAAACGGTTCCTGAAACTATAATTACTCTAGATTCCAGTTTAAAAATGTTTTTTTCAAATTAATTTAATATTAATTATTTTATATTCCAGGTTAAAAATATTTTTTTATTTAACCTAAGGGGAAACGGTTTCTGAAACTATAACTAGTCTAGATTCGAGTTTAAAAATGTTGTTTTTTTTTAAATTAAATATACAATTATTTTGCCTTATCAACGCCCTAATTATTTAGCATAAGTAAAGAGCATTCAATTTGTTTGAGTTTCGCGAGTGAAAGCCTCTTTCCTCTTTGGTTGCCTTTTTAAGTTCGCTGGCTGAACGCTTTTGATGGCTTTTTTCGGGCTCCTCCGTCCTCCGTCCTTCGCTCTTTTCGTGTCCATGAGACCACGAGTCCATCGTGTGTTGATGCTGATGACAGCATCCGAGGAGCTGAGAAGCTGAGGAGCTGCGGTGCTGAAGAGCTGAAGCGACCACGTCGACCCCATGATGAAGTTGTCTTTCCTCGTTCGTCGTTCATCGTTCATCGTTCATCGGGGGGCTGCTCGTTAAGTTGCCTTTAAGTCAAGTTGTTTGACAATCTTCGCAGGAAGAGGCAGCCAGCAGCCAAGCCAGCGTAGCCAGTGAAGCCAGGGAAAAAGCAGGGAAAAAAGTGTTATAAATTGCATTTAGTGTCGGGCCACGTCATTGCTGATTTGTTACGGCTGCCACGGCTAACGGCGGAGGGGGCCAAAAGGTCAACCTCCAGGCCTTAACAATGGCTCCTGGAATAGCTGGCGATACGGTATGGTATACCCAGAGCTAAAAGATCCCACTGCCCAGATCTCTCAGCTCGGTTACCCATCCCAAACATACATACATGCATACATATATGCAAATCGCGCTGGCAATGATGCGTTCTGGAATTCCGAATTGTTTACAAATTTTCCAACAAAATGCTAGCGGGAGGAGCCTAGATATGCTAAAATAAAACTTCAAGTCATAAACTAAAGACTTTGTTTACAAATTAAATGCAGCATGCAACAAGCAACAAGCGACATCTTCATCGCGGCCAAGCAGCCAAGCAACCGAGGAATCCAAGGAGCCGAAGGAACCCAAGGAACCCACAGCTCTATATCCTCGCCTATCCAGATATGCGACTTAAGATACAAGCCTTTTGCTTATGAATTCGCTGGCCAGACCTACCTGCACCCCCCCGCTACCCCTTTTCCCGCCCGATCAAAGCGATCCCTCCTGGCGCTTGGGTGTGATGTGTCCGTTGCACCGTCCTCCGGTCCAGCTGTCCGTACACTGAGAGAAAAATTATCATCAATATTTTAAATAATTTCCCCCATTTTATAAACTTGAACTGTTTTATAAATTTATTTTGTAAAACCAATATTTATATACAAATATGATTAAAATATTATTATATTAGATTAATGTTTTTTCGTTGATTTAGTATGCAATAATTTGTTACCCAATGGTAAGTAATTATCAGCAACTCACCTCTTTTGGGGGGAAAATGAATGGAAATGTGGTATTCAAAAAGTATGCAACACATTTTTATATAATATGTAATAATATATAATATAATTAATTTTTTGAACTTGAAATTTGTTAGCAGTTATTTAAATAAAAATATTTCTTTATTTTTTGTTTAATTTTCCTTAATATTGCTTTAAAAATTATTATGATTAAATTATATATTTTTAACCAGCGAAAGCGACATATTTTCAACTATTTCTTTCCCTGTACTTGTCCGTTTGTCCGTTTTGTCCGCCGGCTCGTACTTTATGCCCACCGTATGCAAAGCAGCCCGCAGCCCAGCTACATGTGTTTTACATGAATTTTAAATGATATGTTAAATAAAAATGCGCAGCTAAACAGCCCAAGGCACCGCACCACAGTGAGGACAACGAAAACGGACAGGGGGAACGGGGAACGAGAAGCAGGAACGGGAACAACTGCAGTCACAGTGAGTGCAAAGAGTGCGTGGACAACTCTCAGCATACGCAGTCATAAAAAACCGTGGTGTCGAATGCCAATTCCCCTAAATACTTGATTTTCTTTGCTTAAAACTAAATTGCACCTTGTTAACGTTTATTATCCAATTAAATAGTTTTATAAGTTTTAGGAAAAGAACGGTAATGGGAGAATATTTGAAATGAGTCTGGGAAAATAATTAAAATGAATAAAAGGGTAGATATAAATGCATATCTTTACAATAAGATGTCTTAAATCAGATTGTATGTAAATGTTTATTACATATTTTAATTATTTCTAAAATCAAAATAAAAAATAAAAATATAATAAAATGATAAAACTATTTTTAAGTGGTAAAATAATTTATATTTATTTCTGTAAAATTAAAAATGTGTTCACAAATAATTATTTCAAATATGAAAATTATCTTCAGCTCTTCAGTTTGTTAAGTTCTTTAATTTGGATTTTCCCCTCATACTAATTAAATCGCTTACACCTTTTCCCCCACATTCGCCCACTGTGCAGGCGTAAAAAAAGCTGGCACAAACTATGCAAAGTTTATGCGAATCTAAAATATTTGCACTGGGCAAGCGCATGCGCAGCACACTCAATTGTTCAAATACATTTATATATCTTAAAGGCAGGAAAGGCGAAAAGGAAAATCCAGCTGGAGAGGGAAAACTGGGCAGAGAGTCGGATGCTGGATGTTTGGACGCTGCCTGATGCTATCAATTCAAAGTCAAATGGGGGGACAACAAAACAAATCGGCGCTGCATCTATAATGAGCCCAGTCGAACGTGGACCAAACTCAGATACTGGGCTCGAAAGGAAAAGGAAAAAGAAAATGAAGAAAACAGGGCCCCGAGGCGGAATTGATGAGAGCGGGCAACCATATGGCCAGCGGGCTGGGGCTTGGACCCAAAACCCAAAACCCAGACTGGAGTCCGATGTTTTGACTTGCATGTGCCTCATTGAGTTGTTCTGTGCGGACGATAGCCCTCCCCTCCCCCTATTTACCGATCTTGGGGAGCACGATCGGCTATAGGGACACCCACCCAACGCACACACATATTGGTCGACAGCTGAGGTCAAAATAATCAACAAAAATTATAGAAAAAAATTAATATTCCATAAACATTACAAGAATGTCATTAATATTAAATAAAAAATCATAAATACCAAAACTAGCTTAAAATAGTTTAATTTTTATTAATAATAATAATATAATACTATTAAAATATTAAATTATAGATTGTATATTTTAATAATAACAATAAAAATTATTTAATTTTAGTTTCATTTAAAAAAGAAACAGGTCACTTACTTTAAATAGGTTTAATAAATTTTAAAATCATTTTCAATAGTAACCTATTATCCTATTATGGTGACTGCAGGTGTACGCACAGATGCGCCCAGTGCCCTGGGGCCATCGCATTATTCCCGTTCCTAGTTCGATTCGCATTGATTGCAAAAATTGTTGAATGCCGCACAATTGAATCCGTTCGCGGATCCATAAATGTCTTCATTATGATCTTGAGTAGTTTGGCCAATTTGCTGAAGAGCAACTGACCAACGCAGAAAGTCGAGGATTTTAAAAGGGTTTTAGGCCTTAAAATGTAGAGTATTAAATTGGGTTATAAGTGAAATATTTGGTTTTTAAAATGGTTGTACTTTAAAAACAAATAAAAACAAAGCTTGATTAAAAACCGAACTGAATGATTTCACTTGAAGCGATAACCAAATAAAGAATTTGTGAACTGAATATCGAAAATATCGATAATATCGATACTAGCATAGATTTTGTTTTTAACATCTAATATGAATTAGTTTACTTATCTTATATTAAAATGCTTTATAAGTATAACAAATAAAATTATTTTCACTGATAAATCAGAGGGTTAACCATTAATAAAAGCACTTAACTCTTTTGGTCAGCTGGAGTATTTACGCCCTTCCTGGGGGAAAATTTGCGGGTGAAAAACTGTGCCAACACCCAAAATAGTGGAATCACCTACGTGGCTGGGAGAAATGCAACCAAAATCGCACCCAAGGAATGGCGAAGGCAAAGGCAAATCAGGCATTAAATTGCTCATGAGGCCGACAATTTCTTTAAACACAGAGCGCAGCGCAGCGGCTGAGTTGGTAATAGAAAAGGATTTGACTCGATTGAACACCCGAATTTGCAATTTTCGAGTTAAGCTCCGTTGCGCCCCCAAAAAACGCCTCGGTGGAAAAAAAGTGGTGGGCGGTGAGCTGAAATTATAGCCTAAGCCCAGGCAAGTGGAAGAGCAGACGGAGTTTCAGTCGTCGTCTTTTTTCCAATTGCTGCCTTTTCTTTCTTTTTTTTTGTTCTTTTCAGCTTTTTCGGGGCCATCTCTTGGCCAAAAGCACTTAACACGTCAACACGGTCGCCGGCGCAGTGTTTTCCCAAGCAGTCGGCGGCATTTCGCGTAGGTTTTCCGTTTTCGGTGGGAGTCGCTGGGATACGCTACTCTATAAAAGTAAATAATATTGATGGAAAATTCAATCGCTTTTGTACACCTTTAATTGAATGAAATTTATTGAATATAAAACATAAGTTAACTTTAAAATTAATAAATTATTTTAGTTATTCAACTTGTGATAAACATAATTTTCTTTAATTTATTACATTTTTTATTCGGATTGTTTTGTAGTCATTTAAAATAAAAATTAAAAATATTAGTAAAATTTGTATTTTATAATATAAATATAAGGTGTTAATTTTAACAATTTTTAGTTAGTTTTAAAATTTTTTTGAATTTCTATATAGGAATAGATCATTATATCATATTATTTCTTATCAAATCATAATATATCATACATATCATTGTATATCATATCATTTCATATCATATCATATTAAATCATATCATATTATATCATATCATATCAAATCATAATATATCATATCATGTCCTTTCATTTCATATCATACATCATATCATATCGTATTATATCATATCATATCATAGCATTTCACATATAGAATGGACCCTGCCAATGGAGGAACCTCCATCACTTCCCTTACTTTTCCGCATTTACCCAGTGTTTGGGCCATATCGATAAAAACAATGTTGCGGTATTCTGCCTTATGCTGACATGATTACCAAGCTAACCAGCTGAAAACCGAGGCAGAAACCGAGGCCAAATTTCAAAGTCGGGGATAAACTCGAATGCTTGATTGTAGGTGCAAGTTAAGCTGCACACTCGGAAAAAAACCTTTTATTCTAACAAAAATATAATATAAATAATATTGATACATATGTTTTTCAAAGTAAGTTAAGTTAGTTGCCCAGTTCCCTTAACCCTCTTTGTATTTCCAGAAAATAAACAATAATAATAACTATTTTCTCAGTGTGCTCGCTAACTCGGATTGAAAATGGGATTGGGACTCGCATGCTGGCATGCCCATATCGATCGATAAGGTGGCCATAGATCGAAGATTGAGCTGGAGAGTGTGTATCGATTATTATCTATTTTGGCAGGAATCGATCGTGATCGATTTATGCTGAGCTGCTTGAACAAGGTTAAGTGTCTGCAGGGCCGCAAAGGGGAACTATAATGCCGGAGTTTCTCCATCTGAGCTGTTAATGTGGCAACAGGAGTTTAAGTTCGATTTCTGCATGGATTCTAGGTGGCCTTTTTGCTAAATAAAAATAAATTCACAGAAAATTAACCAACGATTTTTGTATAGGCCATCTTGTAATTTAAAACATTTGATTAATATTATAATTATTTTTATTTATTTATTAATATCTTGCTATTTTATTGGCTTTTCTCTAAGCTTTTTCTATAAATACACTTCCAACCAGTAAAGAAATATTTTAAATATTATTAACATTTTAAGGTGCATTTAAGAAGATTTAAATCATTTTTGTTACAAAATCTGATAAAAGAACTGTCATTGTATTTGGCTAAGGGATTTTTTGTTTGAAGAGAATTCAGAGGAAAATTAATTGTCATTTACTAATTCAAATTGAAATCGCAATCATCGCAGTGTTCCCTGACATTTCTGTACTAGTCAATTCGATTTGGTTATTGTCGCAATATCTGGCAGCGAAAACAAAAAACAAAAATTATTAAAATAAATTATCTATTATCTATTATCGGCCGGCAGCAGTAGAGTGTAGAGTGTAGTGGATATGTCGACGGCCCCCGAAGATCGTTTGCGCGAGAACCTCAACCGCTGTCTGTCGGACTCCCTGGTGAAGGGATTCGGAGGCCTGGTGATCGGATCGGTGGTCACCCTGCTCTTCTTCCGGCGGCGCATTTGGCCCGTCTGGCTGGGCACCGGATTCGGCGTGGGCATGGCCTATCGGGGCTGCGAGAAGGAGCTCAACGAGGCGACCCTTGACCCGCCGAAGTGATCGCGAGCCAAACTGGACAATGGATTTTACGAATGCTTAAATACGGTTTAATCCCTTGCCTTTGTTTTGGAATGTGCAACGATTTGAGCAAATGAATGAAAAGAAAACAAGTCTTTTAGTGGGTGTGGGATTAAATTAGATAAGTGAAAACACATGGCAATAATTAGTTAAATACAAAAATAAAGGAAGAAGTAAATAAATTAATAAAATAAATAAGTAAATAAATAAATACAAATTAACAAGTATATGAACAAATAAAAAAATAAACAAATAAATATAAATACAAAAATAAGCAAATAAATAAAAATACTAAAATAATACTAATACTAAATAATACATAAACAAATAAAATAATAAATATATAAAATAATCAATAAATAAAATAATAAATAAATAAAAAAAATTAATTAATTAAATATTAAATAAATAAAATATTAAATACATAAAATAATAAATAAATAAAATAATAAAAAAAAAAAAAATTATAAAAAAAATAATAATAAACAAATAAATATTTAAAAAATAAATAATAATAGAGAAATAAATAATTAAATAAAATAAATATTTCGTAAGGTTAAACATCATTTATAAAGCCTTAAAACAGTCTAATCATGATCCCAATGCGATATGGAACAAGCGATATATGGTAAGCCAATCTTCGATGGCATTCGACACCTGGGTTTTCCTTTTCCTTTTGGTCATCCTGAGCTGCTCTTTCATGTTCACCGATCTGGCGATCGTTCAAGGGCCCAATAAATCTAGTCTAGTCCCGTTTGCTGGCTGGTGCTAATGCGACAAGTCCACCGGAATCCCCCCCCCCCCTGCCCGGCACTCCTCCACTTAACTGGCCTTCTTCTCGGAAAGATCGCTATTCGCGATCCATTTGCCAAGATATCCTACAGTCGAGGAGGGCAGCGCCTCGAATTCGGGCTGCTTCCGAGGCAATCGGACGATCGGCCAAGGAGAAGTCAAAAACCGGAGGAGAGATTGTGTAGCACGGTCGGCAATTATAATATATACAAAATCCATTACGGTTCACAGGTCAAATGTAGAAATTGAGATAGATCCGCGGCCACAGGCTGGATTTGGTTCATTGGCAGCTTTGCACGTTGCAAACCCATCTGCAAGCTTTTTTTCAGTGCAGCCAAAAAGGAGCTGGAAAATGATATTCAGGAGTAAATTACGCTGTGTATATATTTAAAATTTTAAATTAAAACTGAATGTAAAATTGAAGTCTATAGCTTAAAATATATTTTTGGAGTTAGTAAATAATATTTTCAACTATCTAGTATTTAAAATGAATATTTAACATACAAAAAGTCAATAATTTTACAACAAAATAATGTATAAAATAAAAATATATTAACCTAAAGACATATATTTGTTTAGCTAAAGTAAGAGATTAAATTTTTTTACTCAGTTTGTGAAATATAATTAAATTCCAAGATCCAAGTAATAGAATATTTATAATTTTTTTATTTTATTTATTTTTTTTTTTATTTTATATTTTTAATTATTGTGGTAAAGAAACTAGTAATGGAAAATTAATTTAATTTTTTATTTATTTTATTATTTATTTATTTAATTCCGATTTAACAATTTTTAGTTAAATTAAATGTCCGAATTGTCAGCACTGTTCCTGTCGACATCGTCATCGTCGATCAATGCTCAATTCAGCTCAGTTGAGCCTGTAGCGCCGCATCGCATCGCATCCCATGCCCATCAAGATAGTCGAAGACCCATTGCCTCCATCGGGCCATCCCTGTCCCTCCATTCCCCGATCCCCGATCCCCAAGCCCGATCCTCAATCCCCGATTCGAGTGGCAATCGTGATCGACTCGAACTCTGTATTCTGCATTCTGGATACTGGGATACTGGAATACTGGATTGTGGATTCTGTCTGTGGCTTCCACTCGCCGCAGCTCAGAATTCGGCAGCAATTTTTCATTGCCGTTCCTTTTTCCACCTTTTCCACTGGCCTGGCCATATATATACGATATACACGATATCCAATTCGGCGACAGATTCGTTTTGGCAGCTACGCAGTCTCCAGCGGAGATGATCAATTTGGTTCAGTTTTAGTGAACTATATACTCATACTTAGTAAAATGTAAAAAATAAAATAAAAAGCTAAAAAATTATACTAAGCACATATATTTAACTAAAATGATTTTTAGACATTTTTTTATATTTTTTTTGAAAATATTTAAAATAAATTATACATTATGAAACATGTTTAAAATATCCTTAAAAATGTACATTAAGTTCTTTCACCTTTTATTACGAAATAAAATAATATTTTAACGAATAATTATGATTTTATAGTTCATATCAGTTATTTAATTATAACTAGTTCCCAGATCGCATATGACCAGATCTATCCACCCATTCCCAATCCCATCCCGCAAAAACCGAGGCCTAGACCAAGTGGCCGAGACCATTCCTTGGGACTCGGAGCTCTCGCGCTCTCCACGTTTAATAAGCAATTTTGATTTGGAGCAGATTATGTGACGACCGAACGAGCTGCAAGTTTAGGTTGCATGCCACACTGCACCATTGCTGCCTGGCTACTGATACACTGGGCGAAAATCACTTTCAAAGCGAAGTTTAAGATTTCTGGGAGAAAATAAAAAATATTCTTCTTTAAAAATAGATAATTTTCTTTTGCAAATAAATATTATTTTTAAGTAGTAAATTTTGTATTATTATCACCACTATTAAAAACTTTTTAAATCAAATTAAAATATTATTTGTGTGAACTTTAAAAAAATGTATTTTATTTTAGTAGTACTTTTATTTAATATTTAGTATAATATTTAAGTATTGAATTTTAAGTAGTGAATTTAACCATTAAAAACTTTTCAAGTTAAATTAAAATTTTATTTTATTTTTGTTTTTTAAATAAATATTTTATTTATTTTGTCCTTTCAGTTAATATTAAATATAATATTTAAGTAGTGAATTTCGTTGTACCACTATTAAAAACTTTTTAAATTAAATTAAAATTGTATTTGTGTGAACTTTGAAAATAAATATTTTATTTAGTTAATATTTAATATAATATTTAAATTAAGAAAATCATTTAACCAGTAGAAAAAAAAGTGCCAATATTTTTAAAGTGCCCCTTTTATGCGTAGCTGAAGCTTAGTGCCTTTTCTTTAAGTGCATTCCAGCCGAAGGAGCCGCCTGCTTGGAGCTCCTTGACTGCGACTTGCACTTGACTTTGTCGCTGACCCGGCAAAGATTTTTAACTGCGACTTGTTGCCAGTTCCCCGGCTCCCTGATGCCGATACTGTTTACATGGAACCTGTACTGATTGCTCCTAGTCATGCCCCCGATTTGGTTTGGTAGATTCGCAATTTGGTGATAAGGCAGCCGAGCAGCGCGAGTTCATTTTCGCATTTCGCAGGAATTACCTCGATTTTTTATTGAATTTTAATTGGTCAAGATGTTGATGAGCCCTTTTTCACTGCAAAATAACAGAAATAAAGGTAAGGCAGCATATGCCTGATGAGCAGCGACCCTTTGCGAACCAAACCGAACCGAACTGAACCGAACCGGAATGGCAAAGGTTCCCAAGAAAATTTAGATCAATTTTCCTAATTTACCCGGGCCGCGGCGATTGCGTGTCGTGGCGTGAAAAACGGCACTTGAGGAAAACCCACAGAACGCGAGGAGCATTTTCAGAGGATTTGAATTGGAGTGAGAAGGAGGAGGAGGAGGAGGAGGCATTCCTCACCAGCGGAGGAGGCCGAGCGGAGAATAAATCACGACTCAAGTTTCGAAAGCGCGAAACTGTTACCAAAGCACTTAAACTTAAATTGGCCAAACCGAGCTGCGAGCTAATCCAGTCGAGATCCCACAAAGGCCCCCTCCCCCCTCCTCCCACTCCCCACTCCCCACTCCTCACGGGGAGTCCCAAATTAGAAATAGTGTAGATAGATACGCCAATAGAATTTATAGCGAGCCTCGGACTGCGTTTTCCTCTTTTTTCCCCTTTTTTTTCATGATCATGCCCTGGTCAGGTTAATTTTGGGCACGACCATGGCCATGTGGATGACGATGACGATGATGATGGCAACGCACGAAGGAAGCCGCACCATGTGCACTGAACAAAAATTGGGGTTAAAGGGTGGTTTAAGTCCACCAACGAAAATAATTGGGTCTGATTTTTGGAGAAGGTTCTTCGATGAGTAAACTTAAATGGAATAAAAATTTAAAAAACAAGTTTTATGATTTTTTATATTTATTATACAAGTATATATGCATTAAAAAAAGGTACTCAGAGGAAAACTAGCCACCTGTAATCAGTTATAAAAAATAACATTTAAAATGAAAAATATTTTTGGAACGTCTGGAAAAATATCTAAAAATTAAATACAAAAAATCTATTCATCAGTTTTTCATAAATAAATGGAAATGGAAAATCATGGAAATCAAATGTCCATCAGTACAACATTAATTATAATTAATTATACAATTATAATTTTATTATTTATTTAAATAATATTTGTAAGTTTATTTTTATCAATATTTAATATGAATACTTTGGTGTAAAATTATAAATATATGTATTTTACTAGTTTAATGTTTAAAATTAGGGGAATTAATATTTTATTTACAATACAAGTCAAAATCTTTTTTATTAAAATAATATTGATAAAATTAAGATATTTATTTTGGTAATTTTTTTGTTTAACTTTTGATTTGTTCAGGGGAAAATATTTATTTTATTTTCAGTGTAGCCCGAGTGGATGGGCAGGAGGTTAGGTGGCGGTCATGGAGCCGAGTTTGCAGAAACGTGCTCAGGGATCGCAGCTTAAGTTTAATGGAACCAATTGAAGATATTTTGTGGGCAAGTGATAAAGTTGTATGCCCAGTTGGTGGGTGCCCGTGCACTCTTCTTCGGCTTCTTCTGCTGCCATAAAGCTTAAGATCCCTCTCTCGTTCGGAACTTGGAGCTCAGAGCTCAGAACTCGGATCTCGGATCTCTGAGCTTGGCTTTTCCATCAACAACAAGTTCACTTCACGAACCCATTAAATGATGCGTAAGCCCAACGTGATCATGCGTCTCGTCTCCAAAGGGGCCAGATCACACGATCCTGATACGCAGAGTGGAAAACCTGAGGAGAAATCAGCGTGAAAATTGCCCCCCTTTCCCTTCCCCCCGTTGAGTTATGTGAAAATTGCGGAAGAATTTCGTGAGGCGGCTTGTTAGTAGATGGCA
Organism: Drosophila pseudotakahashii; assembly: GCA_035046095.1. Taxonomy (NCBI): domain Eukaryota; kingdom Metazoa; phylum Arthropoda; class Insecta; order Diptera; family Drosophilidae; genus Drosophila; species Drosophila pseudotakahashii. Next base: position 7,171,364 of record JAWNOE010000105.1, read on the forward strand.
GCACAGCAAACCAAAGCCAAAGCCAAAGCCAAACTATATAAACTAAACTGAACTAAAGTAAAGTAAACCAACATTGAGCCAGGTCCAAAGGCAATTGGCCAGCAATCAGTGGGGGAAGTGGTTGAAATGCTCTGGAAAAAAACAAAAAGGGGGTGGGAAGTGGGTTAAGGTAATTCCCAGCACACACAAACATATGGCAAACGAATTTTCTGCCGCGATTGCAGTGAGAAAATCATTGTAGTTGGCCATTTCTTTATTGAAACCGATTTTTAGATTTTTTTTATATATAAATTGGGCACGTAAAATATTAAATTGCCTAAAAAAAGGGTAAGCAAACCTAGAAATATTTATTTCTATTGACATTCAAATTAAACAAGTTTATTAAAATATGTTTTTTTATTTAATATAATCAGTAATTAGGTTGGAAAAAATGATCGATTTCATAACGTATATTTTTCTAGACTAAAATGGATTTTTTCAAAAGTTTATAATATATGCTTAAAATTTTTTAGACCTTAAATCCATATTAGCTTCTTGCCATTTTCCATCCTAAGTGGATTTTCCATTTTCCGGATAGTGAAAATCTATGGTATCGCTGTCTGTGACGTCACGCTTCCGCTGCCAACCAATCAATCAAAGGGCCGTCAACTTCACTCTCTCCGTCTCTTTCTATTGCCCCCCTTGTTGTCTCTTTCGGCGGCGGCTAAAATAAAGTTTTTCCACTTCTTCGTGGCTCCGTTGGCGGCTTTCTTTTTTATTTTGGCTCATTTTTACGCTTTATGCACTTCGCGTTTTCCTCTCTCCCCCTTTTCAGATGGCTCTTCATCCATCCAAAAACCGAAAACAAAAACCTAAAAACCGAAAACCCCAATCCCTTACATTTGCTTCACCGCGCGCTGTTGTCCATTAAATTTGATACCCACTTATTTGGCCAATAAAATTAACCTACCTCAACTTGTTTGGCCTTCGTCATAAAGGTGGGCGAGTCTTCAGGGAAAGAGACGACAGGCTGTAGTGCGAAAGAGAGACAAGGTGCGGTGGCAGGGGGGCGGAGGGAAAGAGACGCACAACAAACAAGCGAGTGTTTAACGAAATATCCCCCTTTCAGGAAAAAAGGAATATGGAAATTATAAACGATATTAGTTGCCTGTTTCATAATATTAAATGATGCTTTTTCGGTACTTGGAATATTGAAAAGAGCTACGATAAAAATTCATAAGCTTATTAAGAACCTGATTAAAAAACTCATAATTACAACCTCCAAATGAACTAATAGTTTTATATCTATATTATAACATATGTACTCACAAACCATTTAGTTATTAAGATAAGTAGAGATATAGTTTAAGATTATATTATTTTATTTTATTAATTGGTCAAATATGAATATTAAATTTATGAAAATTAGTTTAATAATTCTAATAGGCATAATAATAATTATACTATTTTTTTAAATTCTTTTTGTGACTAGTGGCTAAAAATTAGGTTAATTAATATTTTAAAAAATGTAGAATTATGTTTTCTAAAAATATTTAAGCTTTCGTAAGTAGCTAATTAAAAAATAAATTAAGCTTGTAGTGCTAAGATATAAAATATCTGAAATTCCGGGTCACTTTGGCTGATCATTATCAGGACCCCGAAAAGCTCTCTTTCCAGTAGTATAACCCTGGATGCCCCGAATCGATGGACCCACCATGGGAAAGCACCGCACCTCATGTGGCGAACGCATCGGGCGCGCAAATAAATTAGCGGCCACCAAGTGTTGACATTTATTGTCAAGCCGAGCCCCAAAAAAAGGCGACTGAGAGCGAGTTCCGAAACCGAAACCGAATTCCCGGCACCAAACGAAACGAATCGAAACGAGCGACACTTGCAGCGGAGTTGCAACAAGATACGCGTCGCACGTTGCACGTTGCAAGTTGCACACAGCACACAGCACACAGCGCATTGCCGCACGCTTTTGGTCAATTTCAATTTATTGCATCAAGTGACAATCGGTTTAAATGGGCGGAGAATGTGAATGGGAATTGGAAATGACAGTGGCAAGGAGCCAGGCATCCCATTTAATTGGTGACCCCGACAACGTCTAAATTGTCGCACCTTTTTCAGACGCAATTTGTTGCGTTTTCTGCCTTTGAATTTGGGCCTTCCGTTTTCGGTGGAAAACTAACTGCGGGTATTAACTACATATTTTTATGAGAAAATTAAGGAAATTATAGACTTTATATGATAACTTTGATTTTAGTAATAATATAACATTTTTATAACCTTGCAGAGGGTATAATGATTTCATTGAAAGAGACGTTTCCGACCCCATAAGGTATATATATTCTTGATCAGCATAACTAGACGAGCCGATTTAGCCATGTCCGTCTGTCCTTCCGTTCAGAAAGGTATGACAATACATATTTGGATCAATATTTCCTTTGTTTTCGCCAAAAATCTGTTTGATATTTTTTTTGGAAATTTGGAATTTAGGTTTTTGACAAAAATAGGCATTTTTCCTTTGTTTTTTTTGCTATAACTTGGCCAAAAATGGTCCTACACCAAAAATACATACTGTTTTGAAGAGATTACAATATAATAATTAAAGCCATGACACTTTCCGTGTGATTTTGAAAAAATAAAATTTTCGCAAATTTTAATTTTTTTTTATAAGGGGGTACCCCATGATTTTTTGCGAAAATTTTTTAAAAAACAAGAAAGGAAGCTAGCTTCGGCCAACCGAAGCTTATATACCCTTGCAGATCATTCCTATTCATTTACAAAAACATTAATTTAAATGAACTTTCGTATATGTTACAACAATCCAAATTTTAGCTGCTTTCGTATTACTTTGGCATTAATTTTTTGATCCTTCCTATGGCAGCTATATAATATAGCCGTCCGAATTTTGTTAAATTTTATTCGAAATTTTGAAATGTTAAAGAAAAGCCATATCCTAGAGGAAAAGACAATGTAATAAAAATCAACAAGGATATAATTGTTTTCCTATTAATTTCCATATAATTTTCGGACCGTTCCTATGGCAGCTATATGATATAGTGATCCGATTTTATAAAAATTTAATCCGAAATTCCAAAATATTTAATAAATAATATTCCCAAGAGTAGAAAGTAATATTTCAAAAAACATCAAATCTAGAATTTTTTGCACGATTTTTTTTTCGATCCTTCTTATGGGAGCTATAAGATATAGCTATCCGATCCGGCCGGTTCCGACTTATATACTACCTGCAATAAAAAGAAGACTTTTGGGAAAGTTTCATTCCGATAGCTCAAAAACTGAGAGACTAGTTTGCGTAGAAACAGACGGACAGACGGACAGACGGACGGACAGACGGACGGACAGACGGACATGGCTAGATCGACTCGTCTAGAGTCATCCTGATCAAGAATATATATACTTTATGGGGTCGGAAACGTCTCCTTCACTGCGTTGCAAACTTCTGACTGAAATCATAATACCCTCTGCAAGGGTATAATAAAAGGTCCAGGTTTAAAAATTAATCCATTGGAAATTTAATAACGAGTTCAGAAAGGTATGACAATCCATATTAGGATCAATATTTCATTTGTTTCAGCGAAAAAACGTTTTTTTTTTTTTGAAATTTTGAATTTTGGTTTTTGACAAAAATAGGAATTTTTTTTTTTTGGTTTTATGCTATAACTTGGCCAAAAATGGTCCTACACATAAAATACATACTGTTTTGAAGAGATTACAATATAATAATTAAATACATTTACTTTCCGAGTGATTTTGAAACGCTTTTAACGAGCAAACTAACGATACTATCTCATTGGCTTTTCTCTCATAATATCACATATTAAACCACTTTTACTGAATATTGGCTTAATGCTTAATGCTGGCTTATCGAAAGGCATTTTAGTTGGTCCTTCTTTTAATGATATCTATTTCTTATGATAAGTTTTATTGAATACTTATTTTCTTTTATTTTCTGTTGCTGGAAAACTATTATTTTGTAATTTTTTTTACCTAGTCAGCGAAGCGCAGCGGCCAAACGCTTAGAACAAGCCGCTTTTTCGTTGAGAACAACAAAAAAAAAGGTAACCAAATTTAGCCCGAGCGCGTTGCCAGTTTTCTGTTTTCTTTTTACTTTTTTTTTCAGTTTCCAGTTGCAAGGCAATTAAAATTTTGCGCCAAACAAAAAGCGAACAGGGGTCCTCCTCGCCTTTCGTCCCTATCTCCTTCTCTTTCTCGACGACGTGTCGCTGTCTCTTTCTCGGCTTTTCAGCGTTTCGGTGTTTTGGTGTTTCGGTGCCTAAATAAGTCAAGTGTTGCACAGACAGCAACGCGAGGAACCTCAAAGTGGCAGCCAAATGGGCGTATGAAATGCAATTAAATTAAATTTGCAGTTTTCAAGTGGCCGCCAGTGGCGTTGGGCCAAAGGGGGGCTATCAAAACTACCCGCAACCTGTCATAATGGTCAATGTCAATTTCGTATAATTAACATTTAATTGAAAAGTTTTCACCAAAATGATGGTGCATCAATGGCAAATTAAAGGGGCATGGCAGTGGAGGGGGCAATTTGAGAAGGGGCTGGTTAGGTTTAGGTTTTTAAGGGTGCGTGTCCCCTTAGGGCAAAGTGTGAGTAAAACATAAGGTGTGCTTTTCTTTAAATCCAAAATACAAATATTTTAAAACTTTTTTAATCTAATTAAAAAAACAATTATTTTACTACAATTTACTACTTTACTACTTTACTACGAAGTCACATTACATTTTGTACTAAAGTTACTACTTATTTTCCTGTTTTTTTTTTGTTTTTCCACCTTTTTCTTTCCCAGATCGCAACATTTTTGGTTCTGTCGGCTGGCTTTTTAGCCAGTTCTTCAGTCTATTGAAATGTCAGTCAACGGCCCTCCAAAATGTTTTATAGCCAATTATAGTTGTCAAAGTGTGTGTGCTGCCACCGTATGTGTGTGAGTGTGTGTATGTGTGTTGTGGCAGGAGGAATGCTTTTCGGCCCCAACTTCTGGATTCTGGACAAGTCTTACTTCCTGGCTCAGTTTCGGCTGCTGCGGATTGCGGTTTCAGTTTCTGGCCTATCGATAACAGTTGATAAGAGGCTCAGCCCACACAACCACCCACTGACAGGCCATGTGTGCACTGCACTGAAAGAAACTCAAACTCAATACTTACAATGAAAAAGATGTCTGCATATTGAAATAAAATGTTCGTATTACACTTTAAAATTAATTAAAACAAAAATAATACTTAATACAAAAAATATCAAAATGCATGATTTAATTTTCAAAATATTTAAACCCTTAGATATATTTACTTTAAACATTTTACGTCATTAAAATACCAATTTCAAAATAAACTACAATTTTTTAATATTATATTTATATAATAGGTTTAATAAGGCCAAATATTTAAGTCGAATATAAAATTATTGGATTTACTTAATTTTAAAGATTTTATATACATATTTGTACATTAAAATTGCTTTTTAAAACAGGCAAAAAAAGTAGGTATTTAATTTTTCAATATGTCATTAATTATTATATTTATAATTATTATAATTTTTCAATACTTTTTATAATATAAATCTTTTCTTATTTATTTTTTAAATACTTTGCTTTAACCCTCATTTACAAATAATTTTAAATTATTTTCCAGTGTTTGTCCCCACCTCCCAAAGTCCACCTCCTTTCTCGCAGTGTGTGATTTTAAAAGGTTTTCCATGTTGAAGCGATAAAATGGCAAAAATTGAATAACTGACAGAGTCAAGGGAGAGGGCCTCGTGGATTTTCAGTTACTGCGGGCGTGTGGCTTAGCTGATTTGGTAAATCGATAGCGAGACTCCAAGGGGGGAGACTCGAAAGCAGGGGAAGGGAAGGGGAAATCGGGGAAGGGGGCTTGAACTCCAAAGTGGCTAAAATCCAAATCAGCCAAGCTTAAACAAAGCAAAAGTCAGGCTGTGGATTAATTCGCATTTTCGCGCGTTTCTTGGCAGCTTAAGGTGATCCACCCCCTACCACCCATTTATTTTTCGCCATTCTTGAGCCGCCACTTTGTTTACAAAAATTATGCAAAGCATGCAATTGTTTTAATTCCTCTTCAAGAAGGTCTGGGTTTTTTTTGTGTTTTCCTTTATTTTTTGGGTCCCCTTTTTTGTGTAATAAATTTAACGCCAGGCCTGGAAATTGATGGGGGAAGTCCAGACAAACTGCTGGGCCCCCAGGCTATTGGAAATGCATCACTGACCTAGCTCAGCCAAAAAAAAAAAATATATATATATAATGGTAAGCGGGACCTTGGCTTTGGCGGTTTATAAGTATATTTCCCATTTAAGCTGAAGGTCTTGATATCTCGGGTCGGGTTTCCACCAAGAACAAGTCAAGTTTGTAATTAATTTAATAGGAAAAATAATTCTAAAAATAGTTATACTAATTAAATATGAATTTAAGTAAGTTCTGATAAAGTAAATAAATACTGTATAATATGTTTTCAAAATTAAAAAATATTAAAAAAAAATAAAAAGAGTTGCAAAAACTTTCTAATCAGTTGCCTTTAACTTTTCAATAAATGTATTTTTAAACTGCCATTTAAACTACCATTTAAACTTAAACTGAAGAATTAAATCCCAATTAAAGTTCGCTGGCAATCAGGACAGGCACACAAGTGTGTATTGAGCGGGTTGCGGTTGAAAAGGGGTTCTCTGATCCTGATTGAAAGCCCCAAACACAAAATGCGGCATATTTTAGCGCGACTGTGTGCCACTTGACTCGATTGCACAAGAACAACAAAAGTTATGCTACAATTCATGCATGAAACATGACATCCAGCCCCCCATCCACCATCCAAAAAACCACAGACGGGGTAAAGGGGGGGCTTACAAACGCCTGATGGTGTTTAACTGAGCACTAAGCAGTGCGAAGTGGATGCACAGTGAGAAAAATGTAAAGGTATATTAATATTTATAATAGTAAAATTAGTTATAAATTAAAAACAAACAAGTTATCGATATTTTATGATTAAACTTAGCTTTTCTTGGCTTTTATTACCCCTTTTTTTCCCCTTTTTAGAAAAATTAAATTTTTTTAGGACTTTTCGTCCCGATTTTTGATAGTGCTCGAAGCTTTATCGTCATCGTCTGCGGCTCAAATCAAACGCACGCAGGCGAAAGCTGTTCAAGCTTTTCTAATGAGCATCGCTACTGCGTTAACCCTTAACCACCCCCCTAGCCGCCTTGCCCCCTTAACCCTGTGGCGCCGATGCCGACAATTCCATCGCCGCTGGCGCAATTATTGCAACTTCAATAAATTTTCGACTTGATTACGCACAGAGCGAAATTAATCGACGGCATACGTCATACGCCACCCGGCAATTCCAATTCCAATTAAGACCTGCGCCTGCCTATCGCCTTTTGCCTATCGACAATCGAGCGGCAGGAAATTCTAGGAAATTACTCACACTCATTAACATATTTACACCTAAAAACGAACGCTGACAAATGACAAAGAGGCGTAGCTGGCAGCTTGGTGTTTATCCAGTTCGCAATTAGACAAGGTGCCTCCATCCCTACAAAACCCCCCCCCCCATTTTTGTCAACCGGCGATCCGAACATGCAAAAATAGCTGGCTTAAGCTCAGCCAAGGAACTTAAGAACGCATTCTCAGTTCCACTTTCGTAAAATTTATCAAGGGAATTAAAAGGGAGCTTTAATTTAATTCCCCTTTATTTTAAAAAATAACTAAATACTAAAGACGATTTTATGTTAATTTCTTAATATATTGAAATGTAGGTTCTTGTCATTCAGGAATATTTTTTTTATATTTTAATTTTATATTTATAATTATTTGAAGTATTTAGGTAAATTTTACAGGCAAAACTAAAGAATTCGCGTCTTCTCCAAAGCTTAGTGGAGATTTAACCTTAAATTATTATTTATTCTCATATTTTTTAAAGATCATATCATTTTGACATTATTTGTTCAAAAAAATACTACATTTGGTATTTTTTCTGTCTACTTTGAAACATACGAACTAAAGAATTCGCGTTTTCTTTAAAGCTTACAAGGTTTTACCTTTAATGATCTTATATTTTATTTAATTATATACATTTTAATTATTATTTCGCCAAAACAAAAACTAAGTTGTGTTGGAATAGCCAACACAAGCGATTTCGAGAACTTGGCCGCTGGGAAACAGGAGCGGCAGCCGTCAAAGGAGTTGGACCAGAGCTCCAAGCAGAGACACAAGCCGAGTAGAAGGGGTCAGGGCCTCAGACGATTACGATTAATGAGCAGGCACTTAAAAAATTTTACACGGCACGCGCTCTACGCAGCTCCTAGCCAGCTTCTCTCCACTCTCCACTTCACTCCACCCCAGTGCTCCACACCAAACTCACTCACTCGCCTTTTCGCATTAAGTTGTCCAACACCTGCCCAGTGGGCAAAGCGATGGAAAGCGGCCTGATTGCCAATTTGTTGTTGGCCAAGTTTAGCATTCGCATTTGTCTCTGTAAATCCCGCACAGAGAAAAAATGAATATTATTTCGGATTTCTTGAAATTAGTTAATAGATTAACTAGTACTTAGTCCATTTTCTTTGGAGGAAATTTGGTATTAAATTTGGAATATTTTCAGTATATTTTTCAGTATATTTTCTTAACTTTCTTTAAATAAATAATCTTAATATTATCTTAAATGTTTTTCAAAAATTATGATAATAAAGAACAATTTAGTGGGTTAAAGCTCACAATTAAGAAAACTTCTTGATTTCTTATTTTAGATAGTAACTTTTTTTTTACAAATAATAATAGAAATAATTGACTGTCCCAAACTAAGTAACTCCTGTTTATAATGGTATATCGATTTCGGACTTTTTTGCTGTGCAAAAGAACGCTAAAAATTTAGATGGAAGGGGATGTGCACCTTGCACCAATTAAGATGCACTCTCAGGACTCGTAACTAATACGCTTTGCCATCGCTGAGCCCGCTCCCCCCTTCCAATTCCTTCGCTGTTGTGACAGATTTTCCCATTGACAGGGCCTTAATGGATTAACATTTGTCAGTGTCGTGTTAGGCCAGAAGTAACAGAAGAAAAACCGAAAAAAAATAACCACAACAATGCCCGCCAGGTGAAAAACATATAAAGAGGATAAGATGGTAAGTTGTGGACAGTTTCTGATTTGCATAACTGACGATCATCGCTTTATTCTAGTTTAGTGTAGCTTTTGAGAAATGGCAGGGAGTCGAGGAAACTACATATAAAAAAATAATAAATAAAAGATTAGATCTTCTTTGCTTTTACAATAAAATATTTATAATAATTATCCTTGAAGTATGTAATTTCTAATTGCATATAAAGAAGTCCGAGGTTCAATCCCTAGTGAATAAAAATATACTTAATTATACTATTCTAAAGAATATTTTTGGACTTTGCATATTAAGTGATTTTATAATTCGACAGTGATTCTAGGCGATTCCCTTTTCAATTTTAGTTTGAATAATTGGCGTGTTAATCCGATCGTTGTCTGTTGCAATCAGCGATTTAGACACAGTCACTGCCATTAGTTAGGCGACACGCAGTGGCGAAAAATGCGGCTCTTGTAGTAGTTATAGTAATAGTAAGTAGCAGAATGGGAATGGTAATGGGAATGGTAAGGGGCCAATGGATCGCATTGGTAGACGCACTTTGACAGCGGCCCAAAGTGAATAACTTGCGGCACGCTAAACTCGTATTAATTTTAATGATATAATATGAAGAGACACGCTAAATTGTTTGCTGGATGGTTTGGGGGGGAGCTGAAGGAACTGGGGGAGGGAAACAGGGGACTGGAGGCCCCGGGAAGCGGTGCGTTCGGATCCAAAGAGTGGCCCATGATTATAGAGTGAGGTGTGTGGTGGGCTCTCTTCTTTTTTTTCCTTCTACGGCTCTACGGCTCTTTCTTCTTTCAGCCGGAGCTCATTAACATTTTTAATTTTATTTTATTTAATTATACAGAAGTTTATTGCTTCCGTCGTGCCGATGCGTTATATTCCCCCATTTTTCGCGCTAAACTGCGAACTAACCCGGCGGGAATGATGGGAAAGGGAAGGGGAAGGGAAGGGAGCGGGCCTGCAGTCGGGTGCAAGAAATGCAGTTTTATAAATTATAGTTAAGAGCTGATTACACGCACTATAAACGTTTTACTCTTCGCACCACGCGAACCTCGAGGGGCAGTCGGGTGTTTGGGTCCTCTAATTGATTGGCCGCCACACTGAAAGTAAATGGTTGTTTTTTAATGTGTTTTAGTTAGAGGTAAAACTCTCTATTTGATGGTAAGGAAAAATTTTATTTTTCTGGTATTTTTTCTGGTATTTTTTCTATCTAACTAAAACAAAAATATTAACAAAAAAATGTGTCTTAAAACGAAGCTATCATGTATTAAATTATGTATTAAAATATAACTATTGAAAGTTGTAAATATAGTATTAAATAAATACCACAAAGTAAATACTTTATTTGGTATTAAATCTAGTATATTTTTTACACAATGCTTTGTAATCTTAAACTATTGTTTTTTTTACTGCTAAGGTTTACTATTTATAAAAGTTTGTTACTAAGATTTTCTATTTATTTTATTCCTAATGTTCCCAGACCTTTTTCAATCTTTAAAAACTATGATTTTTCTCTGTGTAGCTGTGAGTGGTCAGTGGCGTCGAGGGGGGTGGGAGGTGCCCTCGTATGCTTGCGGCCACTTATCAGTGGTCGTCTCTCAGTCAGCACATTATACAAATTAATTAGCGCTGGCTCATTACAAGCCAAACACCCCACCCAGAACATTGGATTCCCAGAACATGTAACTAGCCCCACTAATTTACCAACTTAACCGATCTGGCCAAAGCATAACCACATAAACACACATATTTCACAATCAAGTTGGCCACAATTTGCCGAATGCCGTTGTTCAACAAGACAATGTCTCATAAATTCATCATGTTGAAAAATGCGGAGAGTGTGAAAAATGGGTGGGGGGGTTTTTCTTTTTGTATAACGAACGGCAAATGTGAAATTAAAACGTAGATTATACATGGATTTTTTTCAACTTAATTTTCAATTTATCCCACTCATCTACCTTATAACCGAATATTAATTACATTTTTAGTTTGTTTCGAATTTTTGGCCTGCAATTTTTGATTAACTTCAATAATTTCCGTTCTATAAACTCAATAAGTGAGTATTAATTGAAAACATGACTGTCTCGCCTTTAAATAGTTGCCTCTGATGGGAAAATTCATTTGGAGATGGCTTTAAGAGCCGAAAGTTGACCAAAACGAGAAACAAGAAGTTGGACAGAAAGGCGTAGGTACATTTGTATATAGAATGGGGATAGTATTCGAGAATTCGAGAGTCCCAATACCATACCCACTCCCCGAACCACTTGACTCCAGACAGACAGTCGTGTGTGTATATAGGGGATATGGATATATGGTCTCGTTCAGGTTGGATGGGTAGATGGAGGCGATGGAGGAGTGTAGCGAATATCTATCAATGTGCTTTCGGTTATTCATCAACGAAAATGTCTAAATTATTCAAATGGAAATGTGGAAATGTCGTCCGCCCGCCATTTCCATCTCCATTTCCATCTCCATTTCCATCTCCAATTTCGAATCTCGAGTCTCCGATCCTTTGGGCCACTCCTGTTTTGTTTCTGTTGGTTGGACATGGACTGAATTGATGAAGCGGCAGCAGACCGACAAACCGTTAGACGTAATGCGGACAGATGAGTGGGTGGTGGCGGGTGGAAACCGCTAACAATGGCCTCGTCCTTACCCCCCCCTCGATTTCCTTCCGAAATGCTTTCGTTATTCGGTCCTGTCTGCCGTTCGCTCTATATACGTTGGATTTCATGTCTAGTCAGGGATTTCTATAAACACACAGTCCCAAAGAAAATATCACCCATCCTCAAAGGATAAAATAGTCTATGGAAATTACACATAGGCAATCGTACATGCATATAGATAATTAATCTTAGCCTCCTCATGTCTTTAGTTATTTTTATAGCAATTAATTGGAGTTGTGAACACATCGATAGTGAGCACCATCAATGGTTTTGGCTATCGATAGTGGCTACTATCGGTTTTATCGATACTATCAGAAGTTACGGAAAATAAACAACAAATTACAAAAACTAAAGAAAACTAATACAAAATCTATCTAAATGACAACCGCGATTCATGTAAAAGAAAGTTTAATGTTAAACCTAAAAAATATATTTAAAAATCCGTTTTAATCTTACAATAAACCAAAAAACACAATACAAATTAAATTATTGATCATCAAAATACTATCGGGCCCAAACCGTCGATGTTTCTTGATTTTTTTTAATTTTATCGATAGTATCGATATTATCGATTGTGCTATTGATCGTTTTACCAACTCTTCTATTAATGACTCAATTGATTAGAACTCTTTAAGACACATATCAAATACTTATAGATGGCGAGCGGCTAAACCTACAAAGACAGCAATGTATATAAGAAAATCAAGAAAAAGGCACGATTTCTTTGGATTAGAATTACCCATTTAGCATTGGGCATTTACCATTACCACGCACTCCCCCGCAATTTCAATGTTCCTGCTAATTTACTGTTATGACGTTAGAGAGTGCATTTCTTGCTGTTGTGTGCTGTTGTGCTTTTATGGCCGGAGGTTAAGTCGAAGGTTAAGGTGGAACTTGAATTGCTTGTAATTGTTTTTGTTGCCCGCCGCAGCAGCAGCGCCTGTTTAAATGTTTGTCAAAGGAAAAAGACGTGTCAACTGGCGCCGTTGTTGCTGTCTTCCCTCTCACTCCCCCGCCGGCCACCTCTCTTTCACTCCTCGGACAGGTCCCCAGGCTCAGGACAAAGAAAAATGGTCCACGTTTCATTGGAGCCTTGTTCATCTTGTTGTGGCACACACATAGCAACACCCCAGGTCAAGGGTTTATCTCCAAAATATATAATAATCTTATTTGGTTAGTTTTACAAGCCATATATTAGTACTAAAAAATTATTTTAAAAATTTAAATTAAATCAAAGATAAGAATTTATACGAAAAACACAAAGAACTTTTCAAAGATAACGAGTGAGATGCATCTAAACTATTTTCAAACTAATTTATATGGACATTTTAAAGTTACAATTTGTATATAAACATTATTTAATAAATCTATTATTAAAAAAATGTACCTTTGTCTTAAATTACTTTTAAAAGTTATTTAATTTAAATAATATTATTTTTTTGCCTTTTCTAAACATTTTATAAAATAGATTTTTAAATAATATTTTTTTTACCAACTTGTGGGCTTGTGGCATATTTATTTGTCCTAGCTGCTACCAAGTTGACCTCGACTGTGTTGTTATTGGGGCTGCTGGTGTTGGCAAAGCAGCGAACAGGATAAAATTCGCTGTTTACATTCTCTAATTTCGCTTGTTCATTGTCCAGCGAAGCGTTTCGCGTGCATCGTCCAGGCCTCCCCCGGCCACACCCCTTTTTCTCGGCCGCCCCCTTGACCCCCCCGACCCCCACGAGCCCCGCTTGACCCCCCTCCACCCACCGAAGGCCAGAAAAAAAGAAGGCAAACTTTGTTTGGCCAGTTGACCAACAGAGCGCTGGTGAAATTAAGCCGAGTATCCATATCCGTTGTCTCAACTGCTGAAAAAAAACCCCACTCGAAGTTCCCTCTTAACCCATTAAGCACCGATGGTCGAAAAGCCGATCAGTTGCACTGCAATACTTTGTATATAAAATTGTTGAGCACATAACTGGAGTCGATATTCAATTTTGTATTTAATCTAATAACTATAAAACAAGGCCTTTTTGAAACGGGAAGTTAAAACGGCAGTCAAAACGGGTTGACATAAAAATCTAAAAACAAAAACCGATATTCGTAAATAATTTGAAGAAGCGTTCTACCTAACCACACTTTTAAATATTTTAATATAAGATTATATATAAATAAGTAAGATTGGTAAAATGGTAGCAGTTTTTCATGTTATGTTTACGATTTATTAAAAAGTTAATTAGGAACTCAGCGAGTTAAAGGCCGCACTTAGTGGGTTAATCGCCTAGGAGTCCCTTGTTGGCCGATCTGGGCTTTTGCTTCTTTTGGGCTGCGGCAAACATCTTCTCTTTGCTTTTCATTTGGCTGCCCGGCAAAAGATTTCAAAGTAATGTTACATCAACTGGAAAACACTTGCACATACAGTGGAGCCTCGCCACCGCCACCCATTCCCCCAAATGCCACTGAGCCCCCATTTCGGCACCTGCCGACATCTCCTGGCCGGAATCCGAAATCGCCTTTGTTCTTCTGCCTCAGTCAGCATTTTTGCAGACAGGACAGGCGCAAGGTTTCTAATTTTTTGTATCTCGTTTCCCGTTTCGCCTTCCCGCTGTACAGTGTTCACATATATCGATGTACTGGGTGTGAGGGTGGGCTGAGAAAGGGCACTTCGGTATTGGGTGGCCCCCCGATTCGAACGGAAAATTGACTCGGATGGGTGTGAACATTTTTTAAAACATATTTCTTCTCTATAAACTGAAGTGCCATTTGAATCTCTTTGAACAAAAAGTGTTTATCATAAATAACCAAGCAGTTTTTTGATTTTTTATTTATTTGACAACTCTTAAATGTCAAATTGAATTAATAAAATATTTTTAATATTTATTGAAATAATTAAAGCTAATCTTATTTAATCTAAAATAGTTTTTAATAAATACAGAGAAACCTTTTATGATAGTTTCTTGAAATGAAATGAAATTAAATCCAGCGTTTTCTTTAGTAAGGTCACACTAAACAAAAAAAAAAGTCAAAAGTAAGAAGAATTTGTTCATAAAATAACGAATTGTTTAGTTTTCAGAAATGTATACTAATAATTATACAAGTATATTTTTATTAAATATCTAAAAAATTATTTCAATTATGCGTTTCTGCTATGGCCACACTAAAAGTCAAGTCAAGAGAATAGGATGTGTTGGTAACTGAAATTCCGTTGACAAGCGCAAGTTGTTCAGGTCGTTGTTGTTGTTGCTGTTGCCACTGTTGTTTTCTACTTTTCTAGTTAGTTGGCTGTAATAAAAGTGCAGAAGCAGAAGCACAGCTGCCTTGTCGCCCTGTCTCTAATTCGCACAAATGGCAAAAATGTAAACGAATTTCTTATGTTCATTAACTCTGCCGACGCGAACTGCGCTGCCTGGCACTTGTATCGTCGTGTCAAGTTGTTGTTGCAGCAGCATCACCAGCAGCAACATCCATTGCAACTGCAACTGCAACATGATGCTATTTTTATTAACCCCACTGAAATCGGGACTCCGGGTTCTCTGTGTCAGCGAAAGGTCAAAGCCACTGGTCAAGTTCAAGGCGTGAGAAATAAAACAAAGTGTTGAGTATTTTCTATCTCAAAGTTGGGGGAAACATAGGAACTTAAAAACAATGATAGAAATAGAAAAATGAATAAATTCTTAATAAAATAAAATAGAATGTAGAACGAATAAATAAACTAAAATTTGTAAATAATTTACTAAACCAAATATATAACTTTTTTAACATTACTAAAATCCTAGAATCTATTTCTATTTTATTCTCTAAAATGTACTAATATTTTAGTATTTTTTTAATGGTATTTTATAATTTAATTTCTAGTAATTACTGCACAATTTTTATTCAAATGAATGTTTTTTAATAAATCGTTGTGTTTCCTTTCCTAATAATAAACTGAGTAATCCCAGTAATCCCTTACCCTTCTTCTTTTTGAACGTGTGCCAGGTTGGCGACCCGAAATCCTCGCCAGTTCAAATTACAGAACCAATTTGGTGGCTCTCGTTTTTGCTATTTCTGGTCTTTAAACTGTCAAAAGCCCAAAAGGTGCCAGTCCGCAGGCGAAGGAGTGTGAATCGGTGGGGGTATATATATATATATTTTGGGCTACAGGGGTTTCAGGGGGAAATCGAAGTTAAAACGGGTCGCAGCTGCATGGGCCTGAGCCAACTAAAAGGACCCAAGTCGAGTGCTGATCATGCTCTCAGCTCACGCAAAATAGTCGTGCACGATCCGCTTCGTGATTTTGTGTAACGAAGCGCCCAAAAAAATCTTTCTATATATTTACTATATATATATATATATATATATCTAGCTGGGTCCCATGACCGAAATGAAACCAAAAAGTAACAAAGCGAAATACGCTGGAAATTCATCTTGTCGCTGGCCACTCGGAATCGCAATCGCAGCCGGTGCCAGTGCCCTTGACTGTGGATCCACCGAAAACCCTGCCTTCGAGACCGATCCCGAACCAAATCCCCCTTCCCTCCCTTTTCCATTACCATTACCATTACCATGCCCATTCCCATAGTGCTCTGCCCTCGATCTTTCTCTGGGTTTCGGGGCGACACTTGTGCATCATTTTGGTGACTTTTGCTCTTGAAAACGTCAGAGGTTCCCTCAAATACCTCATGAGCTTTGGGTTCGGGGTTTCCAAATTGATGGATACAATTCTTCTTACTTACTTATATCTAAAGAACATCCTCATGAGGTTAATTGATTTATGTAATTTATTTATTATTATTAAAATGGGTTCAACGTATAATTTAAATATATTTTAAAATCATTTAGGTTTTCTTTTTTAGGTTTACAGAAAGCTTAAGCTAATAGTCCTTTATTGGTATAATGAAAAAATGTTTAGTTTTTAATATTTTAAATGCTAAAGCTTGTGGGATGGATTTTTCTTAACAGTTTCTTTCAAAAAATATTTTTCTAAAAAAACTAATAGATTTTGTTTTAATAAAAAAATATTGTAATATTTTTTGTTGTATTTATATTTTGCCATATTTTTTAATGGCCTTTAATTTCTTGTTTTTTTTTTTAACAGTTTAACTAAGGAATATTTCTCTTCAAATATCCCAATCTTGTGTTGCTGTATCCATTGAAAATTACCAAATATCTTTTAGGATACCGGAACGTAAACTTCAAACTACCGTACTCCTTCCCCTTCGGACTTCCACCTCAAGTGTATCCAGAGTTCGTGATGTTCGATCGATCGGGCTCCCCATTGCCGTTTGGCCGTTTTGGCCATGTCAATCCCTTTCCTCCCCATCCCTCTCCCAGGTGTTTGTCTTACCTTGAAAATCGCTGACTACTCGGAGCAACTGTTGCTGCCTCGGTGGTCGGTGCTCGATGGATGTTGCTCCTCCGCTTCGTGTTTCATCGCTGGGAGACTCATCTGGAGACCATCTATGTCCATGTCTACGTCTATGTTGTCTTCTTCGCCAGCTTTTAGCCTCGTCTGGGCTTTTCGATGGGGATGTGGATGTGGACTAGGATCGCGAGTGCAACTGCGACTGCGACTGCGAAATGCCTGCCAGTTATTTGCTCCCATTGTTCGCAGTTCGTGGCTCAATATTGCGTTGTTCTGCCTTCTCGAGGAAGTGCAGTCGGAAAAAAAATTATAAAAGTCAAGAAACCTCCAAAAAAAAATCTAACAAAAATCTCTGCAAAAAAAACAGAACATTTACATACATTATACAATAATAAAAAGTAGGTATAAAATTTAAAACTTAATTAAATTTTATTTTTTACTGCACTGTATTATTGTTATATTATAATTTTAACTTTACAAACATATTAACATTATTTATTGTAAGAAGAAGAAAAATATATAGGTAACAAAATACCTTTGAGAATATCTTGTTCTCCTTGGAATAGGATTTTTCACTTTTTAATCTTTTTATGATTATTTAATCTATTCAAAGCCTTAAGAAATGCATAAATTGAATATTATTTAATAGGTTCCCCTGCTTTTCGCTCAGTGCACGGGGATTGGGGGGAGTGGCAGCGAGCGACGCACGCCAGCTTTCGTTTTTCGTGTCCTGCGTTCGCCCCGAGTCTTTTGTCTTATTTGATTTATGAGTTTTATTGTTGGCTCTCCGCGATTCTCCGCTCTTCACGGCTCTTCTCTTCTTTCTCCTCGCGCAGTCTTCTGTCTTGTCTTCTTCTTTTTTTGGTTGTTTTTGTTTTTGGTTAAAAAGTAGCGTGCTTTGATTTCCCCAGCAATTGGCTCGATGTTGATGTCTTCCCTCCTTTTCACCCCTTTCAGCTGCCAAATTTGGTCCGTCCATGACCTGTTGCCGTCTCTTTCACACGGCCATTGGGCCTCTCTTTCTTGGCCACATAGATCACTGCGATTTGTGGGAGACAAGTGGCTCAGCAGTTCAAGTTGCGTGGGCGTGGGAAAAATGTTGCCAACTAATTAGGCAATTGACAGGAAGGATGGCGATTTGGCAGGAAAGATGCGGTAAAATGGGCAGAGGAAAGAGAAGGGAGGGGAGTAGAAAGGATCCAAAGATCATTGGTATAAGATGTTGGAGATCCAAGAGGAATGGGAATTACTACCACTCAGTTTATTGCTTTATTTGTGTAGAAACTACTTGTTTATTCTCAGTCTAAAGTTGTTGAGCTTTAATTTGATTTAAATGGGTTGTTTGTTGAACTTGAGAATCGTAAACTGAGAAAATTCCTTAAAATATGTTTAATTTATAGAAGAATATTCTTAGTTGAACTTTTTTTAGTATGGAACAATATTTTATAGATAAAATGTTAGTTTCTTTATTTTATTTATTTTTTAATATTATTATTTTCAACTTTTAAGATGATTTTCTTAAAAAGCCTATAAAATGAATAAAAATGTTTATTCTTTTTTACACTGCATTATTTTTATTAACACTATAGATGTATTTACCATATATAAGGTAAGATATTCGATTTTTTTGGGTCACTTTCAATGGTTTCAAAGATTTTCCTGGCCAACTTGTCATTGTCCAACTGACTGGGCTGTCAGCTCGCCGAGAAGAGAACTCCATGTAGTCCACTCAGTTCCATGTCCCCTGTCTCACTTCCCTGTACTTCCACGTTTCTCCCGGAGAAAGAGAATGAGGATGAGATTGGGATTGGGGATGCGACTGGGACTGAGGCTGAGGTGACACCTTGAGAAACGGAGCATAATAAATAATTGTGTGCGTTTCGGGGCTGGCAATTGGGATTTGTTTCGGTTTGCTGGGATTTTCAGATTTCAGATTGGGATCTTGGACAACGGGGCGACGACAACGACGCGTTCTATCCTCCTAAATATATATATATATATTTGGACAAAGCCCAGTACCAGTACCATTCCCATTCCGATCCCGACTTTTCTCTCTCTCGTCTCGCTGCGAATTAAGCTGTTGACACATAACATCATGTCGCACTTGTCTGCTGGCACAAATCTCGCCAGGTGAGTGGAAACGCGCGCGCAACATGAGCCCCATGATCGCAGGTTGCCGTTGTTGCTGTTGCTGTTGCTGCTTTGTCCCCGGAGCAACACGATGGCACCATGGCGAGTCCAACAACAACATTGGACACAGGACGAGGAACAACGGGCGGGCTCTGGCTCTCGAGTGGGAAATCGAATCGGACCAGAGAGTTGGCCAAAAAGCTTTTGGCACATCTTGCCGCATGTTGTCGCTGTGCAGCGATGTTGCTGTTGTTGCTGTTGCTGCTGTTGTTGCTGTTGCCCATGACCACGACAACAACATTGAACGACGCTGGCAATTTGTGATTGGATTCTGCGGCTGGCCGGCTAGCAAAGTCTTGCTGTTCAGTGTTCAGTGTTCAGTATTTTTTTCGTGGCCGTCTAGGCGATCGTCAAATTGTTTTCCTGGCCATAAAGTCTCGACGGAGCTGTGTTCGTAGGCTGGTAGGATGATGATGATGATGGCCAAAATGATGACCCGGGTCTGTCAACCTCTGCTGACAGTTTCCACAGCATCAGCTTCAACGATAGAATTTTTGCTAGTAAAAGAGGAATTTTATTCAAGTGTCTCAAAAATTGTAAAAAAATAGTCTGCAAATAATACAATTTGATAAATGGAAAATCTAGATTAAATTTGGGAGTTTATTCCAGTTAAGTAATTTAAAAATTCAAATACTTTTTTTACTATCTAGCCAAAATAAAAAGATAAAATTTAAATAATAATAATTGAATTTTCATGTCTCTTCCATAAGATGTTTTTATATCATTTAAAATAACTTTAAAATAGTTTCTGCGATCGATTTAGTATTTAGAAACCCAAAGATTAATTGAAAACCCCTTCAATTTGGGATGTGGATTTTGTGGCAGTTTTGCTTTCCAGATTCCCTCGGCTATCGGCTGTGGGTGACATCGTGGCCAGGAGGATTGGGGACTGTGGATTGGGGATTGGATGCTAGAGCTGCATCACTCATACGCCTCGTGGCCGAACGAAGGTGGGGGGACGCCCCTTTCCACTCCGGCAGGAAGCCGCCATTTTTGTTTTCTGGCCAGCCCCAGCATCATCAATTCCCACTGACACGTCATCCATCTTGGGTGGAGGATGAAGGACGCAGGACGAAGGACGAAGGACGCAGGATGAGGGAGAGACACGCACATAGAGGGAAGCGAGGAAGCGAGGGGAGGCGGCATTCGGGAAATGGGAAATGGGATGGCGGGGAGCAGAAGGCCTGCGGCAAAAGTCCTCTAAACGACCTCTGGCGCCAAAATGCTGCGACCCCCGAACCGAAGAGCAACAAACAAGAGGAGCCACAAGGAGCTGCAGCTGCAGGAGAAGGAGCAGGAGAAGGACGAGGACCAGGACGAGGCAGCAACTGGGGAGCCGTAGTCCGCACAAGATTAGAAAATTCGACGTTGTGCAGCAGGCAAAATTAAAATGGCGACGAGGAGCCAACACAAGCAGAAAATAATAGCAATATATTTATTTAAACATATTTCATAAAATAAGCTAAATAAAATATTTCTTCATAAAAAAATATTCTTCATAAAATGTTCTTAATAAAATATACTTTATAACATTTATTTCTTAAACTATACTTCATAACATTTCCTTTATAAAGAAAAACTTTATAAAATATACTCTATATAACATTCTTTATAAACTTTACTTCATAACATTAACTTCATAAAATATACTTCAAAAAATATAAAAAATATAAAATTTACTTTATGAAATATACTTCATAAAATATACTTGATTTCACAACTAAAGATAGCGTAAATAGCCTTTTATCGTGAAGAAAATGATCTCAGAGTTTGTATTATAATTTTTTAACAAAATAATTACTAATCTTCAAAAGTAAATAATAATTTGAAAAATATTTTTTTTTTATTTATTTTATTAACAATTATACAATGTATAATGTAAAATGTTTCTGTAAATTGAATACCATAATTTTCTGAAAATTTCCCACTTAGCTCGTTATTTATTTAAAATCCTCTTTTACCTAGCTCTTATTTCTTTCTGTGCACTTTGTGGGGCTGTGGGACAAAAGGGCACAAGGAGGCGGTGGGCAAAGCCGGCCGCATCACGAATGCAAGGATGTGGATGCACTGCACACTGCGGGGACTTCCCGAGGGCTGCTGCAGCCATTAAAATCCACAGGCCAAGGGGGTGGCACTAAAGGGGAGGCGCGGGAGGGGAGGGGGAGAGGGGGGCTGGAGCCGTGGCACGTAAAATGGTCGTCGGCGTTTGCAACGCACGCAAGGACATTTGAAGGATAAAGTCGCGTGCAACAACAGCTGCACAGAGCTGCCGTTACTTGGCATACGAAATAAACTTGGGCCGCACCACCCACCTTGCACCGCCCACCCAGCCACACTGCCAGCACCACCTTGCACCACCCCTTTCCCCCGAAGAGCAACGCGACTAAAGTAGTAGAAAAATTGAGTAGTAAATAAATGATAAACGAAAATAAAATGCAAGGACTCCAGCTCGCTTTTTTAGTGAGAAAATGGGAGGGTTGCTGAGGGGGAGGGGCATGAGGAAGGAGAGGGACACACACACGTGCTCTGACAGGATTACAAGAATGCTCGAAGGACCAACAATGCCTGCTCACTGAGAAAAGTGAAATATTTTATAGATATTAATCTAAGGATCTCCAAAACTATCAAATATATATTCTAGTAAATTGGGTTCAATTTACAGATATTTTTGAAGACAAAAAAATGTAAAATGTGTTAAATGATTTTTTGCAAAAAAATGGCAAATAAATAAAATATTCAGGTTTAAATGTCAATTGATTGGAAATTTAACAACGAGTTCAGAAAGGTATGACAATCCATATTTGGATCAATATTGCCTTTTTTTCAGCGAAAAAACTGTTTTGGTTTTTTTTGGAAATTTAGGATTTCGGTTTTTAACCAAAAATAGGAATTTTTTCTTTTGGTTTTTTTGCTATAACTTGACCAAAAATGGTCGTACTGTTTTGAACAGATAACAAAATAATAATTAAATCATTGACACTTTCCGTGTGATTTTTGAAAAATAAAATTTTTGACAATTTTAAATTTTTTTATAAGGGGTTATCATCATTTTTGCAAAAAAAGTAAAAATATTAAAATTTCCAGTTTTAAATGCCAATCGATTGGGAATTTAATTACAATCTTAACGAGGTAAGACATTCCATATTTCGACATCTTTTTGCATTGTTTCGAGCAAAATACTGATATGAAATATATTCATATTTTTCGAGGTTTTTTTTCAGAATTTATTTTAAAGATATTAAAAATAGCAAATAAATATTTTATTAAATCGATTAAATATGTGTGTTATTTTGTATTATTATTAAAAATAGGTAAAATTGATTTTTCTCATATTTTCTTTCTGTGTGGTCGAAAATGAGAGAGAAGCGGAAAAGCTGTGCGCGGTGAGGGCAACCGAATGACTGCAATGACGTTGTCCTGTTCGGAGTCCTTCTGCCCCTGGAAACTTGGCACCCCTTGGCTCCCTTTTTGCCGGCTTATTGCAGTTTTGGTGGCAACTAAATTCACATTTGCTGTACTGTCGTATAGCCCCCAGATACCGGCACTGAAACGGCCCATCCACACACACATTCCGCCCACATTCCGCCCACTTTCCCTTCCCACCTGTCGCCCACCCAAAACAGATCCTAAACCTTCTTAGCTACCCTGCCCCCGGCAGGTGTAGTAGCAATAGCAGTGCCAACAGGATTACCAGAGACCCAAAGGCCTTAAATTTCGACCAACGAAACTCAAAAGCCTCGAATTTTTGCTCTTGTTATAAGCTGATTAAATGAAAAGAAGGTGACAGAAAGTATTAAACATAATTTGATTTTATTTTATTTATTTAATAAAAATATTAAAGACATAATTGTAGTAAAGATATTCGATTTTAAAGAAATCGTTTTATTATATTATTGTAATTTTGAGAAATTATATTATTGTCTTATTGTAATAAAACAATATTTTATGTTCTACATATTTATTTAATAATAATATTAAAAACATCATTTTAGTAAAGATATTCGAATTTTAAGAAATCATTTTATTGTATTATTGTAATTAAATAATATTTTAAAATTATTTACTTAATAATATTAAAAACATAATTTTAGTAAAGATATTCGAATTTTAAGAAATCATTTTATTGTATTATTATAATAAAATTGTATTATAAACATATTATAAATATTTTAGTTGATTTATTTAATAATAATATTAAAGACCAATTTCAATAAAGATATTTAAATTTTTAAAAATAATTTTATTGTATTATTGTAATAAAATACTAATATATTTAATATCTATATGAACACTTGGATTGTTCGTTGGGTCCTGCTATTGCCTTTACGCCAATTCCCTTGGCCATACTTTTGTGCTGCTGTCGAATGTCGAATTTATCTGGAGTAACATGTAAATATTACTAGGATTTTGCAATCACCTGGGAGCGAAAACCTAGTGACTGACCGACCTCAAACATAGTTTTTGCATTAAGAGTACCACAAAAAATACAAAAAATGAGATGCAAGCTATGAGAGCTGTAAGCATTTCGGTTAATTAAAGTCCCTCGATCCGCTGCCCATCATCGTAATCATTGCGCTGCCAGCGTCGACTGCGAAATAAATTAAATTCAATTTTGCGAAGCGTTCGGAGCGTTCGAAGCGATGCCCAGGAAACATTTTCATGCGCTTTTCGCTGACCTTTTGCTCGCTTTTGCAGCCAACGGTAATCAGTGCCACATAACGCACATGGGCGGGGCGGTCGGGGGTTTTCCTCCTTTTCGTTTCGTTCCTTTTTTTTTGTTCCTCGGCCAAGTCGGGGCCAAAACGATTGCAGACTGCAACTGAGAACCAGGCCCATTGCCGCGGTGAAACGCGCCACGCAAAAATCACAAAAAATCGTGCGTGCCCTTAAGACGCTCATAAAAAACGGAAAAACAGCAAATCGCAGAGGGGGTGGCAGGGGCAGAGGGGGGGGGGCTCTGGCCATAGCCACTAAAAATGTTTTGCTTAGGCAACCGAAAAAAAAAGAAAATGCCACAGCCAAGAGTGCATCATAGAAGAAATTAAAGCGAGCGACAAAAACGACTTGAAAATACCCAAAAAAATATATATATATCAATTAAATATTTAATAAATTTATGGTAAACAAAAATATTTTAAAGCTATTTATTTATTTTAATTTATTCAACAAACATTTTTTTAGAATTAATTTTTAGTTTAAATTATAAAAACTATAAAGCTACTAGTAGAAACAAAATTTTAAGATCTTAAAATGCAAGAGCTGAAGAATTCGCGTAAAATTTTTCTGCAGGCCTTATTATGAATTTATGAATTTCGATGATGAAATTAATAAATATATTTCTCTGCATACTTTTAGACACCTTTTCAATTGTTTCCAAGTCGTTTATTATTAAATAATAATAGAATTAATAAATATATAAATTATTTAAATAAATTACGCCAATATTTAATGGAATAAATATATTAAAGAAGTGTAGAATAAATGTCACCTTTGCGTTATGGACTTGCATTGAAGATACCCTTGATACCCTGTGGAACAACTGCTTTTAGGTCGCAGTGGGTGGAATCAGGGGGTGGCGGGGGCGAAGTGGGAGGGGCGGTTGGTGAGAGGGGAGGGGGTTCCCAACTGCTGCACGTAAGGCACGACTTTTTATTATGCTTTACGTTCTTGGCTCTCGCGATGGGGCCAACGGCGCCCACCCGCCTGCGCTTTTGGTCCGCACCCCCTTTTCCCCTTTCCCCGCCCCCCTTGAAAAGATCTCCCTCCCCTCCTGAACGAAAATCTGCGCATTTTTTGACGATCCCCAGTGCCATTGGAATGCATAACAACAACGCGAAGAAGAGCAGCTCAATCCAAAAAAAAAAAATAAAACAAAAAAATAGTGCAACGAATGTCATTCGCATTGCACGCCGATCCCCAGCGATCCTCGAGTTTATGGCGCCCACAACTTGCTGAAAAGCGAATAAAATGGGAAAAATTCCAAATAAAATATGACTCTTTCGCTGAAATGATTTAAAATAAAGTTGCGGATTTGATTGGAATTATTTTATGATTTTTTAAGGATTTTAGAAGCGATTAAAAATTATTAAAGCTCTCATTTCATTTTTCTCTTCTCTTTAAATATGGGGAAATTCCCATATATCCTAGCAGCGACAATCGCTGACCCGGCGAAATCAAACAACGAAATATGTAATTGGAATTAGCGTTAATTAAAAAGAACTCGCCATGGACATGAAACAAGGGAAATCCGTGGAAAATCCGAAAAAAGGTGCATTTCACCTGAATGCGGATGCGGAGGCGGATGCGGATGCGGGCAGTGTTCAATCAATATGCCAGGGAGCTTGTCAAACTTCCCCCCGAATAACCCCCTCCCTCTCTTTTAACCTACTCCTATGTAAATGTGTCCAGCACCTCGTCATCGGTTCTTCTTTTTTTTCAGATACCAACCCCCCCCTCCCCGAAGGACCAACATCTGCGGCATCTATAGCTCGATATCGGTGTAGCCCTGCATTGCCACGCCCTCGCATGCGGCCGCCTCCGCCGATCTGATTGGCCGGCGAAGGAGCGAAGGAGCCCGCACACACGTATTCGCAAAAAACAGAACACCGAAAAAAAAGCGGATAAAGAATGGATGAAAACGAAAATGGAGGGAAAAAATTTGTGCAATTTTCATACCCTATATAGAGTATAGGGGCAGTGGTGCAGGGTATCAGGCGCAAGGGGGTCCATTGAAAAGGCCGAACAACATAAGGATTAAGGGGTTACAATTTTGGAGTTGAAAAGTCCATTGTTAGTACAGAATAATAAATATTTAAATTTTTTGTTTATACTAATGTTGAATTTCAAGGTTTATATTTAACCTGCGGATGAGAAAATGGGCCTTAGGTGAAGCTTTTTGGTTTAGAAAAATAAAGTAATAACATTACGTCATTAAAATAAAATACATTTTTAAAATGCAACAAATATTTAAGATTTCCACAAAGTATTTCAAATATTTTATATTTTTTTATGCTAATTTAATGCTACAAATATTTATCCCCGTGTAAATTGCCTTCTAAATATTTTAATACTAATTTATATTTATTATTACAATTTATTTAAATTTACTGGAACCTTGATTTTCCCAAAGAGCATTTCCCCGTCGACTGATTTTGAGTTTTTGCCTATTTTTTACATCACACAAAACACACACACACATGTCCTGGAAAATTTTAATTTTGCTTTCTACTCCGAATTCTTCTATTTCTTGTGCCATTTCTTTTTTCTGTTCTGTTCGCTGCTAATCAAAAAGCATAACAAGAAGCAGCTAAACCGCCCGGTCCACCCACAGCCACGCCCCCCGCTTTTCCGCCTCTTCCGCCCACCCAGCTGCACATGCTGGTTATGTTTGCAGTCGAATAAACAGCACCAATTCATCACATGCTGCAACAACAAAGTCGGCGGCAGGCTACAAAATGGCGCCACCAGGCTCAGCCACCCTAAAGGCCACCCTAAACAAAAAAAAAGAAGAAAAGTTGGAAAACAGGGAGGTGCAACATCCATTGGTGGCTGCCCATTTTTGCAACGCTCTGCTTGCTGTTTTCTATATTTTTTTTCCCCTATTTTTTTCGGTGGCATCAGCTCGGGGCACTAAATCAACATTTCACTTTGATGAATGATGACCAATGTCCAGGCGCGGGTGTCCTCGCTTCGATAGAGTCCTGCAGCGCAGCATGCAACATCCTTGCCGGGGCAACAAAGGCTGTGGAAAATATGGGTGGGAAAAATGGCAAAACAAGCAGAAAGCTGGAAAAACTGTTGGGCGCAGCAAGAGCTCGCCATGGAAAATACCAAAAAAAAATAGGGGAAAAACCGAGGGGAATATAAAAAATGGACAGCAAGAGGAGGCTGAAAATAGACACGAGCACTAATCGAATTATTGCCACTGCAGAGGAGCAGAAACCACCCAAAAACTAGCAGTAAGCCCCCCTAAAAAAAAGGGGGGGAAATCAACCAGCCACCCAATGGAAAATATATACAGAGAGCGAGAAAACAGTGCTGCATCCTTCTTGTTTCCTTTTGTAATTAAAAAGGAAAATACGACAAAAATCAGCAGAAACAGTGGGTGTGTGGGTGTGTGGATGTGTGGGTGGGCCAACGGGGCGTATGTGTGCTGTACCCACTGCATATGGATATGCATATGGATATGGATATAGATGCGTGTCGATGCGCTGACCAACCAAAATCGAACAGGGATATAGCCCGAAAACTACATATGTATGTACCGCAATAAACAACACAAGAAAAAAAGAGAAGAGAGCATAATTTAAATGTCTCCGACAGAGGAAACCCCGAATTTCCCACTCCATCGATTGCCAATTTTCATCTGCATTGAATTGCTAATCAATGCAGCAAGCTGGTGAAGGTGAACGGAAAAGGGAACAAATTTCACTGCGCATTTTTGATCCAACTTTATCCGCTCTTTACCTTTGATTTAAGCCTCTTTCGTTTTTCTTCCTTGTTTTTTGCACTAATAACAGCTCAAAGGAAGATGTGTTTGTGTTCCTTCCATTTCTTTCATTTAATCCACAAGGTTTTTTTTGTTACTCTGGTATATTCAGGTGGCTTGGATTGCAGTTAGTTTTCTTGATATTTTTAAATGTCTGTCTTTTTCTGGAATTTAATAAATAACAAGTTGCTAAGATACAAAAGCTATTCTAAAGCTTCTCTAAATTATTTCCGAATTTTGGTTTTTCTTTTTAGATTTTTATGTCAATTAGATTTTTTTGCAGAGACAACTTCCCGTTTTTTTAAGCATGTATTCTATTAGTTTAGATTAAATATGAAATAAATCTCCATGAGCCAAAAAAAATCTAGTTTCAAAAGGAAAATGTAATAAATTAATTGTTTTAAAGATTATTAAAAAAAAAGATTATAATATATAATATAATATAAATAATATTTAAAAAATAAAATAATAATTTTTTATACAAATCTCCTGAAAATTTAACTGAAATCAAAACATTGCAGGAAACCAACATCGATCCACCTTTCTTCACTTATTTCCTTTTCAATCTCTATTGAAAATGAGATGGAAAGTACTGACAATTGTCTTTTGTTAACTTAATTCGAATGAGGCTCCAGCAAAATGCAAAACCTGCAGCAAACTAAAATCCCGAACCAAAAATGAAGAGAACAAAAATGCCAAAGAACTGAGAAACATGTGCACATGAATGGTTGTTGCTGCTGTTGTTGTTACTGGAAATGCCAAAGTTGTTGTTGCTGCCGCTGCTGCTGTTGCTGTTGCAGTCAATTGCATTGCAACATTTCATTTTCTGATATGAAAGATTTAAAGTTTGCAACATAAAAATGTCACGTTTTTCATGGTCGCCACAAAGACCGACAAGCCATGTTGAACTTTTCTCGTCGACGTTGCTGTTGCTGTTTCTGTTGTTGCAGTTGCAGCAGTTGCTGTTGCTGTTGCGCATGTGCAGCAGCATTTGGAGGGGACAATCCCCCCTTTCCAACACCCCCCCTTCACAACACCCGCACCCATGTCCCTGGCACTATTCCTTCTCCCTAGAAGTGCTTACCCATCCACAGGGCAAAATAAAATAAAAACA
Source organism: Drosophila pseudotakahashii (assembly GCA_035046095.1). Lineage (NCBI taxonomy): Eukaryota > Metazoa > Arthropoda > Insecta > Diptera > Drosophilidae > Drosophila > Drosophila pseudotakahashii. The sequence continues at coordinate 7,200,283 of JAWNOE010000105.1, forward strand.
ACATATTTTGTAAATTATTTTTTAATACAAATAAATTTTATAAATGTAGCTATACGAAATGGAAATTAATATTTTCTGTAAAATTTTATTTTGTAAAAGAGCATAACCATTAAAATATTCTATCAACAAATATTTTAAAATTTTATTATAACTTTGGGTTTTTTTTAAATTAATATTTAATATTGTATTTTTTGTTTTTATATAATATATTTTTTGTAATATTCAAATATTATAAAGGTTTATCAAACAAAAATTAATATTTCTAAATAGGTTTTTTTTTAAATCATTTTATTTTTTAATACTTAAATATTATAATGGATTGTAAACCGGATAGTTAATATTTCATTTAATATCATATTTCGTTGATAATCACTTATTTTTTTTGAATTAACAATTAATTGTTTTAAAATCAAGGAATACTTCTAAAGTAGATTTTTTTAAGCTTTAATTAAAATCTTTCACAAAGCAGTTTGCATTGTTATAAACTACAATTAATAAAACAAAAACTTCTATTAATTTTCCCCTTTTTTAACGGTGTACCTCAACTCCACTAACTAACTTTTGCCAGTCTATTTATGTTACAATTTGGTGGCTGCCAAGCGAAAAAATGTTCCAAACTTTGCGTTTGTTTTTCAGCTTTTATATGTGTGTGTGTTTGGAGTCTTTTTGCTTTTGTTGTTCTGGCCTGGCTTGGATTTTTTTCGGGCTTGTTTGACAATGCGCGTCGTGACATCTGCCAAGGCTCAAACTCGAATCAGGCTCAAGCCAGGGGCGCCGAAACCCGGTGGTTGGGAGAGGGTTTTGGGTTGTGTTGAGAAACGAGTTCCCAATGCATGCGCCCGATTCTTATTAATTTAGCAGCCTCAGAAGTTGACGCAGTTGTACGCACCATCGAAGAAGACCCAAAATCACCCCCTCCGCAGGCTTAACCCATTAAGTATCGTTCGCAAATCACATATTCGAAGATCCAACAACCTCAATAAACTTGGCAAACTTAAAACACTTGAATAATGAACGATTTGGTTTGAAAATGTTGAATAAAAAATAAGACAAAAATAGTTTGATAAAAAAAGAAATTTGTAGGTTTGTTGTTCACACATTTTTGCAATTTTTTACCTGTTTTTTTTCATTAAAACCCTGTGCATTGTTTGTTAAATGATGCCAAAATAGTTAACAGGATTGAAAGGAAAGACTCGGCTTATAATTATAAATTAACAGCCTCCCAAGGAATTCACTTTGGTAAGTAGCTCTTCGCTAGCCCGTTTACTACGATCATTGGCCTTTAATGGGTTAAACTTGAACCCTGTCCTCTCTCCCTGGCTGGCTTCATAAATTTTTATTGCCCCACCGTGGATAAAATGCCATTGGAGGCTGGGCCTCCGCGGCGGCTGAGTCGAAGATGCCACCGATACTGATATGAGTCAGTAGTCAGTAGTGGCCCCGCGGACCAGCGTTGTCGGGAGATTTCGTTTTCGCTTCGTTTTGTCACAAATTAAACACGTTTTTCCGCAGAACCTAATGAATAAACAAGCCCGAGTTCTCTTTTTCTTTAATTTTTTGTACGCTAGGCCAAGCCAGCGCCACCTGACGGTGGTACGCGAAACTAGAGTTCTAGATTTTGGTGGAATATTCTTTTCAAGTCTCTTAATTCAAAAATAACAAACATTTTGTTTAGGTTTAAAATTACAGGAAATACATTTTATGTTCAACAAATCAGTCTTTTATTTTAAAGGGCTTTCATGTATTTTAAAATATTAAACTTTATTGAAATTCAAAAATACCAAACATTTTCTGAAAATGTTGTACTGTTATAAAAATATTTTTGTAATGTATAATGGCTTATAAAATAAGTTGTTTATTCAACGAAACAATTTAAAACTTTGTTTAGCTCCCATATAAATCTTTCCCATGAATTAAAAAATATTAAATAATTTTAGACTTCAAAAATAACAAGCATATTCTAAAAATTGTTTATTGTTTTGAAAATTTCTATAACTTTTATTGGTTGTTGTACATTGTTCTCCTATTTTTGTAAAATCCCGAACATTATTCAAACGACACTTCCGTTTTAGTTTACAGAAAATTGCGGTCGATCTGCGAATGAATGTGGCTAACTGCCGGTTGGCAAACGCATTCCGCCACGCCCACCCAGCGCAATTATCAGGCAGTAAATAAGGCGAAAATCGCACTTTCGAGCGATCCACCATCCACCATCCACCGTCCATCCTGATGACATAAGTGTTAATTGGACAAGCGAACTCGATGTTGCCAGGGTCCGTTTTCCATTTTCCATTTTCGAACCCAAACTGCTGCCGCAAGTGAATGTTGCCGGGCAATTACGCACACATCTAATGCAATTTCAATAATTGGGCATCAAATTTATGGGGCGACACAGCCGCAAATTACGAAGTGCGAACATCTCGGCGATTTGCGATCTTCGCAAAATACGAGTACGAGTACGAGTAGCAGCGAGTGGCCAGGTGCGAATCTTGGCCACTTTCTTGCCAATCTTGGCAATTATTTCTATTAAAAAATAAAAACCATGTGTGCGAGCTGGGCCCCACCGCACAAATATGAAAATCTAAACCTAAATTGTTCGCCACAAAAAAGTATTTCTTCGAATAATTGTTCGCAATTTGCATGCGAGCTGCGATGCGCACATGGGATTCTATTAGGCAAAACATTTCGCAATTGCGTGCTGATTGCCGGTTGCAAGCTGCAGCCAGCAACTCGCCGGAAGAATTCGCCAGAAGAATGATCTGCAAAAGAGTGGAGAGAAGGAAGGGCCTGAAGATGGTATGCAAATGTGGGCGGAAAGGGTACGAAGGTATCTGGTAACATTCGACTTATAGAGGGGGAGTTATTAATTACCCTTGAGCAAATACACTAATCACACCTACACTTTGGCATTACTAAGTAAATAACCTTTTACAGATTTTTTAAGCATTTTAAAAAGGTTTTAAAGAAGTTTTGCTCTTAAAGAAGTTTTGCTTTAAATATTTAAATAATAAATATTTAATATTTATTTGATTTTTTTGGTGAATATTTCTAGTATAATTATGATAAGAACTGTAATTCTTTATTAATTAAATTCTAATAGATATTAAATATTTATTATTAAATATTTACTATTTAAATATTTAAATTGTCTTCAAAAAATTGTAAGACCTGAGCAAATGACTAAAATAAAACAAAAGAAATAAATATATAAATATTATTAAAAATTTTAAAATTTAAAATAATAATAAATTTAAAATTATTTGCTTTTTTTCTTTACAGCATACAGAAGGATGGTAGATTTTCTCTCTGTGCACCTGTGCCATCTCTAGCACGAGTTGAACTCACGCTGTCATCGCTGACGGGGCAGTAGCCGCTTTGCATGCACGGCATTATTAGTTCCGGCCGCCTGAACGCATTTTCTGCGCGCCTCCATGGCCAAGCCCACAGCCCACAACCCCCCCTTTTGGGCCACCTCTGGTATTAATAATTTTAATTAAGTCTAGAATTGAGCTTTGCGCGTAATTATGCGAAACGCGACAACAGAGCAGTCAAAGGCCCGTCGCTCGTGTGTATGCAAAGTGTTCAAATCCCCCCCTTCGACGCCCCTGCAATTATGCCGTGCACCTGGCCACGCCCACTTTCCTTTTCAAGCTGCCGCCTCTTCGGAATCGGAATCGGAATCCGCGTCTTTGCTTAGCCAGGCATAACTAATCTAATCGCAGGGCAATCTATGAGATATGTAGATATGTAGATATGTGGTGCAGGAAAAAACTACATACCCAGTAATAACCCCCTATGAACAGAGCTTAATTAATACAAACTTTGTTTCTGCATATTATATTCCTCAAAATATACTCAGTTCCGATCATTACAATATAAAAAAAATTATTATTAATATTATTATTATTTCACCACTCTCTTCTATTTTTTGGTCCTTTAAATGTAACAATATAATTACTTCAAAGAAATCGTTTGTCATCAATGAAATGTGGCCCAGAAACCGTTTTAATTGCAGTTCTTTTGTTAATTGCAGTGGTTCGCGAAAAGAAAAAGAAGACGAAGTCTTCGGAAGAATTGGAAAATAGAATGTTGCCAACTGTGAGAGATGTTGCCGCCCACGTTGCCAGTTGGCAATTCCATTCGCCGGCTCAATCCCCCCCACCCCCCTCCGTCGCCCTCCGTCGCCGCCCATGGTGATAAGTGCGTACAGCAGGCTGAGGAATGGTAACAGCAACAATCCAGTTAACAGTAATTGCTGGCGCGTCGTGTTTTCGGACCACCAATGGATTGATTAACTACGTGTTCGATATTTCAGCCTCCCCCCTCGATGTCCTAGCCCAGGCGCCCCTGCTCCCTCCCCCTTCCCCTCCCCCTGGCCACTCCAGCTGTGTCACTTGGCTATTGATGATGTGGCCCAGGCTGTTCAACACTGCGAGAAATGCAATCTAATTTTAATATAAAAATGTTTATAGTTTTTTTACAGTAAGCTGGGATTTTTAAAAATATTTTTATTTTATTTATTAAATCCAGAAGCGATCAAAATATTTTAAAAAAATAATCACAAATTTATTTATTAAATATTTTATTTGTCTTTATTATGTAGTTATCAAGTTTTAATTATAAATTCAAACTCCTTTTAATGAGATTGCATTTATTAATTAAATAAATATAAATTATTTTGTTTCGGTTGCAAATACACATATTTAATTTTTTGAATTTTACTTAAATTTATTAATTTAAAAAATTCTTTATAGACACCTTGAGTTTGTTGATCTTTTGGGTTCCGTAAGATATGATATGATATGATCCTTGAAGTTTTCCCAGTGAAGATCCAGCCGGGCCAAGAGTTCCAGCTTGAGCAAGGCAGCCAAGTCCAAATCAAATTTACTATAATGACCACTCAAATGGACAGCGTAATGGGCCGTGCAGCGCGTGAAAGAGACGGCAGATGGGGACAGAGAAAGAGACGGAGATAGAGGCAGAAATAGAGATGGAGAAAGAGAAAGGCCGAGTGAAGTTGGCCAGCGGAAAGTGGGCGAAACTTGGGGAGAAGCTAATGGCATTTGGCTGGTGTTGCGTGCATTTGACATTCTGGCAGTCGATGCCTTCAATAAATCGGAAAATCAGTAAAAAAAAAAACGAAGGAAAATCGGGGGAAAACACTGACGCAGCAGCCTGTGGGCGAGGAATCTTGGAAGATGATTTGCTGGCCGGCAGGGTGATAAAATGGAGCCCAAATTAGGCTTCGAGATGAGATAGCCAAATGCAGATAAGATAAGACGGTCTGGGTGGAAAATGCGAAAGGCAAACAAGTGGAAAGAGAAAGGATCTGGAATGCAATTCAAGAATATTCACTTTAACCGTTAAATAATTGGGTATAAATGACTAAATAAATATTAAAAAAAAAATAACAGGAGACAACATTATTATTACTATATTGAATTTTAAATTTGGTATTACATTTGTGAATTGAATATAATAACTAAATAAAGTAAGTATATATTCTGAAATTCAAAATCAATTTTTACAAAATTGGATCACTATATCATATAGCTGTCATAGGAACGGTCAGAAAATTAAATGGAAATTAAAAACGTATATCTTTGTTTTTCCTTTTCCCTTGTTTCAGCGAAAAACCTGTTTTGTTTTTTTTTTGGAAATTCGGGATTTCGGTTTTTTAACAAAAATACGAATTTTTTCTTTTGGTTTTTTTGCTATAACTTTGCCAAAAATGGTCCTACATCAAAAATACACACTGTTTTGAACAGATTACAATATAATAACTACATCCATAACACTTTTAGTGTGATTTTGAAAAAATAAAATTTTTGTCAATTTATATTTTTTTTTAAGGGGGTACATCATAATTTTTTGCGAAAAATTAAAAAAAAATGAAATGTCAAGGTTTTAATGAAAATCGATTGGAAATTTAATAACGAGCTCAGAAAGGTATGACAATCCATATTTGGATCAATATTTCCTTTGTTTCAGCGAAAAAACGGTTTTGTTTTTTTTTTAATATTCGGGATTTCGGTTTTTTAACAAAAATACGAATTTTTTATTTTTGAATTTTGGCTGTAACTTGGCCAAAAATGGTCCTACATCAAAAATACACACTGTTTGGAACAAATTACAATATAATAACTACATCCATAACACTTTTAGTGTGATTTTAAAAAAATAAAATTTTTGTCAATTTATTTTTTTTTTAAGGGGGTACATCATAATTTTTTGCGAAAAATTAAAAAAAAATAAAATGTCAAGGTTTTAATGAAAATCGATTGGAAATTTAATAACGAGCTCAGAAAGGTATGACAATCCATATTTGGATCAATATTTCCTTTGTTTCAGCGAAAAAACGGTTTTGTTTTTTTTTTAATATTCGGGATTTCGGTTTTTTAACAAAAATACGAATTTTTCATTTTTGAATTTTGGCTGTAACTTGGCCAAAAATGGTCCTACATCAATACATACTGTTTTGAACAGATTACAATATAATAATTACATCCATAACACTTTTAGTGTGATTCTGAAAAAATAAAATTTTTGTCAATTTATATTTTTTTTTAAGGGGGTACATCATAATTTTTTGCGAAAAATTAAAAAAAAATAAAATGTCAAGGTTTTAATGAAAATCGATTGGAAATTTAATAACGAGCCCAGAAAGGTATGACAATCCATATTTGGATCAATATTTCCTTTGTTTTAGCGAAAAAACGGTTTTGTTTTTTTTTAATATTCGGGATTTCGGTTTTTTAACAAAAATACGAATTTTTTATTTTTGAATTTTGGCTGTAACTTGGCCAAAAATGGTCCTACATCAAAAATACATACTGTTTGGAACAAATTACAATATAATAACTACATCCATAACACTTTTAGTGTGATTTTAAAAAAATAAAATTTTTGTCAATTTATTTTTTTTTTTAAGGGGGTACATCATAATTTTTTGCGAAAAATTAAAAAAAAATAAAATGTCAAGGTTTTAATGAAAATCGATTGGAAATTTAATAACGAGCTCAGAAAGGTATGACAATCCATATTTGGATCAATATTTCCTTTGTTTTAGCGAAAAAACGGTTTTGTTTTTTTTTAATATTCGGGATTTCGGTTTTTTAACAAAAATACGAATTTTTCATTTTTGAATTTTGGCTGTAACTTGGCCAAAAATGGTCCTACATCAAAAATACATACTGTTTTGAACAGATTACAATATAATAATTACATCCATAACACTTTTAGTGTGATTTTGAAAAAATAAAATTTTTGTCAATTTATATTTTTTTTAAGGGGGTACATCATAATTTTTTGCGAAAAATTAAAAAAAAATAAAATGTCAAGGTTTTAATGAAAATCTATTGGAAATTTAATAACGAGCTCAGAAAGGTATGACAATCCATATTTGGATCAATATTTCCTTTGTTTTAGCGAAAAAACGGTTTTGTTTTTTTTTAATATTCGGGATTTCGGTTTTTTAACAAAAATACGAATTTTTTATTTTTGAATTTTGGCTGTAACTTGGCCAAAAATGGTCCTACATCAAAAATACATACTGTTTGGAACAAATTACAATATAATAACTACATCCATAACACTTTTAGTGTGATTTTAAAAAAATAAAATTTTTGTCAATTTATTTTTTTTTTTAAGGGGGTACATCATAATTTTTTGCGAAAAATTAAAAAAAAATAAAATGTCAAGGTTTTAATGAAAATCGATTGGAAATTTAATAACGAGCTCAGAAAGGTATGACAATCCATATTTGGATCAATATTTCCTTTGTTTTAGCGAAAAAACGGTTTTGTTTTTTTTTAATATTCGGGATTTCGGTTTTTTAACAAAAATACGAATTTTTCATTTTTGAATTTTGGCTGTAACTTGGCCAAAAATGGTCCTACATCAAAAATACATACTGTTTTGAACAGATTACAATATAATAATTACATCCATAACACTTTTAGTGTGATTTTGAAAAAATAAAATTTTTGTCAATTTATATTTTTTTTAAGGGGGTACATCATAATTTTTTGCGAAAAATTAAAAAAAAATAAAATGTCAAGGTTTTAATGAAAATCTATTGGAAATTTAATAACGAGCTCAGAAAGGTATGACAATCCATATTTGGATTTATATTTTCTTTGTTTCAGCAAAAAAACTGTTTTTTTTTTTATGGAAATTCCCGATTTTTGTTTTTGACGAAAATAGGAATTTTTTCTTTTGGTTTTTTTGCCATAACTTAGCCAAAAATGGTCCTACATCAAAAATACATACTGTTTTGAACAGATTACAATATAATAATTACATCCATAACACTTTTAGTGTGATTTTGAAAAAATACAATTTTGTCCATTTTCATATTTTGTTAAATACATAAATAAGGAATTGTAAATTATGTTTGATCTAAAATATCAGAGTAGCTTTGTTATCTAAAATTAATATCAAACATTTTTGGATAAAATGAGTTACAACAAATTAATGATGAAAAGTCAACAGTTTAGGGGGAAGAAAAGCCCAATAAATCGATTTATGCTGACAAAAAAGTGATATAATAACGAGGGGAATGACCTGGGGAATGTGCCACGGATGATATCGGGGAATGTTAAGAGCCCCAGCGATATGGATACTATATAGTAAAGTGCCTGGTTCAGGGGACGCGTGCTGCACCCCGAAATCCCCCCCTTTAATCGCATCCATAAAATGCGTGGCCCCTGGGCGATGTGTGCCAGTAATGCGACTACCTCAGTGGCAAAGGGGCAGCTGCCCTGGATTTCAGCCACTCGAAACTCACAGGGGGATCCGGCGGCTCTCGATTTATGTGGATATGCCTTTTGAGTAACGGACACAAATTCGCAAAAGGGGAATTTTTTTTTTTATATTTTTCGGCTGCCGTGTGCCGTGGATTTCGCACCTTCTTCTTGGGCCAGAAGGAAAAGGGATTAGGGCTACCATCTTGCACCTGCAATCCGGCGAACAACTTAATTGAATGTTGAAGGGGCACCTGCTTATCGCTGGGCAATTAATTCCAGCGATTTGCTTAGCTGTAAAATTTGTAACAGGGGTCGCCCATATGCATGTAACCCATAAACAGATCCCCAGTCCTCTCAGTCCACATCCACATCCACATCCAAATCCAGATCAAGGGGAACCGCTGTCTTCGCTTCGGGGCCTCCAGAGACTTCGAGACTTTGAGACTTTCGAGGCTTTGGTGTTTTCGGGTTTTCGGGGTTCGCGTTGCCTGTCAACTGGCCACCGCCAAACGTAAATCAAGAAATTTGCTTAACCCACGCGCCACCAACTTAATACCACCCCCGACCCCCTCCCTCTACTAACCAATACACTGGCCAAAATACTTAAAACAGTTTCCGAGATATTTAATTGGTTACCTAACTATTTCGTTTGTAGTTTCTAAAATAATAATAATAATAATTATAATATAAAAATAATTTAATTTGGAAATATTAATTTAAACAAATTATAACGATTTATAACTTTGACGTAATGACGTATTTTTAAAGTTCTCTACTGTGATTCAAAATTATGTTTTTTATTTAATTTAGTACTTACTTAATGGAGAATTTAATTGAAATACTTGAATTAAATACCACAACTTAGTATTTAAATTGCATGATTTATTTTAAATGAGTTTTAGAAAATTTAAAATATGATGTTAGTGATAATAGTATTATATTGCTGATATTTAAGCTTTTTTTCTATTTTTTGGAGTAGGAAATAAATAAGTAAACAAATATTTGCAGTAGTTCTCGGAATGGGGTTAGCTATTACTTTATATAAATAAATTATAAATACATTTAAGAAATTACACATTTAGTCTGAAGCAATCCTAAACTTTCTATTGAGCTTTTAGACTTTCTAAATCTAAAATATATATTTAAAAAATATATATTTGTTGTTTTTATTAGTGCATCAATCCCTATGGCTTAATCCCCTCAGGACCCCGCAACAGGTGCTCTTTCTCTCTGTCTTTGCATATCCCACGAATTGGGGGGTAAAATAAAAATACAAATAAAAATGAAAATAAAAATAAAAAGGGGAACTGGGCGCATGCGCCGTGGTCTCCTTTCTGTCTTTTGGGTCTGCCAAAGATCTGCCAGAGTTGCCATAAGGCACAATGGGTGGTAAATTGAAGCTTTCAACTTGCGCCAGTTCGTTGTTGTTGTTGTTGGTGTTGTGGGGCCCCGTCTTGATTTCAATTCGTTGGCGGCTGTTTTGACAATGTGCGCCGCTTTAATTGGAGCCGTGTCATTAAGAGCACGCAATAAGAAAATCTGACAAAGCACCAGACATCGAAAGACAGCTGATAGGTGGAGCAAATTGTGGGGAATATGCATATATCTAAGCTAACGGAATGGGTTTACGATCCCACTTTAATGGCAAACCAATAAATTAGAATTAGGTTTGCAAAAGCGGAAAAGGTTTAAACTAAAATCTGGTTAGATACTCCAACAAATTTAATTGTCAGATCAATAACAAACATGATAAACTTAGAGTTAATATATATATAATCAGGAAATAAATAAAGTTCGAATTTTATATCAACAAATCTCTAGTGGTTCATTGGTTCTTTCAGCTGAATCTTATCATACATTTATCATATATGCCAATCACTGGGAACTTTATTTTTAGAAACTAAAAAGGCAAATAAATGGTATTAAGAACAATATCTATCTAACAATATCACAAGAAAAGGAAAAGCTGTATAAATAAAACATATCTCTCAGATAGTATTTGCAATTATCTTATAAGCCGGTTACCTTTCTGCCACCTCTTGAGATTCCATTCGCGACACCCTCCCACCGAGCAGCCGTGGCCGAGCGGTTAAGGCGTCTGACTAGAAATCAGATTCCCTCTGGGAGCGTAGGTTCGAATCCTACCGGCTGCGATCAGAAAAGATTTCTTTTTTTGGGAACCATTCTAACTAAATAAATACATATAAAACCCAAAATAATGTGAGAACATCTTCCATATTCTCTATCTCTAAATCTATTTATATATCGGCGATCTTTAAGTTAAACCAAATATTTACAAATTTTCTATGGTGCAGCATAGCCCAGTGGTTAAGTTGTCCGCTAAAAGATCGACAATATAGGGTTCAATTCTCAGCAGGGCAAAACAAGTTTTATGGAATTATTATACATTATAATTCCCAATTTTTATTTACAGATCATTGGAATCGTTCTCTTTCTAATTCGCGACACAAAGTATCTATTGATATTTGAAAGGCTATCTCTTTCTATTTCCTGGCTATCAGCCAATTAAATGTTCGATTTGTATAAATACTACACCATCTTTCGGGGGCTCTCTGCTTGCCTGCATATCAAATCCCTCGATATTCGATACAAAAATAGGTAAAATAAAATAAAGTACAACAAAGAATTCCCTGCCAGTTGGCGATAAGCGAACAAACTCTTACCTTGGCACCCACTCACAATTTCGCAAGTCGATGAAAAAGTTTTCGACAGGTCCCGGCATTTTAGGCCGAATGTCACAAAAACAGACTGAAATGAGCAAGGCAAAAAATCGGTTTGGCTTCGAAAACTTCAGCCGAATACCCTTGGGACTTACATTTTTCCCATGGAAAATATTTAAAATATTTATTAGCAATTTCAATTCGATTCGGTGGATTTACAAAGGCATTTTAGAACGATGGCCTTTACTCATTTCAATTTATGAGAAGCGCCGAGAAGGGCTCTCACTTATTCTACAAAATACGATAACTTTATGATGATATTTATAAGTATTATAAAATGTAAAAGTATTTTATATCTCTAAAACTATTATTCCTCTGTCCAATATTTACTTAGTGGGTATTTTTTAATTTATGGATTTTTTTTATTACTTTCGTTGTTTAATTTTATTGCATAATATATATCTCTGTTGGAATGCCCAATTAATCTAGGGTATGAAAAGTCGGGGAAATTGTCGCCACAAAAGTTCTCGAGGGTCCTCCCTCTGTTCAATTCGGTTCGCCACGCCCCCTTCCCTCCACCCACCTTTTTTGCCCTTTTCCCGCCCCCGACTGTGGCTTTTGGCCTCGGCTGTTGTTGGACTTTGTCTGCTTCCTTTTCGGTAGACGCCGTTATGTCTCGCAAAGTTTCAAGAAACTGGTTCTGTCCCGCTCTCGCCCTTTCTCCCACCGCCTTTCAGAACTTTCTGTGTCATATTTGCGTGGCTGTGGGTGTGCGACGACGACTCGTTTTGATATAATTTATTGTAAAATTATTTCCGTTTTGCTGTTACTTTGTGGCTGCCACAATTCCGGTTCTCGAAATAAACAAAAAAAAACAACAAACAGAAAACAGTAATCTCAAAAACAGATTTTTATTCGAGTTTCACAAAAGGGGGAAAAGAAAATTGATGTACATATCTACTTTATACTTTAATAATAATATTTTTAAATTAATAAAATCGATTTATAATAAACCCATATAAATATATAAATTATAAGTACCTCTGCTAAAATCACTAATTGATAAATATTTAAAGATTCAAATATTAAACATAGCATTTTGTTTGATAAATATTGTTCAAATAATCTACTTGTTCATTTTTGCTTTCACAAATATTGTTCAAATAATGTACTTGTTCACCTTTGCTTTCACCTTATATTTTCATTTTTATTCCTGTAAATTCCTCATAAACATTTTAAGGCAATACAATATTTTCCCACCTCTACAAAGCATCCCTAAACTTCAGTAAAACTTTAACCAGCTTTTCGCAAGTCTAAGGACCCGAAAAACGTGTCCCATCAAGGTCCCATTTAATTGGCGTCTATTTATGTCATCGCAGATAGGGCAGATCGCACCGATCGGGAACAGATCGTGAGTGACAAAGCGAAAAGAGGGGGGAAAACCGGGGGTAACTGGGGGTCCCAGGCCTCCGAAACAATGAAAATTGATATTGTGGAAAATCTTAAAGGCCGCAATCACCGCTATCGCGACTGGCTCGGCTCCTCTCATTACGCATATCGAACTCCAAGCGCCGACTCCCCAGCTTCCAGCTTCCAACTCCGAACTCCCAGTTTCCAGTTCCCAGTTTTAAGTCCAGTCCGAGTCCAGCGGCCAGATCAAGCAACGCAGACCAGCCGGCGATCAGGTCTGTCCATCATTATGTCAACGCTCTCAATGCGCATGTCAATCAAGATGAAGTGCCGCTGATACTGATACGTTCGTCTCAGGACTTCAGTTCTTCAGTCGGTGGCCAACCGACTAGTTGATTGCCCCACCCTGACTCCCAGTTGGCCCACAGAGTTATTGAGGAAGCGTGTGGCCATGGGTGGGAAAGAATTCCCCGGATCCACAAAAATATTAAGTCATATACGTATAAAAAAATGTTTTTTAATTTCAATATTTATTTCTAGTATTTATCTAGTAAAATACTAATACTACCAGTTGTCTGTAAAAATTCACTTCTTCCTAACATTTTTATTGCACATATCGTGGATTTATAACCACTTGCGGCATGAGCTCCGAATTGCCGGCATCCTATGACGATGGCTCTCACTCATTTCAATTTATGAGAAGCGCCGAGAAGGGCTCTTGCCGCTCCTTTGTCCTCCGCCGCTATTTTATTATTTTGTGCAATCATTTTTTATTGTTTTGCTGGTCGGAGCTGCTGATCCTGAGCTGGTGGCAGCAGGACGACAGCAGGATTCCCTCATCCTCATCCTCGTCCGCTTTTTGCGTTATTCGTTTTTCGTCCACTTTCAATTGTTTGGCAGCCCTTGCAGCGCCGCCGAACGCCTGATATTTATTTGTTGTGTGCCGGCTATAAACGTGAAATTTACTGCGGAATGTCATTTAAAGTACAAACATTCGGGGCGGAGAGCGGGGTTCCTCTTTTTTTCACTTTTTTCCTTCCTTTTTTTTTGGATATATTTACTTGTATTTTGTCGAGGGCCGGACTAACGGTTTCTATGCACGCCAAATGACGCCGCTGTCGATGGTGCCCCGAGTCAATGTTTTCTTTTTTAGCCTATACCCTTTCCAAAGGGTATTTTCAAATGCTTTTTAATTGGGTAACATTTCTCAACACTCGTTGTATTAAAAATATACTGGATTTGGTATTAAAGTGTGGCAGTGATTTAATACTAAATAAATACTAAATATTATAAAGTTTTTATTTTGTAGTTTAAATTTTATACCGAAAGGTTATTAAGTATAAATTTAAAATCCATCTTATTAATTTATTTTTGGTACTTTATAGTTTATATTTGAAAAATATTATATATTTTTATTATCATTTTTGCTAATCTGGTTTACTTTTATACAGTCTAAAAGTGTATTGGTTTCTTCGGTGAGCTGAGTACTCAGTACTCTTTTTTTTCTGCCGTATTTTATAATCCTTTTCCTCGTTTCGGCTCGAGCTGGAACAAGGCATTTTGTCTGTCTCGTCCTGGATCTCCCTCTCTCTCTCTTCCACCGCCACTGTCCTGCCATCTCGCTTCCACGCGGCGTTTGTCATTATGTGGCTGCTTCCGGATTATATTTTCGGTAGGAATTTCTGTTTATTTTGCACGTCTTAGCAGCTGTCGCCGTTACACACGACCGCCCGAGGACCTCCACCTCGCAGGACGACGACGGACGGCTGGAGTATCCCTTTAATTTCGTCAAGTGGCCTAATGCCGTTCCACTAAGTGCGGCTAATCAGCTACCAACAAAAACAGAGAACAGAAAGCAGGGAACTCAAGGAAGGAGCTGG